>CM046832.1:21870182-22355789 GCA_025618425.1 Heliocidaris tuberculata | reverse complement strand
AAGGGGTGAAATATAGGGTCCCTTAGTTGTTTATTTCTTACACCTCTTTTGCATCACATAATGTCATGCTTCTAATACATATTTACATGCACATTACTTATAGGAGTCAGTTTGAGCATTTTCTAAATTTCGGACATAAATCTTATCATTTTAACCGAGTTTTTAAGACGTGACAAGTTCATTGGCATTAATCTGTATGTTGGCGCTGTTTGACTTAGCTCAAAGACCAGAATTACCTTCGAAGTACAGTGGCGGATCCTGGGGCACAGGGACACTCCCATGTCAAAATCCATACATACTTGCATGAAGTCCACATTCAATATAAAGAAAAATATACCCCTTAAAATTATTGTGCCCCAGCAACATTTTTAGCCCCTAAAATGCACCTCAAAATGTTATCTTATTTATCTTATTATCTTATGTATTTATGTTATTTCTTTACTATTTTTGGCTTGTCACATAATTCCTGGCTAGTGCACCCCCGGCCAAAGAATCCTGTATCCTTTACTGAAGTAGGTGATTCTTTATGACAAGGAGTCCTTAAAAACACCATTAGAATATTGTTGAAAATATAATTGTTTATCATTCCTTTTTATTTTTAGGCTAATTCAGCTGTCTGTTGAAATTTAACGCTTATATATTACCTTTTTGCCCTTGTAATGATGGCGCTCTTTGCTTTCATCTCAACAAAATAGTCAATTGAATGATAGGAAATGGAACGACGGCATTCAGGCCGAACTCAAACAGTATTGATTTCTGCAACGAATATTTGATTTCCCCATTATGTCAGACAGGTTGAAATACTGGAAAGAAATTGGAAATTACCATTGGTAATATAAACAAGAGAATGTGATCAATAATTAATATAACAGCCAAGAATGTTCCCTCTTCCTCCCAGCCCCCCCCCCCCCTCTCTCTTCCTCATCTATGTATCCAACATACTCTCATTTCTCTCCCTATCTCTTTCTCTCTCTATCTCTCTCTGGCTTACTCTCTGGCTCTCTCTCTCTCTCTCTCTCTCTCTCTCTCTCTCTATCTATCTCTCCTTCGTCATGCCGGGAACTCTCTCTCTCTCTCTCTCTCTCTCTCTCTCTGATGACAAGGACTTATTAATTGCGTATGCTGTACTTATCCAATTCCGACCCACTTGGCTGCTTGTATTTAAGTAGGATTATAAACTCAGTCAGGTTCATTAAACAAGTAATTAATAACCTTGCAATTATGTGAACAAACTGAACAGTGATTGGCCATACGCGTATTACTAAAGAACATCGTATGCCTTGCTATTATTTTGTGCAAATTGATTAGCAACGTAGCATTGGCAGCAATAACCTTCCTATAATTCCTGATTGAAAGTGACGTGTAACATAGCTATCCAATGGAAAACACAAGCAACATGGTGGTGGTAATGAATACAGCAAGGCCATCACAATTTAAAGTTTCATTTGATTCCTAATAATAATTGCTCTTCATCCATTTGTACATCCATACATTTGACTATAGAGCTGTCTCACGTTTTATTGCATGTGACCAAATAGAATAGTTAAAATATGTTTCGATGGGTAATAAAAAGATATGACTTTAATGTTTTAGAATATTGATAGATCAAGGATTAAGCATTCATCAGAATGTTTAGTCGAGTCTGACTGATAGATTACGGAAATTTTCATGAATTTTCATGAATAGTCATATTGAAAAACGCAAAACAAGCTAAGAACGATGTTGTCGCTGTACCCAACCCTAATAAGGTTGTTAATCTTGTGCAATGCAACCTGTGATACAATACGATTCCCTGATATAACCTCCGTTCGTTGTATCACAGGTTGCATTGCATACATGGATACATAAGATGAACGACACACTGGATTTTGATGTGCAAATTATGCGAATTGCCCAAAATTAACTTTTCGCCAAGAAAGCTGAAATTTTTCGGAGACCGTATGGGATCACTAATCCTCAAAAAATCTTCAACGGAAAGAACTTTTCTGGGTTCACTATTGGCTACATAGGACTATCAAATGGACTAAAAAAAAATCAGAGAAACAGTCAGTGAAAGATTCAGGAAAGTCCGACGAGAAATAAGAAAGTTATGAATTTTTGGTATTGTAATCAAACACAAATTGGTAATTCGGTGACGTATCTTGCGAGCTCTTCTCCCATTTGGGCCTGTACAGAAATTTAATAAATTTTCATTTTCTTTATCATTGATGAAGGAATACATTTGTTTCATACATATTTTGTGTAAAAAAAAATTTAAAAATCTATCTGCAATAATATAGGGTGCTTGTATGATTAAATATTTTCTTTAGAAAAAGTTGAAATTCACGATTTATTTAGTACAGGGCAAATTGGAGAGGAGCTCCCAACGGAGTTGCCAATTTGTGTTTGATAGATTACAACTTCAAAATTCTTAACTTTCCTATTTCATTATCGGATTTTCATTGATCTGTTTCTTTATTTTTTATCCTTATTTTAAAACCAACTGTATATCAGGGTGGACTTCCTCTTTAAAACAGTTGACTGATTAATCAATATCAAGAAAATTTGTGGTAAACCTTGGCCATGTTGGCTAAGACTTCTAAAAGAGTACATGGTCGTTTTGTAACAACTGTTTGGCAAGGTTCGATGTTTTTCGTCTTATTGTTTAAACTAATGACGATGGCCACTTAGTCACATTTATTATGTGAACGTGGTTTACTTTTAAAAGCGTCACCAGTTTATATCAATAGCATAACCTTGAGTCAAAAGAAAATATAATTTCTTTGTTTTGTTGATGCTATTGTTTTATTCAAACATGTACATTTCGATAGTTTCACTTGCTGTGCAAACAAATTCATCGCGACTTAAAAATTCAGCAATCTGTATCATCATTGTCATGTGTGATCAACTTTAAGATTGGGGCAAACTAAGTCAAGAAAATGGCCTTTTTTTTTCCTTTTTTTTTCGTTCCTGCTGAAATGAGTAATTCAGAAATGAAGACAAACAAGAGAGCAATCATGAAACAGCATAGTGGAGTTATAACTGTACAATATTCATTTTATTTATTTTCATACTGATATCAAAACGAGCTTCATTGTAATGCGGAATACTGAGAAAATTGGCAAGATTTTCTGACAAACTATAATCTTGAGGGGAAATTGATATCACATGTGATCATTTTTGCTTTTACATATTATCGTAAGAATGCTTCATTGACACATGGGCGTCGCCAGGGGGTGCGGAGGGTGCGAACGCACCCCCCCCCCCCCCCCCTCCAAGACCAATCCTTTTTTTGGGGGGGGGGGTGTCTTTTGAAAAGGGTGACATGTTCTTATTGTGTAGTGTCGAACAGCTCATATCTGCGCCACCAGCACCACTGCCTGACATTGGAGTTGGTAAGTTTTGTCTTCTTTTTTTCCAAAAGGCACCCCCCCCCCTTGAAAAAAGCTGGTGACGGCACTGCAATGTATATTTTTATTTGTCTCTTGTTGGATTTCAGTCAGTCCATGAAGTATTTGTAATGATTGGGCCAAAGATACAGAATAATCTATAAACTGTGATATAGTTGTGAAGACAGTTAATTCTTTCATTTCAAATGGATGATTGTTGGTTATTATTCAGAAAATTGTGATCTTTGAATAAAGCTCATTGAAATATATGATAAAATGCGCTTTATAATGTATCATGTAAGATATTATTATGGTTCCATAATTATTACAATTCTTGAAAGGTGACTGTTCATAGCTAATGTGAGTTCTGCCAAGCATATTTATAGGGGAAATTGAAATGATTATGCATTATGCAAGAAAGTGCTCTGGAAAAAAATAACCTAAGAGGTTTCCAATGGAAAGATACCTCATCAAGTTGGGGGAGAGCTTGCGGAAAATAAAATTAAAGTTAAAATAAATCCTGAGATTACTAAAAATCTTTCAAATCTGATGTTATTTTCATGCACCAATTATCGTAACTGAGCAATAGCCTAAAATGACCTGCCCATTATACGAAATGTCATTTATCAACAATAAGTGGAATCCAATGTGAGTTAATGCAGAAATCTACTCGACCCAACATCAACATGATAAGTATATAAACAAACTGAATACAAAAATATGATAGCTTGTTGTGACTTTCGAAATTAAAAAGAGTTTTCAGCAGTATTTTACATTTTGTGCATATTCGTCGAGATCCTTTGAAAGTTGGAGTTTTGTTTGGAATTAGGTTTATCATTTTACAGGTTGAAGGTTCCTTCAGAATGATTTTAAAAAGCATTATAAGAAAAATCAAATAAAATAAGACTGCACCTACAGCATTGTTCACTACTCTTATTTCATGCATACCAATGGAAATGAAATTATGCCATTACATAAAAATGTTTTTAAATACTTTCCCGTCAATCACAAAATCAGTATAGAATCGAAGTTATATACCTGACGAGAAAAAAAAAATGGTCGTATATCAGGCCTTCTCAGAATTTGATTTGTGGCATGTCTGGTTCGTTTAACTGAATACTAAATCAGGTATAGAGGCCATTTTTTTTTTCTTTATTTTTTTTTTATTTTTTAATTTTTTTTTTTGGTTGTTGATTGTCTAATTTCACAATCGAGTTATGATACTCTCCAAGTTTTGCTACAATACACGGATTGCATGAAAATTGTACACTTGATGTGTACACTTATGTGTCTATTTATAAGTTCACATCCATTATTCTACCATGTTAATCAAAAGGTACCAGTAACTTGTGAAATTGATTGTCATGAATTTTCTTTACTGCAATTAATTGCCAGTACATTATGTACATCAGTGAACACATGAAACAACAGATTATGTCGATAAATAGCTGAACGATATGTGAAAAGTACAAATAGTTTAATCATCGGGAATCCAATTATGACATTCTATTTAATGATTGATGATAACCACTGGGGCCTGTTTCATGCTGAAAATGTGCATTTGGATGGCTTGGGACAATATGTTTTGGGAAACTTGCCAATATACAGAGAAATACATTGAATATACATAATTGTATAAGGTTAGTTGAATATAATTAAAGACGCTTATGCAATACTGATATTCCATTCCGTTCGTATCTCAGTATTTGCAGTTTTAATCGTTTCCAATTTAGATAATAATTTCCAGTTTAGATGATCAGAATGATGAGTTACATTTCCCTGGTTATGATAAGCACTGATTGTAAAACATGGCATGGTTGGATTGAAATCCTAAAAGATCACTCTTTACTCAATGTTATGATAGTAAATGAGTTATTGTCCTAATCACCCTCAGTACTGCATGAGAAAGCATTCATACATGATTGTGTTCTTAAATTCATGTTTCTGTAACTGTACTTAGAAGAGGCTTAGCAGCAGCAGGTAGTTTGTGGTTCTTTGGAACCCTCCCAACCAATGATTTGTCCACCTGCACTGGTGGCAGTTTCAGTTTGCCAACATCCCCAGCCTTCTCTGTGTGATTGTCCAACTGGGACCCTTCGATAGGTCTGTTGGCATCTGCGATTTGGTCCACTGGTCCTTGGGTATCAAAGTCCCTTCTGCTTCCTCGAGTGGTTTCCCTTGAAACGGGCATAGCCAGCATGACACTGGGATCATCCATCATCAAACTCTCCAAGGCTTTCCGCATCTCAGGTCCGAACTCCTTCCTCAGCTGATTCACATCAAACGGCGGTGGGGTCTTGGTACTACTCAGAGACCTCGCCCTGATCTCCTTCTTCTCCAGAGATATCTTCACCGGGATTGTCTTCGTGATTTCTTCGATGTCGTCTTCGTCGCTGTCGCTGTCTTGGAAGGCAAGAAGCTTGGCTGCGGGAGGTGCTTCGACCACGCTGATACGACGGCCAACCTTGAGATAGGAATTGGCAGGGGCCAGCCCTAACAGTTTGCCTCTATCCATGGCCAAGGTGCTATTCTTCTTCGCTGGTTGCAGCATTTTCCTGGCTTTCTCCAGACGTCCATTATAGGATTCCATGTCTTCCTTTTGGGTCTTCACCTCATTCCGCATAGCGTAAAGATATCGACCTGGCAAGGTGAGAAAATAAATGTTGCTTAACTTGCATGCTTTATAGGATGATTGGCAAGCGTGGGCTAATAATTCTTTGTTGTTGTTGTTGTTGTTCATTACCACGTATAATCTGATGAAAATAAATCATTCAGTTTTGACTTTACTGATGAAAATCATTAAAGAAATTTGTTTTTCTTCCTGCAGCAGGGTGTAATTAAATTGGAGTTCAATTTGGTACATTTGAATTAAACTGATGCAACAAATCTGAATAAATTAGGCCTTTATCACATATTGAGTGTACCATGTATATATATATGTGTCTATATGATATATTAATGTACGAAGAAATATGTTGTACTGGTCAGGGACGGATCCGGGATTTTGTAAAAGGGGGGCACACAAATCTCCGAAAATTTTCAGACAAGCAAAACAAAAAGAAAAGGTTATCACACGTTTTGGACTCTATGTCGTTCGAAATTTTCTGACAAGCAAAAAAAAAAAGAAAAAAAAGTTCATTAGTTTCAAAAGGGGGCACAATTTTAAAAAGATGGAGCACAATGTATACTTTTCTTTCAAAAGGGTGGCACGGGCAGGAATTGCCCCCCCCCCCCCTCAAAAAAAAAAACACAATAAAATAAATCCGCCTTTGGTTACTGGTATTAGAGATGATGGCGGAATACACTGATTGTAAAAGAAGCATCAGAAGTGTAAAAGCTACACTCAAGCACTGAAAAAAATTGTTATATAAATTTATTAGCCAAGGAAGAAAATACTGGAGAATAGCGTTGAACAGAGCCATACTAGAGCTATTCGTCTTGCACTCATCAGAGTAAACCGCAAGAATGAACAGAAAGTCGAAATCGAACGATATGAGTGCAAGACGAAATGCTTTAGTACGCCTTTGCTCAACGCTATTTTCCGATTTCGTATACTGAACACCTTTTCAAAAGAAAATATTTTAATCACCTCTTTGGCAGTACTTGGTTAGTGCTTGACGGTCATTGTCCCTATCCTCATCTTTGACACAGATGGAGCGCCTCCTAAGGGCTCGTCTCCCGGCCTCCATCTCATGAAGCTCCCGTCTTAACTGTTCCTGGAACCGATGGACCGGGCCTCGGCCATTTTGCGTGCTTTCACCTACAGGGAACGGATGACATGGGGAGTAAGTTATAGGAGGATGCAAATGTATAATATTGCGATAGAACAGATTATGTTAAACCATGTGATGGGGCCTACATCATAGACCCCCCCCCCCCCCCCCCCCTACGTCACATTGACTATTTGTTAAATGAGACCTTAAAATATAGATTATCATAATTTTAATAATTTTATCATATAGGCCTATGTACTTAAATTCTATTTATGCAAGGAAGCTTATATAGCATGAATTATCTTTTGTCTGAAAGATACTGGACTGCTGCTATACAATGTCTCTATCCGTCAAAAGTAAACAAAAATGTCATGTACTTAAATTTACATACCGCATTACAACTAATAACATTAAAATCTATCAGCCTGTCCTGAAAAGTCAATGAAAAACAAAGGAAACTGGAATTATATCATGTATATTTGACATACCATTTGCTTCTCTGCAATGGTTAGTCTGTTCTTTTCACCATTGTTGATGATACCGGTTCGATGTCGAGTGCGTGCCGAATGTTTCCGGATATTCTCGAAGCGACGTCGGGCCAGGATATCACCAGAGTTTCGTTGTTTTCGTTCTTTTCCGTGACCATCCTTGGCATTGTCTGTCTCCCCATGCTGCTTGGTAGCTGGTCGACTTGCTTGCTCAAGGACCATCATCGCAACTTCACCGTGTTTATATTATATTTTGATGTAAAAGGAATGTATCTTTCTCACGAAAGCTTCCAAATTTCTATAAATATAGCAGTCTATATGATCCAGTTTTATCCCGCGGCCATGGTAAAATGGCTTTTGTAACAAATTCGTTTGTCCCTCTATTCTCACACTCGGTGCAAGCTCTGCAGACGTTCCTTTTCCGATAGGTTTTTGAAGATTACTATAACATTGACGTTTTATTCAATAATGGAATGAGACACCGTTGAAATTATGAAACTTCTAGTGTATTCTTCTCTCGATCAAAGCACGAGCCTCGAAAAAATGTATTGAGCCTCGTCCAATACCCGTGAAAGTGGTTTAGACTCCTGAACTGCAAAAGAACAGCATGCGTCCGAAACTAAGATGCTCTTTGTTGACAACGTGTCTTTTACTATTTCTTAGCCCCAAATCAAACTCCAAATTTCATCCAGTCATGAAAATGCCTTAAATTGATGTATATTTCTACGTATGTAGTCTTTGGCGATAAAGTCTCTTTAGAAGATGAAGATATAGTCATGTTTTCCTTGTCTTCTGCATGGATGCTTGTTGGTCTACTTTGATGGCTATTTGTTGCGGTTTTGTTTTGCATCCTAACAACCAACCCCCCGTATATACCCCTCTATTTCAATACACAGCCCTTTATCGATACTACTGTTCACAGTTATTCTGCTTACACCCACCCAAGGCTTCTGTTGGACTGATAATCCACACCTTAATCCATCTAAACCTATTGACAGCTGATTGATTTTCTTTGCATCAAATACCTCAACGAGTCTTTCAGCGATTGTCTTCTTGGGACAATACTATATTTATAGGGAAGACGAGTCGGTCGATACCGCCAGCTCTTAGAACTGGTCACTGGAATAAGAATTTTTTAATCTTTGGGAATTCTTTCAGCCACTTGTTTGTTTGTGTTGTACTTTTGGAGGTTGTGTCGATGATTAGGCAATTAGGGTAGGTGGTCAAGCTTACCATCGCTAATCAATATCTGAGATTCAGCCAGCATAATCTCAATAACTGGCTTTGTCTTCTATTTTGCGAATGACGTCAAATTTCTTGAAAATTAAGAAGAAAAAAACACACACAGAGTCGAAGAGAATCTGGGAAATACTATATACTATAGACTTGTATTTTTAAAGACAGTATTAAAAAAAAGAAAAGAAAGAAATTCTAGCAGGAATTTACTGAGTGAATACGTGATAAAAAACAACTTTATCATGTTGAAAACGGAGGACTTGGAAAATGAATTTTATGGGTACAGGTTTATAGACTTGTATTTTTAAAGAAAGATTAGTACCTTTATGGTTAGGTGCCGAAAATACATAACGCAAACAAAAATGCATACTATTATTGTTTCCATTCTCTCCAATTACAACGCAACTAAAAATAAAAAATTCTTTTACAATGTGTAAGCCTGTGTGACAGAAATCAGCTGAAGGGAAAATGTAAAAGGCAACTAAAAAACAATGATCCACTTCATATAATTGTTATAGATATAGTCATAAGGAGAAGGATATCCAAACTTAGTAAGTTAAATATAAGTCTTTGTAACCATTTCATCGCGATAGTTTGTAACACTTTCCCTTTTGGAATAAATCAATACGTTTATCGCGTATCGGTATCATTGTTTTTGGATAAAGACCAAGAAAGAAATCTTTTCCACTGAAGCCTCTTCGGTGTCTTCCCAGTAGACAGACAAGCCCACGAGAGTGATAAAACAGAGAAATACAGAAGGAAATATAGAGAGAGAGAAAAAAAGAAAGTTTCAAAAGGTCCATGAGATGGACAAAACAAGGAAATGCATAAGGAAAGACAGAAAAATGTCGATTTCGTGGGCTGTCGGTCTAATTATGGGCTGTAGCCCTCTTCAAGATATCCTCTCATAGAGAAAAGTGAAACTGAAAGAAAAAAAACAACAGCATGCTAAGCCTATATCAAAAGGTTAACGTTATACAAATAAAATAAACTTGTGGCTCTTCAATTAATGATCTTATATAACATCAGAGAGGCTATTCATTAGTTATTCAATAATGATTTATGGCTTCAAATCAAAGATGAATTAAAGGATTCTATCAAAGGATTCTATGGTAACTGTGGACAGTCACTCTGGCACAGCTAAATACCACCGAAAACAGCTGCTTCCAGACAAGTATACATCTGGGACAAAATACCCCAATCATGCCTATTACATGGGCCGCGGAACCGGGTGGGGGAGGGGGGCTGGGGGCTGCAGCCCCCTTCACTTTTTTGAGTAGACACATTACAAAAAATCGGCAAAAAAAAAATCGAAAATTGTCATTAATGAGTGAAATCAGATCAGTAGCCCCCCCCCCCCCCCCCCCACTTTCAAAAACGTTCCGCGGCCCCTGTAATAGTCTGGGAGCCTATCCCGAAATAGTCACCCCATTTTACAAATGAGATTTGACCCCTTAAAGTTACTGAGACCATTCACGTCATTCACAAAAAAGATTGTCAGCTCGAACGAAGCCGCCGGGTTTGACCCCCCAGAGCCCCCCCCCCCCCCAAAAAAAAGGGGGCCCCAAAGTCGGGTCGATTTCAACCCATCTAACATATGCCCTAAACTTTGTCAGAAGGAAGGAAGGTGTATGACTATACATTACCATAACACAAAAAATGACAAAATTTTCCGTCGGGATGGGTTGTCAGACCGCCCCTAAAAGTGGGGCAAATTTTTCCCTTTAAGGCCCATGGATCAAATTTTGTCAGAAGGAATAGGTATGGATGTACATTACAAAAAGATAGAAACTGACAAAAATTTCCATCGCGAAGGGGGTGTAACATGCCTCTGAAAAAACAAACACCAAAGTTCCCCTAAACCAAGCTTTTCTGCCCAAATGCTCTGGATGTAGAGAAAACCCCTTTTTTGCATTATAACCTTAATAAATCCAATGTATGTTATTCAATTCAGGTCAAATTTGTATAGTACAATCTTGAGTATTATAACTTATTTGCGGTGCAATTTGGTATCAAATGATCATTTCAATAATAATTTATTAAATTGGGAAAATTGTATTGCTTTCTCAAAAGTATAGTCAAATGATATTGTCGGGATTATGTAAACACAGCCATTCATTGTCCATCTGCACCTGTTTGACATGACATAATAGTGGGGCTGTCAAGCTGAAATTTACCATTCATGTGTTGATTACACAAATACCTTGCAAGCATTCTATTATGCCTTGTCAAACAATAGGTGTGTTTACATATAATCCTGACAATATCATTTGACTTCTTTTGAGAAAGCAATACAATTTTCACAATTTAATAACTTATTATTGAAATGATCATTTGACAACAAATTGCACCCCAAGAAAGTTATAATTTGAAGTTGAATTACACACATTAAAATTGTTAAATTGTGAAAAATGTATTGCTTTCTCAAAAGTAGCAACAAAAAAAATATTGTCAGGGTTATGTAAACACACCATTGACCATCTGACAAGGCATAACAGAGGACGGCTTGCTTGGTATCTGTGCAATTAACACATGAATAGTACATTTCAGCCTAGCAGTCACATACCACATATACCTGAAAAGCTCTTGTGACACAGGTGAAGATGGACAATGGGTGTGTTTACATAATCCTGACAATATTTTTTGGCTACGTTTGAGAAAGCAATTCGATAACTTACTTATAAATAACAAGTTAATAACTTATCAATCAAAAGACTAATTAACACCAAATTGCACCTCAAGGAGATTATTATACTCAAAATTATGTTATGAAAATCTAAAATGAATTGAATAAAACTCTTTTTAATGACCATAGTCAGAAGGTAAGAAAATTTTGTTGTTTTTTTTCTTTCTTTACATACATTGGGGGGCAAAGCGTTGTCAGAAGGCACTTTGGGGTTTTCGTTTCAGGGAGTCTGACACCCCCTTCCCGATGGACAATTTTGTCATTTTTTTTATTTTTGGAATGTACATCCATAGCTCTTCCTTCTGACAAAGTTTGGTCCGTGGGGGGAGATGGGGGTGAAATCGACCCGACTTTGGAGTCTCTTTTGGGGGCTCTGGGGCAGTGGTGTACCCAGGATTTTTTTTAAAAGGGGGGCAAATGGGGGGTTATCAGATGTTTTCCTCCATAATTCTCTGACAGGCAAGCAAAAAACAAAACAAAAAAAAAATTAAGTTCGAAAAGGTAGAACCGTGTTTTTTTCGTCTCGCCAGTCCACCAAAAGTCGCTCGGGGGGGGGGGGGGGGGGGGGGTGCCAAAAATAAAATCCCCTGCGCTCCAATAGTCACTCAGTGGGGGTGGGGTATCACATTTTTATGGGGGTCCAGAATTCTCTGACAACCAAAATAAATTTAAAAAAATAAAAAGGGGGAAAATTTATTTGTTTTCTGTCAAAAGTTTTCAGTTTGCTTCCCCCCCCCCCCCCCCCCTTAATTGGGTACGCTAGTAGTCTGGGGACTAAACCCGGTCGGCTGACAACCTTTTTGTCAATGACTAGGATGGTCTAAGTAACTTTACGGGGTCAAATCGTATGGGTAAAATTGGGTGCCTATTTCGGGAAAGGCTCCCAGACTATAGGTATAAGCACTGTACCGGATAAAATATCCTGGTGTTCTTGAAGCTTTCCATGGTGGGAAGATAAGTTATGAGTTTGCGGTAACACCATGTAGGTTAGTCCTGAAGAAGACTGTTTGGTATCTTTCTTGTGAATCTGTAGTTCTAAAAAGAATTCTCTTTGAAGAAAGAGTATACTCGACGTTTCGATCAGTGTGCTCTGATCGTCATCAGGAGTTGTAGTTCTAAAAAGAACTCTCTTTGAAGAAAGAGTATACTCGACGTAAGAGAGTTCTTTTTAGAACTACAAATTCACAAGAAAGATACCAAACAGTCCTTTTCAGGACTAACCTACAACTGGTGTTACTGCAAACTCATAACATAAAATACCCTGTAGGACAATTACAGCGGACAAAAGGTACTTATATATACGGTCTTCTAAGGACTATGAACATTATTATCAATCGGACAACTGCACCTTATTCAATAACCCCATTATAATAATGCCTTGATAGGTGGTTGTCTAAGGTAATTTTGGTTTACTGTCTGCACTGATACTCCTTATATACTACTACTACTACTACTACTACTACTACTACTACTACTACTACTACTACTACTTCTATTACACTACTACTATATTACTACTATTACTACTACTACTACTACTACCAATAATAATTATGATGATAATAATAATAATAATAATAATAATAATAATAATAATAATAATAATAATAATAATACTGCTGCTACTACTACTACTACTACTACTACTAGAATAGTAGTAGTAGTAGTAGTAGTAGTAGTAGTAGTAGTAGTATTAGCAGTAGCAGTAGTCGTAGTAGTAGTAGCAGCAATAGCAGTATTAGTCGTAGTAGTAGTCGTAGTAGTAGTAGCAGCAATAGCAGTATTAGTCGTAGTAGTAGTAGTAGTAGCAGTAGTAGTAGTAGTAGTAGTGTAGTAGTAGTAGTAGTAGTAGTAGTAGTAGTAGTAGTAGTGTAGTAGTAGTATAGTAGGAGTAGTAGTAGTAGCAGTAGTAGTAGTAGTAGTAGTAGTAGTATAGTAGTAGTAGTAGTAGTAGTAGTAGTAGTAGTAGTAGTAGCAGTAGTATAGTAGTAGTAGTAGTAGCAGTAGTAGTAGTAGTAGTAGTAGTAGTAGTAGTAGTATAGTAGTAGTAGCAGTAGCAGTAGTCGTAGTAGTAGTAGTAGCAGTAGTAGCAGTAGTAGTCGTAGTAGTAGCAGTAGTAGTAGTAGTAGCAGAGGTAGTAGTAGTAGTAGTAGTAGTAGTAGTAGTAGTAGTAGTAGTAGTAGGCCTAGTAGTAGTAGTTAGTATAATAGTAGTAGTAGTAGTAGTAGTAGTAGTAGTAGTAGTAGTAGTAGCAGTAGTAGTAGTATAGTAGTAGTAGTAGTAGTAGTAGTAGTAGTAGTAGTAGTAGTAGTAGTAGTAGTAGTAGTATAGTAGTAGTAGTAGTAGTAGTAGTAGTAGTAGTATAGTAGTAGTAGTAGAGAATGAGTGTGGGAGGGCCCTTCCGTCTTTATTATAGCGACATTTTCTTAATACTACTTCGGCTAGCTACCCGAATAGTGCCGGTTGCCCGACTTTATTTTGTAGTTCCAAAAATTTTCGGGGGCTACAACCCCACCCCTGCCTCGTATGCCCATGATTCGACCTGTCGTTTCAGTTTACACGGCTGTGCAAATTGAGAATTATATAAAAATAAGGCAATTAAATTGTAATGTTGTTAGAAACGTGGGTAATGGTTGCGATGGTTCCCGACCATTTGGGCATTGGTATTCATGTATAATTTTATATAATTTCTAATAATTTCCGTCGTGAGGTTGGATGACTTAAAATAATTTTTCAATGAACATATCTTTATCAATTCAAGGATTTATTTTCCCCATTTCATGAAATTAGGTTGAATTATGTGTTTTATGTTTAAATATCTCATCCCATGTTTTAGGGGCTTGAGAGATTTATTCAAAATGTGATTATTGTTTTCATGAGATGAAAAAAATAACTTTAAACCTTTCTCAAATTCGTTATTCATGGTCAGAAAATGCGTAAACACGGCAACAACAAAAAATACACGGTCCAAGGCCATGGGGCAAAAAGGAAAAAGCTACTAATAATATTGTGTTACTTAATTGTGATAATTGATTCATTATCTATAAATTATTTTTGAATATTGTGAGCTTTGGGTGTCTAAACCAGTGGCGGATTTATGGGGCAATCCCGGCCCGTGCGCCCCCCCCCCCCCCCTTGAAAGAAAAGTATGCATTTTGCCCCCTCTTTATGTGAATGTGCCCCCCCCCCTTTTTTTTAGAACGGAAAACTTTTTTTTTTTTTTTTTTTTTTTTTTTGTCGGATAATTATGGAGGGAAACTGGACTCCATAACCCCCCCCCCCCCCCCCCCCCCCCCACTGAGCGACTTTTGGAGGGCTGGCGAGACAAAAAAAATATGGATCTCACTTCAAGCAGTTTCCCAAAGTTGACAATCCAGCATCTGTGTGCCCCCCCCCCCCCCCACCTTATACAAAATCCTGGATCCACCCCTGGTCTAAACGATCTTTGTCCCACCTGCCGCCCCCGAACTCTTTCCCCATTTAATTTTTGACTTTTTATTGTTATTGTTTTGGGGTTTTTTTTAATTATTAATATTATCTTTTTTTAACGTACCGTTCATAGAGATCCTATTATAGGATCTATACCGTACCGGGGTACCGGTACGCCATCTCTTGACATAAGCATTACATGTACTGTACATTGATGACCGATATCGCGATGTACGTATAGCTGAAGCGCGGCCAGGCCATTCGTAGTCAAAATTCCCGAAATTTAACGTTTAAAATCATGGATCCTGCGCTCGATAAAGCCAGTGCTTATCCTCAAGAGCCTGCCCCACCAAGTCAAGGGGTAAGTGTGATTATGAGTATATGATATAGAGAGTCATTTTTTATGTCTGACGGTGACAAGTTTCATTAATGCTTTCAATTTCTCTTGCTCTTCTTTGCAGGCCCCGCCTGCTTATTCGGCGGGAGGTGCCACACAAGATTACCGCTTACGTGTGTTGCTGGAGCCCCGTGGATTCCTGCGAGCCATTGAATTTGTAAGTGGTCTAGTAAACATGGTAAAACGATATGACAATGTCAATGACGCCACTTGACATTTTTAGGTATGACGCTCGTTAAAATACCAGCATGATATTAAATTATTAGTTTAGATCACTACCTGCATTCAGAACTCAACCTGCATTCAGAACTCAACCTTAAACTCACTCACACTTAAGTTATGCGAGGTTATATTGCCTTTATTGGAGATAAACTAGGAGAAACTCGAGGAGAATGAAACCCAACCACTGCCAACTTGCCAACAATAAACATATGATTAACAAACATTAGCTGATAACACCACGATCATGTGGAGAATTGTCAGCCCATTCACATTATCTTAAAAATACTCATATTTGATTACTCAGTAAGGAGAACAATCTCTGAACTAAAGTTTGCAGATTCCTTGCTAGACTCTAGATGTTATTCCATGGGGGCTGCCATTTTGTAAAACTAATGTCATAGTATTGTATGGTGGTGGATCCTATTTCCGAACACTTTTCAGAAAATCAACGATAGCAAGTAAAATATCAAACGAATATCTGTCAAACTTAGATAATGGATGCTCAAAGTCCTGCAGAAAAATAAGTTGGTGGAATTTGAAAAAGACAATGTAGATCCGAACGTATTTCCGAACGTGTGAAACCTATGGGAAAAAAGACACAACCTACCCTGATTTGGGGCCAACGGGGTGATGACTGGGGGTGACCAGAGAGCAGTTCCTAAAATATTACTTATGTTTTTTTTTGCCTCATTTTATGATCTTGTACCGTGTTCTTTGTTTCAGTAGTGTGGAGAACATAAGCGTAGTCCCACGCATATGAAAACTATTTTAGGCGCTTACCTGTACGCATACAATGCTGTTCAAAAATACAATCCTTGACTCACTTACACATGTGTAAGCTTATCTGAAGATCCGGACTAGCTTTTATGGGTGAATAGGCTTCAATAGCTTTTGTGTGTATCAGCAGGCCTTTTTCCAGGGTAGAACATTCATACATGAGAGGAAAATAATTATTTAAAATTTCACTTTCAATTCTGAATCCCCTAATTTGTGGCACAGTAAGAGTTGAAGAGTCCATGAATCAGGTAATTAGCAAATTTAAGAAAATTAAATCTTGCTTAGAGCAATTTTGTTGTCTGTTTTTGACTGCTGCAACAGTGAATGTTGGACACAGTCCCATATAGGCAAGGGCCCATGAGTGTCCTTGACTACACATGTCCTTGACTATACATGTCCATTTACCTGTACACAATGGATATGATGTTGCATATTATAAATGAATAGCTATTCTATTATACAACTAAAGCCACCAATGCAAAATGGCAGCCATCTTCGTACCCCCAGCGTCTCGCACAGGAGCAGTTGTATGCACTCGTGTGTCTGAATCACTCATCCGGCATCCCCACTTGAAACTATGCAGCTCCAACCTGCTGTAATATATCCAGCCAAAATGCCAGATCAGAAGAGTGAAACTCAGAATATTACTTACCAGCAAGTTGTCTGTGAAAGTCCCTCTTGTTTGGTGACCAGCTAAACCACTTATTCAGAGAATATAGAATTTTAAGCATTGAATTGTGTGTTCATTCTATTTTCTGCTGAGACCAACTGATCCTTCTATACTGGCTGCCCTATCTGTGTGGAGAGAGGAAATCTGCATTTGTTTATTATTTGCTGGCAGTAGTACAGCAGTAGAGGGCAGCCCTTATGTGTTTTCACCATGACCATATTGGTTTGGGAGGACAAGGTTATACTGTATAAGCCCTAAATTTCGCAGCCATAAATTTTCGCGAATAGGACTAACCAGACTATTTCGCGAGTGGTTGAATTTGCGGTCGGAAATTTCTCAAATCTACAAACAGCGGTGATGATGTACTTTTGCAAAGCAAAGTGGTGAATTTCTGACCAGGAGACAACAAATTCAACCGACTTCTTATGTTGGCAATATTTTGGCTTGTTAAATTCGCGACCCTCTCGCAATTCACGAAATTTGCGAAAATAAAACCCCCGTGAAATATATGGCATATACAGTATTATAACCTTGTTCATTGGATAAGTGGTTGTATGTAGGTCTTTGTTACTTCTTTGAATAACCAAGCAACAACTTGTGCATGCTAAAACCTGCTTAACAAAAGAAAATGCCCCACCTATGAAACAGCTGAACCAAATATCTTGAAACAAATAGGTTATATGACAGGATAAAAGTATCTTCATTTGGATGTACATGACTACAAAAATGGTTTTAGAAAATCCATGCAGTGTCATGCATTCCACAGGTGATCATGAGTGTCATCGTAGCTAGTATACAGGTCAGTGGGTATCTCACAAATAGCACTGCTCTGAGTCTGACATTACTTTGTAAAGAAAATGGCAGCCCCCATGGGATAATGTCTAGGAAGGAAACTGCAACTTTTTGAGACATTGTTCTCCTTCTTAAATAATCAAATAGGAGTACTGTAATTTCAAGATATTTGTAATAGGCTGACAATTATCTACATGATAGGCTAATGTTTGTTGCCTTTCATTCCCCTTTAAGTAGGGGTCTAAGCACTCACACTTACATGAGGTTATCAATTGGAGATAACCACTCGTGTGTCTGAACCACTCAGCCCCACTTGAAACTATGCAGCTCCAGCCTGCTGTAATATATCCAGCCACAATACCAGATCAAAAGAGTGAAACTCAGAATAAGCCTGGGTGTCGGGCCGGTCAACCCGTACGGAACCCGGCGGGTTGGGGGTTTTTGCCGGGATCGGGACGGGTCCGGGTTGCTGAGTGAAATGTCTGAACCCGGTAAAAATAACCCGGTAAATAATTGATGCTGTAAAGCCGTTATGAGTATTAATTATGACTTTTTAATAAAAACTTGATAGTGGTAAATAATGGTGGAACCCGTTGCCGATGTTTATTTTTGCCAGAAAAGACCTAAGGATGTTTCACAGTCGGTGCCAGTTTCATACAAGAAATAAGAATTTCCAAGCTGAGCGAGAAGTACTGAACATGTACGTACAAACGTTAAACTCGCTTGTATGAATTGCAGGTTTGTCAATGTGTGTGTGTGTGTATAATGTGACCATTTTGACGCTTGATTGGGCGCAAAAATTACCGTGGGGTGAGCGGGTCTGTTCATATTTTCCTTATGTTTTTATCTTAGTACTAATTATTGCGCAAATATGGTGTTTCATATTTAGCTTCCTAAGCGAGGAAGACGCAAGTTGAGGATCATTTACTTGTGATAACAAATTTTGGATTTATATTTTTTTTTTTTTTTTGCGCGCCTCCGCGTGTCCGCGCTACTTATCAGAGTTAATGTTTTTTCTAATTATCTACATGAGCCAGAATTTCTCGCTCATTAACGGTGATAAGTAGCGCGGCAGCATGCAAAATAAAATTGATTATATTAAATTACAAAAAAGTTGTAATCATGATTAAATCATCTTCAACTTCATTCTTTCTCGAAATTCTCGCTCAGGTAGATGATTAGGAAAACACTAACGCTGATAAGTAGCGCGGACTCGCGGAGGCACGCAAAATAAAATAAAAGATATAAATCCAAAATTTGTTATCACGAGTAAATGATCCTCAACTTGCGACTCCCTTGCTCAGGAAGCTAAATAGGAAACACCATATTTGCGCAATAACGTACTAAAATAAAAACATAAGGAAAATATAAACAAACATAAAATTTACCGGGTTTCGGGCCGTGCCGGGACCCGGTAAAAATTTTGACATCTTTACCGGTCCGGGCCGTTACGGGTAATTTTCTACCAGGCCCCAGGCTTAACTCAGAATATTACTTACCAACAAGTTGTCTGTGAAAGTCCCTCTTAAAGGGAAAGTTCACCCTGAAGATTACGTGAGTTTAAAAAATGCAGAAAAAATAAAGAAAAATATTGGCGAAGGTTTGATGAAAATCGGTCAAATAATAAAAGAGTTATGAGTATTTAAAGTTTTGGATTCGTGACGTCACATGCGAGCAGCTGCCCATTGGTCATGTAATAAATATTCCATATATTCGCATTTTTTTTTACGTTCCACGATAAATTAATATTGTTTCTTTTCAGAATCTAGTATTGAATAACATTTCTGACAATATATCAAATGCACAGACGATAATATTTTAAATTTTCTGAGAAAACTGTATTTTATGGAATATTTATCACATTACATAATGGAGGAGCTGCTCGCATGTGACGTCACAAAATCAAAACTTCAAAAGTCCATAACTGTTATTCTTTAACGGATTTTGTCCAAACTTTCGCCAATATTTTTCTTTATTTTTTCTGCATTTTTTAAACTCAAGTAATCTTCGGGGTGAACTTCCCCTTTAATTGTTTGGTGACCAGCTAAATCACTGATTCAGGGAATATGGAATTTTAAGCATTAAATTGTGTGTTCATTCTATTTTTCTGCTAAGACTGATTGATCCTTCTGTACTGCTGCCCTCTCTGTAGCTGTGTACGTGTGGAGAGAGGAAATCTGCATTTGTTTATTATTGCTGGCAGTAGTACAGCAGTAGTACAGCAGCAGAGGACAGCCCATATATGTGTTTTCTCCATGACCATATTGGTTTGGGAGGACAAGGTTATATTATAACCTTGTTCATTGGATAAGTGGAGATAACCTCGTACTCTGTACCTTCATACCGTGAGCAATTACCTCCCATCATATATATTGCCCATATGTGTGCAGGAGGGGAGCAAGATCACCGACCAAAAATTTCACTTGATCAAGATGATAAAGATCCTATCGAAGGATCTGGCATGAAATTATATAATCTATCATTCTAAAATGTAGAAGGAAGAATTTTCTCAAAATTTTGCCGATTATATTGGTGTTTTTACCTCTTTAACTTAGAGGTTGTGCTTGTGACAGGCCAAAATTGGCACAGCCCCATATAGTGTTGGTCCCGTGAGTGGGGTCTAAGTAAATTCTGAGTCTCTGTTAGAACTACTAACTCCGGGGAGCTCCAAGCCTCCAACGCTCGGGTACAAATAACCAAAGTCTTCCTCGGCCTCGCCCATTAGTTTGGTCGGTTGCATCGCTTAATGTCGGCAGGTAAGATGAAAATTTGTACTTACAAGAGAATTACTGTAACTATCCAGCAGGCACTTTGATTTAACGTTTTGACGATTATTTTGATGAAAAAAATGGAATTTCCTTGCCAAGCCAATCTTCCCCTGTACTGTATCGTCATTTCAAATGACTCGATCGGCTTGGCGAGGAAATTCCATTTATTCATCGAAATAATCGTCAAATCGTGAAATCAAAGTGCCTGCTAGATAGTTACAATAATTCTCTTGAAATGTAAGTACAAATTTTCACCTTACCGACCAAACTAATGCCATGGGTGAGGAAGATTTTGTTTAGTTGTACCTGGAGTTATAGAACTACCTACATGACACTCATAGGCCCTTTCTACACGCATGAACTCGTGTAGAAAGACCTCAAATGTACAACGCAGGTTACGCAGCTATAAATACAGGAGGCCCGGACGTCGGGAGGACGCAAACAGTGCCTTGCAAGTTGTAATGCCGATCGCAATACGATCACTATCGATTGGCAACACACCGACTGTACTATTATGCTCTACTCAAAGCCCTCCTACTACAGCATATGAGAGCATTCAGACATAGTCTCAGCGGAACAGTCGACGATACAGAGAGACTGAAGCTTTGGTCTATCTTCATGCTAGACAGAAAAATCTGTCTGTTTGGAGGAGTTATATAATATTTTTGGACTTTTGAGGATCTCCTCCAAGACAGACGAAAGCCTCCCATTGTCACCCTTGTCGAGTGCCTCTCCGCCTGCCTTAAGCACTATGTCTATGGGCAAAAAGTGTGAGGTACCTCACCCAACGCTTTATTAAAAATAAAAAGTCGTTAATGAAAAAAAAAATACACAGAATATCATGGTTATTATGTACTTAATATAGTGCACCCACCTGATTTTAGAAATGATACAAGATTTACAGGAATTAAACCCATTTTGCCATGTCAACGGGATTATCGGAAGTGATTCAAGGCGAACAGAATTACTAGTATAGTAAATGCATGCGTGGGTGTACGCGTACGTAGGTCCCAGCTCAGCGGCGGAGCTCTGCACTCAAATGCAGCCAGAGCTTGTAAAAATTTGCTGTTTTACCGGATTTTGGTAAAAATATACAAATACCACATTAGATAAACTCATAAACTCTACTTATACTGCAATAAAAATTCATAACTTGCGTGAGGGAGGATCAATTTTAATATAATTTGAATATTTTCCATTGGAAACAAGGCAAGAGTTTACATCGCGAACCATCTTTTCTCCAATGTTGAAGCACTACTGCACGTGCGCAATGTTGATTGGCACTCCAGTTTTCGAGAGACCAGCACTCAGAAAAGATCATTTGTGACATTCTATCACATTTTTTTGCCAAAGAAGTATTGGAAACATACAAATTATCACTCCTATTCCAAGTTTATTAATTTTTATGACAAAATGAGTAGAGTTGGTGACTTTATGTGATGTGGTATTTTTGATATTTTCATCGAATTTTGGCCAAAGAAAAAGTAATGCACAAGAGTGTATAGCTCCGCCACGATAAACCAAATATTTGTGGCACCATTGCGATGGATCCCAACGGGAGTGGCTGGGGCAGATTTCAGTCTATGTAGGAGGATTCTGCAAAGTAAGATATAGTCTCAGCGAAATAGACTGATATTTCAGTCTAACTTCGCGCTAAATTAAGTTCTGTGTCGTTAAAATATGCTCCTCCTTTTTTTAGTCCTGTTCCTCCAATCAGAAGTGCTGTAACAAAGAAAATGGTGTTTATGCACCCCAACATTCAACATATATGTAGTGAACCACCACTCATAGTCCCATGCCTATGTCTATGTGGGACTGTGTTCAAACATTCACTGTCATGACTGTTGCAGAACAAGAAAACCCAAATTCATTATAAGCAGTGTTGAATTTACTTACACTTTTTCTGAAGACTTGATTCAGGGACTTTTCTAAGCTACAAATCTGAGTTTCCAGCATGAAAATGAAGGATTTAAATAATTATTTTCCCCTGCATCTGGTATGATCTAGCCTGTAGCCTGGACTAATCCAGGCTAATACACACAACACCTATGGCAGGAAATCTAACAGGAGAAGCTATGTATGAGTACAATGATATCTTAGATAGCCATGTACATGTAAAGTGGTGAACCACATGCCTGTGGGAGCCGCTGTAGAATGAAATCAGAAGGCCTTGGCATAATTTGACTTTTTAAAATCCAAACATCCAAAACATCCACCAAATGTTTAAAATCAACATTGAGACTGCTCCATTGTATCAGAATGGACAAGATAATTCTTATTTAATCAAACATATCATCCTTGTGATTGAACGGTCATTATTTTAGATGAAAAATACAATAAAAGAGTGCTATGTTATTACAAAAGGGAGGACTTAGGAGACCTATTAGTATTAGGTGTTAATTTATTAATTTAATATTAATATTAATCTTTTTTTAAGTTAAAATGAGTGCTAACAGAGTTTTCAGAATACCCAAACCTTTTCTACTCCTCATTTAACTATTGCACGCACACCACAGGTGTGCATCATAGCATATACGCTAAACCCATCCCCTGCCAACTAGAAAGTAGAAAGTAAACCTGTATGTTCTCATGGAAATGCAGGAAGTATGGACCACAAGAAATAGGACATGTAGGAAGATTAAAAGCTCCCTAAGAAAAGCAGATCATTCACAAGTCGAGCTTCCAACCTGAGGTTTCTTAAAAGGAAACTGAGAGGCTGGAGTCAACTCCCACTTCCTGGGGTCAGAATAACGGTTA
This sequence comes from Heliocidaris tuberculata, assembly GCA_025618425.1. Lineage (NCBI taxonomy): Eukaryota > Metazoa > Echinodermata > Echinoidea > Camarodonta > Echinometridae > Heliocidaris > Heliocidaris tuberculata. Next base: position 22,332,486 of record CM046832.1, on the reverse strand, counting down.
AAATCTTTGTTGGAATGCTGATGCCTACCAGCATTGCCCTTTAAAAATACATTTAATAATTAAAATAAAGTAAAATACATTTGATAAATAAAGTAAATTAAAATTACTTCAATAAGTAAACTGAATTCCCAAATTTTCTCTAAAACTCTTATATTTAGTTCATTTGGAGACAAAATCATGTTCGATTCTACTACTTTTATTGTGTTATATTTCAGAATTCAGATTATCCTGAATTGAAAAAAAAAATCATAGTTTACGCTTGGGCATCTTCTCAAAAGTTTAGGGTTCATCTTGAATGGTTTGTCAGAACTGCATTGTTTTATTGTAGGACATGATATTTGTTTCACAAGACAGTGTCAGTAACCATTGATTTCATTAGCAAAGCGGTGATCAACAATGGCAAAGTTTCATCTACTGTCATAGACTCCTAGTTAACAAACCTCCTTCTGGTGCCTCTTGAATCTTGGCTACATGTAGCTATTCTCCTGGCAGAGTAAATAGTAACATTTGTAAGTCCTAGACATATGCATGTATTGTACTGAGTCTTCAAGATTGCAAATATTAATTAAACAGGAAAGATCCAGTTGCCCTGCATTTAGTTTTAAGTTGTATATTAAGTTGATTACACACAAGTGCAAGCCAACATAGTTTTCCAGTATAGCAAACAATGCCCAGAAGATTGTTCTGCTCCCAAGCCATACATGTATACTTTCACAATTATAAAAACTTTTGATATTTTATTATTTTCCTTTGAATGGTATGAGATTCAGACTGAAGTTTTTCATTGAATATTTAATTTTTTTAATGTGAAAGGTGCATATGTCATCCAGTTTGCAAAGTTAACCAATAACTGCAGTATTGTACACTTGTAAACAGTATTTAGATTCAAGAAATCTGCTGCTACTAGTAGCCTAAATTGACAGTTTTAGCTGCTTTTAAATTTAGAGAATTGTCTATTTAATCTGCTGAATTTATGCACTCTATATGTGCCCAGACAAAAGGAGGATTAGAACTCAATAGAAATTTATACAAAGGGATTATCCGATTGTCCTAAAACCTGGCAACCTGCTCATTAGAGTGGACAAGAATGAATACAAGAAATTATGGGAGATCATAATGAGATAAGTATTCAGGGTGGCTAAGAAAGAAAACTAATACTACAAAATCTAGAGAAGACAAACATAGTTTAACTAAAAACTGTCAAAAATATCACTTTTTGATTGTTTGGTGCCTCCAAATGTTTAAATTACTTAGAAAAAAGTATACTCTGTCACAAAATACTCAAAGCTAAAATTTTACCATGCCAAACAAAAACACCTTCATTGAGCTCTAACTGAAAATCACAGTGTGACTTTTTGGTGGTTTTGTGGTGCCTTGTCACATATTTTTCATTGTGTCTATCACATTCAGATTTATTTGAAAGAATAAATTTCATACTTTCCAGGCATCAAAAAATGACATGAAAATTTTGAGGTCATGAGACTTTTCACACTAGAAGATCTTTGTAAACAATGTTGTTATATATTTTTGATAACCTGAAGGCCATTACCTGATTTTTACGTACACATTTAGAGCAGTCATTTGATATGAAAGGTTTTATCATAAACCATAACGGTACAATTAATATAGAGACTGATTTCCCCATATGGAAGGGCGTAATACTGTATAAAATTAGTTTATTAGAAGAGGAGATTAATGATTAAAGACTATACATTTTGATAAAAACAAAATGATTGAATGAAAATGTGAACTTGATAAAAGATAAGGATACATGTACCTGGAAAATATTCTTCTGATCTGTATTGGTATCAGGCCTACATCGTGACATTTGATTGCAGAAGTTGAGAACGGGTCCAAAGTCCACATTCCAGGTGGTCATGCAAGTTTCAGTAACGCATGTGCATGACTCACTCTATGAAATATTTTGTTTATTTTGCCGTTAAAAAATTAGATCATACATGTATGACTGTGACATCAGTGATCACGAGTGAACCCAGTCTATGGAAGAATGAAGTTATGTCCTTTTTTAATATGACAAGTATTTTTTATTTCACCAAGATATAATATGGGGAGATGCATGTCATTCTATATTTGAATTTTGAAAATGAGAACTAGTAAAATCATAGAAATATTGACACTGTGGTTACAGGCTGCCAAGTTACATTCATTATGCCATTGTGATTGGCATTCCTGGCCCCTTTCCATGTTTTGAATTTACATTTTCATTCATTTAAACATCAGAATGTTGTTTTTCAAGCTCTTTATGTACAATTATGGCTAGCATATTAGAGGCTATGTTTAACCAAGTTCATTTTTCTATTACATGTAGGAATACATATATCTTCTTCAGTTTTATCAAATGTGGGGGGGGGGGGAATTATAAGAATAACAGAGGCTTCTAAAAAGGGTTCATGGAACTACATGTAGGAATCACTTGTAAATTCTGACTAAAAATCGCACAAATGTACATGTACATCTCTGTTTGGATTGTAGCAGCAGCAGCAGCTAAAGATACATGTACATGATTTCCAGTTAATAGATACGCCAGTGATTAATGCCCAATTAATCTTCTGGATAATTATGGAAAATATGAAGAAGATTTTCATGCCATTGAAATATGTGACCAGCTCTCAGCAGATATGAATTCCCATTGAAAGATATGGTGAGAAAACAACAACTATATAGCTAATTTTTATATACTTAATACAGTACACCAATATATTTCATTACAAATACATGTACATGTATATACACACACCTATACATGTATAATCAAATCTGAAGATATTTTGCATAGTTTCATACTTGTACATGTACATAAAGTAGATTTTTAAAAAATAATTATAATAATAGTGATGATGATAATCATAATGAAAATCATAATAATAAAAATTACTCTCATTGTGACGTTAGGGCGAATCCTTTTATCTCAGCTTATCGTTATCGTTCGACTAAACTGCATTGATTGGATTCACCATGATAGTGCTGTAATAACAGTAATAATGATGATAATAATGATAGTAATAATAACAATTTAGTAATAATCTTTCTATATATTTCGCTAAGGATATGGGGCCTTTTCTTTTGTTTGAATAGGCGCCTCCCCTGGCTCTTTAGGTCCCCACCTTTTGGTACCCACGGGCGGGGAATAGTCCCCAGATGGTTGGGAGGCACTTTTTAAGTGCTGAAGTGCCGTCCATATTTCATAAATTCATTTTTAAACATTGAATTTCCGGAGGGAGTAATATTTCTGTCGATGGGATGGGGTGGTGGGTGGGGTGGGTGGGGACATGTCTCATTGAAGCTGGTACACGTACATGAAAACGGATAAAAAGTATAGACAGTATAGACGTAATGCACATCTTATTGTGCGCATCAATGTCCTTTTCATGTACATGTAAGTTTATGCACATTTCATCAAGCCTTAACTATGTACGCGCCAGGGGTATGCATACGCCTGTCCTAGCCGTGCATTGTCACTTTTTGCCGTGGGTTATCACTTTTTGATAAGAACTTTTTTTTCGCGGTCATGAATGTAGGAAAGAAGAATGCACCGTCATGTGGTGTCATATGCATACATTCTAGACTAGAACCTGTTTTATAAAAAGTATTATTTGTATTTTTGGAATTTTTATCATAAATTAACATGAAAATACCATTTATTTGATAATTACCGGTATGTCTGATCCAAGCTCTAATAGGGCTATCAGCTTTATACAGTCATCAGAAATACTGAAATCAGATGTGGGCAGTAACTACATGTATGTGACACAAAATAGGTTAGACTTTCCCAAATATTAATAACAGTAATTTAATAAAGATAGAGTGATAATGATACCAATATCATTTGGAATCATAATTACAACAACCTTTAGATTCATTCAGGATATATGCTACATGTAGAAAGTGAAATAAGATGCCCTTATGATATACAGGTTCATGCCCTTAAATGACCTTTTGTATGATGGAATTCCCATCAAAGAACGATGGAGTCAGATTTGAAAATGAAGAAACAGAAGAAAACATTAGCAAACAAACTAGAACAATAATTTTCACATGTCTTACATACATGTAAGAATACTTAAAAGTTAATGACTAAGATGTGTACATGTGTATATACTGAACAGTTGCAGTTACTGCATAGAAGTATCCAGGATTAAGGCACCATGTAAGGGTTGTCTGAAGAAATGATATGTTAACCCTTTCAAGACAATTGACCACATTTTGTGGTTTGGCTCAATAACTTTTGATCCAGAGCTCTAAAAAATATACCAGATGCACGAGTAGAAAGAGCAAAATTTTCTGCACACACTATGTCCATTTTTATTCCATGTTCATATTGCGTTTGATGCCAGGAATTTTAAAAACAAGATTAAGCTTTGAGATCCTTAAATTGGCAACACATTGAGAGGTTTAAATCATTGTTTTTCATCAAAATTGGCAATTTCTTTCAACTATTCAACAAATTTCTAACCATGTATATTGTTTTCAAAGACATTACACCTTATTAGAACCATGTAGCCCTAAAAGAAAAATATTAATGTTGCCAATTTGAAGAACAAAATGTGATCAGTTTAGCCTTTAAATAATTCCTGTCCTGAAAGGGTTAAAATGTTTGTCAATAGACTGATATACGTCCAGTACAGATATCAAGCATCCAATAATTCTGAAAGGAAATAATAATGTGCCATCTTCCTTTCTTACAAAAAGTTGTAACAGTTGCACTGCTACGATTACTTTTGAAAAGGCAGTCAGCACCATGTTCATTACCTGGTAATATTATAATCTTTAGAATTTGTTGGTAATGTTATGTAACTTTTAGTGGATGGTTTCAATAATGTACACCCATCATAATGAAGTCTTTTTTCTCTTTATTTTTTTTTTTAAGAAGCACTAAACCAGGAATCCAGTTTTTAAGAAAGGGAATTTGTTATATGCTGTTACATGAATAATCATGAGATCTGAGAGGCGAGAGACAGAGAAATGAGAGAACATCGGAGGAAAGAACAGGATTCAGACAAAATAGGGACCACTAAATTTCAAGATACATGTATGTATTTTCAGCATTTTGATCTTCACGTCAAGCTGCATAACATACATGTATTATGATTGAGCTACGTTAGATGAGATAGTATATCTAGTACATTAGATGAGATGTAGATGAGCTACAGTATATTATGAACTGTCTTGGGAGAGAGATAGAAGGTGTCAAATGTAGTGAACTGAGCTCTCTTGAAAACATCCACTCCATCTCCATATCACACTTGAAGTACCTCTAGGGTATAGCATCTTGCAGCACTGTAAGACTGAGAAGAGAACAAATAAGCATGCATGCTCATCGTATTCCAAGCCAATATAATCAGGCAACTGTGAGTAGGAGGTATTCAGGCATAATGTCCAGACTCCATTCCTGCTAGTAATTATTATTACATGTATGTCGTTGAGCATTCTTTGACCCCTATGTACATGTAGGCTACAGGTTGACAGGTGTATTTATGCTACGTTAAATGTATGTATTGTCAATATTCTCCTTTTCGGGGAGTCCAATATTAGACAATTCATCCTGTGCCTGTCCTACTTATAACAACACTTTTGGAAATATTCATGTGGGAATATACATCTGAACCTGTGTCTAGGTCTACAGCAAGATTGTATTGATCGTTTTTTGTTGTTTTTTTTTCACCCCTTTGTTAAGTGTATGTTCTCAAGTTTAGAGCTAGCGTACTAATTGAAATAAACATGGATACTCCTTGTCAGAAGGAAATTGATGTGTATTCTGCAAACAGCTCTTCATCTTTATGCAGAGAAGAGATTTTTTGCCATTTCATTTTGTACAGCAATACTCAGTGAAAATCTTAGCCATTTCTTCAGTAAGTTATAGAAATAGGCATCACTCGTACTTGTAGTTGATCTGCTAGGATATAAAGCTTTATATTTTAAATTGCTTGTTCAACTGAGTCCAGATGCATGCTTCAGTGTTGTAATTTTGGGTGATTGTTTTATAGCCCAATTGTACATCTCCAATTAAGTTTTGATTGTTTGACCTCTTTATCTTGCAGATCCTGGCTGTATGTATGTTTGCCACCACTGCTGGGTATGCTACGTCCTATTCTTTCTCAGCATCATGTGCTCCCGGACACATTTACACGGTACCTGTTAAATATCCATTCAGGTGATTATCTTCATATTCCTCTTTTCACTTGATATTCTGCTCCACATATAAATGAAGAACTTGTACAATATAGCGGTGCCAATAGACCATTTTGGAGTTACCACATATTCCACATGACCCCTAACATTCATAGAATCAATGCAATCCTTGTAAGCAAGTTGCTTTGAAGAAAAGCACGAGGGTCAGACAAAATGACTGATGAAAGTTGGAATGAAATCAGACAACAATAGGAAGTTTTTCATTTTTGAAAGGTGTATATATAAATGATATAATCACAAGATTTCAAATTGATAAATCAGTAATGACACTGTAGTGTCATGTGGTGATGTATTGTCAGACAAATCTCCCGTTTGTACCAAGACACAAAGGGACAATGTTAGCTCTGTTTTATATTTACATGTAGTAAGGTGCAATGTGTAAATTATCGACTTCTATTAAGTATATACATATAGTTTGAACAAACTGACATTCTAACCTTTCAGTTCTTCTGCCTTCTTGCCATTTATATCATTTGTGTTTCATCCTCAGAATTGAGAGCACCCCTTTACCTGCTCTATGCAATGGTACTTCACCTGTGGTTTCGTCTAACCCAGCAGGATCGGCTCAATTCTTTGTAGCTGTTGGGGTCCTGGCTATGCTCTACACTATAGGTTCTCTGCTCTGGTACGTCATCTATGAAGCCAGATTTCCAGAAAAGGAAATTCACTTTTTAGGTGTAAGTACTTTCAGTGAAGTCAAATATATGCATCATTAAAAGTTAGGAAAAGGTGTAAAATGACCCAGAAAGAGACATATGAAAATCGGAAAGTCTTCGTTAAGCTCTGTTGCTATGTAGCAAAAAGACAAGACTTAATCAGGATGATATCATTCCCCTTCCCAAACCCCTAACACACCTGCTGAAATGCAAGACCATGAGAACATTTTGACAAAATTGCCTGGAAAATAGCACAAACTCATTGTTTAAAGTAGTCACCCGAAGAGTCAAAAGTGTTTTGAATTGCTGCAAAATTCATATCACTGCGAAGGGGAAGCTTTACTGATTAGGTATAACAAGATATATTTGGGGCCTGCAGTAATCATCTTTCAAAAATGGTGTTTGTGAGATCCAGATTTTCTGCCTTCAGCAGTCCTCCGTAGAGTGTCGCGATGTGTGACGTCACAAGCTTGGCAACATAACGAGAGCTGCTGGCTAGGCGTGCCGCATGCATTGAAAACACATTTGAGATTTAGAGATCGAAATGTCGGTTGTAAACGAGGAAATTGAGCTCAATATGGACATAGAAATTGGTGAAGAAAGTGATTCAGTTTATAGCAACAGTGATGATGATGATGGGGAGGTACATGTATGAGAGATTGAAGGAGAAGAAGGAGAAGAAGAAGGAGAAGAACTGGGCGATGGTAGAAGTCTTCACAAGCCTACCAGCACGAACCAGATCGAGCCACGGCCACGGCCACAGACGGGGCAATGAAATGTTGCCTGGGTGAGCCGGAGATCATGAAGCATGAACTGATGAAGCTTGTGAAGTCTGACAGAAAGAAGATATCAAAAAATCCCTCTAAAAATGCTAGAAAAGTAACATTTGGATTTGGTACTGAAAGTCTGGCATTATTGTGGTTGAGGAAACCACCATTCACTCCATACAGAAGTGCTTCATTGCGTTGCATGCATTGGTTTCCTCTTTCCCCGTCCATAGACTCCGCACTTTATTTTTGCGTGCTAACGAATGAGTGGTTTCCTCAACCACGATATAGCCGAGTCTGATTATTCTCTCAAAAAATACAAAAGCGAAGAAATCAGTCACAAGGTAGTGTGCTAGTAGGCATTATAAAACGGGTTCAAGAATGTAGCCATCCTGATTGGTCAAATAACACCGAGTGACCGTGCAAAAAAAAAGTACTAACGCACGGCGAGGGGACTAACGCACGGCTAATCCGTATCAAACACTAAGATTGTAAGAAAACACTAAGATTATAGACCCGTTTTATAAAACTATTAATACATGGTTGTGAGTTTGTGCGTTAGTGCGATCCAGCAACACGCAGGTTTTTATCGTGGTGTCTAACACACTCGGCTACGCCTCTTGCGTTAGTACACCACGATAAAAACCTTTGTGTTGCCAGATCGCACTAACGCACTCCCAACCATGTATTAATTGTGTAACAAAACATGCAACACGAGCGCCGGATCCCCGGCCATGCACAAGCCGCGATAGCCAATACTAAGCTGAAGTTGTCAAACTCGCGAAATTGGTTTATAGCTGATTATTGTTTCATAAAAGTTGAAATAATCACGCAGATATATTCTATAACGTTTCAAGATGACACACTCCTGAGTGATATGTCGAATGATATCGAATAATTAACGTGAAAGAGCGACAATATATAGCAGAGGAAAACAAACGTGTGGTAAACAAACGAGAGTAAACTGGCTGCGTGCGCACCTGGCTGTATAGCTGTCAAGGATGTGACGTCACAATCCAGACCTCGCTACGACCGTTGTTTGGCTTGGTTTGGGGGTCTGAAGCCTTTCCAGGATATTTATATGACTTTTCAGCACATCATTTGTGTTTTTCAAGTTGTAATCTTTCCATCCATATATAATTTGTCACTAATTTTCAGTTGTCATGAATTTTCTTCGGATGACTACTTTAAAGAGGAGATGGTCCAACAATCAATCACCAACCTTGTCCCTGCTGGTTTGAGTGATTCTGGCATCTGTACAGGTTGATTTACCAACACCCCCCTCTTAATTCCACCCTTGATGTAAATTGTGGATATCATCCACTATTTATTTTTTCACATTTCCTCACTTCTGTTGGAACTTGGATGGATGGACAAAGAAAGAAAGTAACAGTTGATCTTTAGTCATATTAATGGTATCACGGTTGCAGGAATTTTTGGTCCAATTCTTGTTATCATGATAATTTGAAACTGAAGAGTATTAATTAAAGTGAAGATTCAGAAAATAGGATATTGATATATCTGATATTAGCAGAAATATTGCTTTGATTTGATGCATTGTGTTTACAACACCTCATATTGGTTTGTTATACATAGTACATGCATGTAAGTGTACATGTATCCTGCTAAGGTAAGGTAAAGTTATTGCAATAGTTTCTTATCTCTCAATATGTGTACCATATAGCTAGCCATCCTAACAGTGATTCATAATGTTTTGCTTCTTTATGCCATCTACTATGTCATGTTTACACCCTGCACCTAGCCTTGATAATCTAGAAAAGTGATTTCTTGTTTGCTCCACTGTAGGATCTAGTGATCACAGGTGTATTTGTACTACTCTTCTTCATCTCATCCTGTGCTTGGGCAGCAGGACTCAATGATGTCAAGTACTGGACAAACTTTGACAAACTTATGAGCATCCCCACTGCATATGGTCCAGTATGTGGCATGAACAGTGTCACCTGTGAATCGCTAAGCAGCCCTAAATATTCATCCCTCAACTTTTCAGTGGTAAGGACGATGTCTTTGCACTTTTTTAAATGAATTTTCATGCTTGCACTGAGCAGCAGTAAAATTTAGGCTAGAGCATTTGGCAATTTTTATAGATGACAAGTAGTCACAGTTGTCAAGTTTCTGAGGATTAGGAGGGAGACCGTTTATTATTGTCAGGAACTTCTGTAAAACATGAAAACATGAAATCTCTAAACACCAATGCACATAAATGGTACTTGAAAGATTATTATAGCATCGTTGTGTTCCCTGTGTAGGCCTACACACACACACACACACACACACACTCTCTCTCTCTCTCTCTCTCTCTCTCTCTCTCTCTCTCTCTCTATCTCTCTCTCTCCTTGCTTCTCTTAGTGTTCATTGTGCTTTTGTAACAAGATGGGAAAATCATTGTATTCAGTTTACTATCTCTCGAGTCCTGTGAAGGGGCCATTTAAAGATAAAGTTGAGTTCTGGTCATGAGATGAAATTGTGAAAGAAACAGTCTCAAAGCAATTGGGAAAGGTTGATTATACAGCACATAAGAATTGGTGTATGCAGTAAGGTTTTGGAATCACCTAAATGATAAGAAATTGACCCACTCCTACTGAGAGTCACCCGCACTGCACACAGAAATGTGTATGCGGGACCACACACAAATGTTCGGCCTGAACATTTCACCTGTTTCTTGTCATATTTTCATTGTGAGGGCTTTTGAAGAGCAATCCTTTTCAGGGGACATTATCTACTATGATAATCTTCCAGACTAACATCATGATAATGAGAAAGCTCACAAATGATATTTTTAACTTTCCCAGAACTCAACCTTCCCTTTAAGTTTGCCATTGGTTTTGCATTTAGCTTGCTTCCCAAATTCATACATGGTTAGCTGCACAGGGTATTCTGAAAACTGTATTTATGGCAGTCAGTTAACTCTGAATTGACCTACCCAAAGGTATTTTCATGAAGTAGAAATCCACCCACTGAATAGCCTTGAGTCTTACACCTCTTTTGATACCAAATTTATGAAATTTTTAGTAGATTGGTTGCCATGCACATTACAAAAACATTGCTTTGTATGACCAGTATAGAATTCCTTCAATGTGTAGGATACCATGGTGTAGCTGTATGCTCACTGCCTCTTCATAGTTGATGTAATAGTTAGGGAACTTGATGTGACTTTGTGTGGAATAATCATTTATCGTAGACCGCCAATTTAGCTTTCAGTGTACTGTCCCATGCGAATGGGGGTGACTCCTTTTTTGTTTGGGTTTTTTATGAATGAGATTATTAATGAAATTAATGAAAAAAATCTTATTTTTTCCTTGTCCTAAAAGACATGATTTTTATCAGAGATTTCAATGTGCTTTTATTTCATTATTTCTTTATTTTCCGCTAACCCTGCGTCATGCATAGATATATGTACAAGTTTTCAAATAATTTGCAGTATATTGAATTATTTTGTCAATTATGATATGATTTATCTAAACCCCATTCTGTCTGTTGTCTCTCTCTCTCTCTCTCTCTCTCTCTCTCTCTCTCTCTCTCTCTCTGCTATGCCATCTAGGTATTTGGCTTCCTGAACACCATTGTGTGGGGTAGCAACCTCTGGTTCATCGCCAAAGAGACGACATGGTTCAAGCAACGCATGCAGAGCAAAGCTGAGGGTGCAAATCCTCCTGCCAACCCCAACACTGTTTAATCTAAGTCAACACCCTGTTAGGTAATACATCAATACCTGTAGTGGTAGAAGTATGTAAGGTAAAAATAGTTCTTTGCAGTCACTGATGGGTTTAATTGATGTGTATTAAAGTCATAGTGCTTTAGAGAGGGCTATGTATAAAGTTGGTTGACAATGTTTAGGTTTTACATGCTTTTGATAAAGGCGAGTTAAGCTAATGAAATTGACTGAATACATGTATATCAGATGACAGCACTGAAATGACCACTAAATCAGCTTTAGAATATCTAACATATCATATTTCATTGATTGTATGTACATGTATTTATAAAAACCAGGAAATATATGAAGCATATTATGTTACTTTCAGATTAGCTGGTATGAAATGTAAGTGTATTCAGATGAGGTATAATACTTGCACAGAAGACTGGACAGTTCTAAAATAAAGAAGGGCTTGACATATGCAGTTGTCTGAAACTCCTGGTGTAACCAAAAAAGACTTTTTGGCAACTGAAATGAGTCTAAGTGACAACCATATTCCTTGGAATGAAAAAGGTCATACCAAGAAAAATGCCAATTTAGCCACCACCACTACCCCCCCCCCCCCCCCCCTTCATTCTAACAATCCTGGATCATCCCCTGATTACACAACCCAATTTTTTTTTTTGCTCACTTGTATTTGGAAGAAATTGAGTTTATATCAATTGAAATGAAGAATACAGGGAAGGATAAACTTTCCAAAATTCAAAATCAGTGCATTTTGTTTGTTATTAGTTAGGGTGCTGTAATGGTATCCTGCCATTGAATGTCAGCTTCTAGTATTACTTCAGAATAAAACAGTGCAAATTTTAGATATTGAAATTGTCTACAACATAAAGGTAAAAGTGCCGTGTTAGTAGAATAGTGGACACACTTGTCTAAAATTTGATTTGCAGGTGGGAAGTTAACTTTGAGTTAACTGTCATGCCAGCCATCATTTTGATTTTGTTTTTCCTTTGTGTGTTGACCATTTAGATGTCTCATATAATTTTGAGGCATTGTTTTTGTGTTCTAACAATTTATAGAAGTAAAAATTAATGTTTTATTTGTGATTGGTCCTCTTAAAGTGAAATCATCAGATTTCAGTATGAATATGACTAGGGTGCTATAAATTTGAGATGAAAAAATTTGCCTGTTTTGAGTAGGAGGGGAAAAAAAGTTCTCAGCTATTAATTTTTACTACTGTGGCTTCTTTCTCAATGCGACACATTAGCAAGGCAGGAGAAGCCACAGCCTTTGTACAAGTTTCAATTTATTATTATGCAAGATTAGTTATAAACTAATATAGATATAGGAATAGCATGAAGAACTTTTAAAAAAATCAAATGATTAGATAGAGAAAGAGAGCTGTACAAAATTGTTTCTCATGTTGCACATGTAAATTGATTTTATGCTTTAATGGAAGCCTATGTGCTTGGAATATTCTACTGTAAATAATATCTATTCAAAATATGGTGTGGTTTTGTAATCATGAACAAAAACTGTTGCCACTACGATGTGGCAAATTTTGTGCATTTATAGAATTTATTCCTTTGGAGGTAGTGTCAACGTTATGCACAGATCATCCATTATTGTGCACTTCTCTGCTAACAGTACATATTTATTGTACAAAAACAGACATTAAAAGAAATCTAAAATGTTAATAAGAAAGCAAATACAATATGATGTAAATATGATTACAGCTTGCAAATCCTGTGCTGCCTGTGTAGAGAGATGTGTAGATTATGGAAGATTTATTTTTTGGTTTGAATTTCTCTGACCATTTTTTTTTTTTTTAACTTGATTAAGATACCTTCCAAACAATAGAGGTAAAGAATTTCATACACATTGTTTCTATATTTGGGGCATCCTTGGGGTTATAATATGCAGAATGCACACAACATGATGCACAGCTTTAAAAGGCTATGTCCATAATGTAAGCTGTTGAATACATTGTAGCAAATCCGTTCTCATAGTTTGTGAAATAGTTTATATTGCAGTGGTGATCTTTCTGGAGTTGCTTGTGTCAGGTTGTTATCACATCAGGGGACAGGCCATTGGTTTTACAGCTCATTGGTTGCTCATGGGTGATATTGTTTGTCTTTTTTCCTTTTCAGATGAGGATTAGGGTTTTTTTTGGACCAGTGGGCTGTTACCCATGTTTTCAGATGCTCATAAATGGTTGATAATATCTGTAAATAAATACTCTCTTTTTTTCTGAAATTGATTATTTCACTTGTTCTTCCAAATAGTTTTGCAGCATCTTACTTTTTTTTTCAGAAAAGTGGTCTCTTGTGAAATAAAGATGCCATTTTCTGTTGCCAAATAATGTATCAAAGATTTGAATCAACATTTTTTGTGTGATTGATTTCAAATGAAAAAGCACCCAATTGTTATGTAATTACTTTCATGAAATATTGAACTGATTTTTGTGAATTCTATTTGTTCTAATTGGAGGATACATGTTCGTCTTTTACCATGTTGTATTGCTTTGAATATATGCTAAAAGAATGGAGAACGGTATGTAAATCTGAAGGTTTGACTTCCCTCACTTTCCTCTGCACATTTTCAAATCAAAATATTACCTTTCATATCAGTATTGTGAAGGAATATATGTGATTGAATTTTTTTGGCAAGTTATGCCTCTGTAAGTGACTCTTATTATAAGAATATAATATATCTTGTATTGCAGGAGCTTAAACATGTTTGACAATTATAATCCATTATTTATTGTGCCAAAAGTAGTTGTTACAAAAGCCCAAATGAAGTTCCAATAATGGCAAGTTTGTAGGAGGAATTTTATAATCTACCCAAACAACTAGGGTAGAGCAAGTATTTTCTGTGACTTTTAGCTCCACACTCCACAAATTCCTATGATCTTCTTAGTTAAAATTGTGGCCATAAGCCATAATACTCTTTATTAAAAACTTATTGAACAATTATATTGTGTTATTATTGTCTGGCCATGTAATAGTATAACAAGGGTATTTATTTATAATCTCTTGATAGCAGTGTCACTGTATAATCCCTGCCCATCAACATCCAGCATGATTATATTATATCTTTGATACGAGTGTGCGATCTTTTATAAATTCTTATGTAAAGATGGAAGAGTTTTGTTAACATCTTCCTGTTATTCTGTTTTGTATCCTAATAAAAAACTATAAATCCATCAATTTCACTTTGTAATGAACCTGTCATTTTCAAGTCTGCATACATGTATTTTGCTTCTGTGATACTGACACTGTTGCCATGAAGTGTACTTCGTAATCTGCATTTGAAATAAAGTTGCTGATAAAGGTGTTACGTCTTTTGTGATGTTTCAACTGGGGAGCATTTCATCAAGCATTTTGTCAGTGATTTTTAATGACAAAGTTGCTCTCAGCCAATCAGATGCAAGGATTTCAGTAGCTTATAACAGTTGTCGGTAAAAATCACTGACAAAAAACTTGATGAAACGCTCCCCAGGTCTGAGTTTTAAACCCAGCCGAGACAAGACATTGGTTTGTCTATGTCATGGTAGCATTGCTAAAGCTTTGATAAATATAAGGGAGCGTTTCATCAATCGTTTTGTCAGTGATTTTTACCGACAACTGTTATAAGCTACTGAAATCCTTGCATCTGATTGGCTGAGAGCAAATTTGTCGGTAAAAATCACTGACAAAACGTTTGATGAAACGCTCCCATGATATTCAGCACATTGTGCCAGCATGAAAAGACACTTTATGAATCATTTATTGGGGACTTTTTTTCAAGGAATCGTCACCTAGACTTTGTTGGTACATGTATGCAGCAATAGCACCAGGGCCCAGTTTCTCGAAAGTTGAAACTATCGTTAGTCTAAGTTCTCAGACAATAAAAATGTGCATTATAGAATAAACATGCGATTCAGTGGGATGTCAATGAACTTGGACTTACAGTGGTTTCAAGAAACTGGCCCTTGGATTCTAAAAATGGGGGGGGGGGGGGGGGGGTGCAAGCTGAGGACAAGGGAAAACGCTGGTCGATGAAATGTCATGCCTGCAAAACCCCTCCCGAGTGTGGGCGCTGTGTGCATGTAGTTTATTCTTTCTTGCTGTTGCCTCGGACATATCCAACATTCAATTGGATATGTTTCTTCTACTTCATTTTTAAAACAAATGTGAGTGTCCTGTATACACTTTGATGGACATGGAGCATAGATATGTAATGAAAATAATGAATACAAACTTTGGAATTTACCAAAGATATATGAGGTAATTGATTTGCTCTCTCAAGCAACATGTAGTACAATGTTTACTTAGAATAAAAGAAATTTGGTGCCATGAAATCAGACAGCATCCCCAATATTTGTTATTTTGAGCTTTACAGTAATAGAATTAAAAATGGTCCACAACTAAGAAAACGATCAGCATGGACCCTTTGTCTGTCTCTGTCTTTGTCTGTCTCTTCTTTTATCTTTGTTAATCCCTCACATCCTCCACACTTCATCTTTCTTTTATATTGTCATGTACATAAATGTTGTTATTTTTAATATGTTATATATTGTTCAATTTATATTGATTGTTGAATATTTTTTAAAGAGATGTGAAAAAAAAAATTGAAAAAAAAAATCTTTCTCCCTCCCTCCCTCCCCCTCCCTTTCTCTCCCCCCTCTCTCTCTCTCTCTCTCTCTCTCTCTCTCTCTCTCTCTCTAACTCTCTGTCTATCTCTCTCCCTCTCTCTTGCTCATTCTTCCCTTCTTATGCTTACTACATTCTTCAATGGATCATAAAAACACCAATACATTTATAAGTAAAAATACATCTTTATATACGGTACAACAAAGTATCAAACTTAAAAAGTTTCTCAATTTTTAATCATTAATTTGAAGGACTAATTACAGGAGACATTTTTTGATGACATAACAACTATAAATCCTTTAGGAACGGTTGAACAAGTCATTTTTAATCTCAGTAAATGTGAAATAATAAGAATTGAAAAATTAATCAAATCATCAGTTCATCCGAATGAAATCAACGCCCCCAACAAAGTGTGGTATCCGTTCATGATATATAGAGGGCAGTAGACAATT
Organism: Heliocidaris tuberculata; assembly: GCA_025618425.1. Taxonomy (NCBI): domain Eukaryota; kingdom Metazoa; phylum Echinodermata; class Echinoidea; order Camarodonta; family Echinometridae; genus Heliocidaris; species Heliocidaris tuberculata. The sequence continues at coordinate 22,316,109 of CM046832.1, read as the reverse complement.
ACGCGGATGACGCGGATGCAACTTTCGTTTGTAGCCAGGGAATGAAGTATAGAGGTGAGATGGGAGAGAGGTGAGATGGGAGAGAGGTGGTGTGGGGCTTGAGCAGGAACCTGGGAGCGACCTTTCCACTCGGGGTGCTGAAGGGTGCCTTGTAACTAAAAAAAGTTGGAAAAATATAAAGTCCTTACATTTTTGACACCCTCTACAGCACCCACCCAGGTTTACATTATACCATGATTACAAGCAAGCAAAAAAGTTGCGATTTGTCCAAATCGATCGAAAATCATCTAATCAATCATCTAATAATCAAACTTAGAATCTCTTCTCTCTCTAAAGCTGTGATTGATATCAATCTCTTGTGATGGATTCAATCAAATCGCAATCAATCAATGGAATCAATCGAAACTCAAGTTGCGGCCCTGCTGTGGCCTATCGGACTCCAGAAGAATAAAATTATGACGTAAATGATTTAAAGATATCACAAGAGAGAAAGAAGAATTCGGCGATGGATGGGTCAGATACTTCAAGATAACAGGCACAAGGGACAGTAAATCGAGATGAATAGGAACACAAAATTGGATAAGCATTTTATACAATTTTGTTCCCAGGAATGATGCAGACCTTTTTTTACCCTTTTTTTTTTTACATTGGACAGAGAAAGAAAGGGGAAAATTTAATAGAGCCTGCATCATTGGTAGGGAGGGGGGGGGGGGGGGTTAACGCTTTACCAATTTTTGTTCTATTCATCCCGCTTGTACCTATTATATTCATTCCGTTTTACTTTGTATGAATGTCGGTTCAATATTCGTAGAAGTATGCAAATGATGAGATTGGATTGGCATAGAAAGGGCGTTGGGGAGCTTGCATTTTAGAGAAAAGGGTGAGGGAGATGGGAGTTGGATGGAGGGACTCCGGGAATAATTTGCAGTGTATTGGGAATGGTAATGGTAGAGAGAGAGAGAGAGAGGGGGGGGGAGGAGAGAGATGTTGGTAGTTTGCACACTAACCAATGTCAGTCGTAACGCGAAAGGGCGGGTCAAGGATTTTGTGTTATAGGAGGGAGCAGAAAATTCGTGCAACCTCCTCCCCCCCCCCCCCCCCCCCCCCAGAAAAAAAAAAAAAAATCATCAGCTGAAATGAGGAGGGGCACAAACTTGCAATTATGTACTTAAGGAATGTCACTTGAGTTTTAAAATAGGGAGCATGGGCCCCCCCCCCAAAAAAAAAAAAAAAAAAAAAAAAAAAGAAAGAAAAATCCGCCACTGGTAAACGTGTAACAGAGGTAATGAACGAACTGTAAAACTATTGACTGCTTTCCATAGAGGGCTCTCTTGCAAAACAGTTTTTATGTAACGAAGAGACTACCCTGTATAAAGAATGCAGAATAAATAAGTAAATAAATAAATAAATAAATAAATAAATAGGCCCTTTATTGTAGCAGCCAGAGACCAACAAATTTAGGCTAGGCTCAAGGATTCATGGAATAGTTTTTAAATGTCAAAATTCAAGAAGAGTCTATGGGTATAGAATGAAAGAGAGATACAGAGACGTAGACAGAGAGAGAGAAAGACAGAGGGAGAGAGAGAGGGGGAGGGGGAGAGAGAGAGAGGGAAGGGGGAAGAGAGAGAGAGGGGGGGGGCGGGTTGCGGAAGCGGGAGATGTAGGAGAGAAAGATGAATGTATTGCACATGGTGGCATGTGATGCAATAACTCGGGCAGAAAAGAAAAGTGAACTGGGGAAACCTATCACATATCAGCCCGCGGCAAAATATTTCAGAAATTCATACGACCCTAATTGGCTGCGATGTTTTCCAAAATTGAATATGTGAAGATGGATAGATTTCAAACGCTGTTAATCCTACCAACTCTACAAACATGTCTAAGAGGCGCCAAAGGGAAAAACTGCCGCCATTTTGATGCCAGTATACCGTATTTAGACATTCTGTAAAATGGATGGCAATGTTTTACCATTCTGAAAAAAACAGGAGAAAGCTTGAGTACATAACGCGCCCTTAAACTTGGGTAAACCGAAATTAGACATTGCTTTTTGCCCAGAGTAGAAAATTGATATCGTACCAGATTTTTCAAACGTGTTTATAATAGCCAAGATATTAGCCATGCAGTTGAACATGAAATTGTATTATAATGTTGAGAACTGTTTTCATCCATTACTTTGTAGATTTTCAACAAAAATGACCATGACGACATGTACATACTTCGAATACTAAAACTATGACCAGTTCTATATATTTCTACCAATACTGCTTCTACTAATGCTGGTACCTCTACTAATTTGACATAGATTCAGAAAACCGGCAGCAAAATGTTTCAGAAATTATTAGGCGACTTTTGTAAATATAACGCTACGCATACTTTCTTTACTTGGCGTATTAAAATCAATCATTTGCGTTTGAAATAAATATTCAGAAAGTCAATGGTAATTTTTTTTTTATTTATTTATTGTGCGACTTATGTAAATATTAGGCGATGTCTACTTTTGTTTCTATATAGGACTGTTACCTGAACTATAGAAATCATCACAACTTGCGGCTGAAATGAATGTTATTCATAATATATTCGTGACGTAATTGTATCTAGGTAAAATAGGACCAACCAAATTAGAGTATGCTTTAAAAAAGATAACCAGATTAAAACCAATAAATCATCATTGTACCATCCAATTCAGTTAAGTAGCATCTACATTTCTAGGAACTGCAATTCTTAATACCAAGTCCCTTTACATAACATTAGCTTATATGAATAAAAAGCTTCGTAATATACGGTCGTCATCTGGTCAGAGATTGGTTCAATAATCGTCAATCTCTCTTGATATATCATCATGCCATTCTGGTCACGTCTCGGTGTATGGCCTTAATGATTTATGAGTAATACTCGCATGGTGAATGCAGGATCTACAGAGAAATAAAACTCAACTCACAATGCATAAGACCCTTTTCATTATTGAGTCTTCCAGGATCTCTCATGGGTTGTAAATGTCGTCATTTTGTAATTTCTAGATTTGTTTTAACTTTCAATATTGATAAGTGAACTATAAACCTTCATATTTCTGATTAAATTGTCGAAATCTCTATGTATATTTTGGTGCATTTAATGAAATGATAGCAGAGAATTTTTTTTTTTAAACAATTTGTTATTTTCCTCATCGTCCAGTTTCCTTATTTTCATATTTTGAATTCAACATGGGCGTGTCATTGTTTACATCCGGGCGCCAGAGGGGCAGAGAGAGAGAGTTGCTGTGGTGACAAAATAATCATGGTCGTCTATAGGGAGAAAATGAAATGGTTGAAAATCCTAACCGAATAATGTTTTCATGACACCAGAATGTGGGAATCTAGATCCCTAGATCTGATATAAATCAGATCTAGATGAATCTAGATGAATCTAGATTCATTATTAAATATATCTGATATAAGTAAGCAAGAAATTGCAACATTCATGTATAAATATAAAAATAGGTTATTACCTACCCCCTTTTTAGACATCTTCAAATATAATAGTCAAGTTCGTAATTATAATACTAGATCTTCACACAAATTTGGCGAGCAAAAAAAAATTTTTCGCCAGCCCTCCAAAAGTCGCTCAGTGGGGGGGGGGGGGGGGTATGGGGTCCACTTCCCCTCCATAATTCTCTGACAAGCAAAAAAAAAACAAAAAACAAAACAAAACAAAACAAAACAAAAAAAAAAAAAAAAGGTTTTCTGCTCGAAAAGGGGGGGGGGGCACAATCGCAAATAGGGGGGGGCACATTGCATTGTTTTCCCTCAAAAGGGGGGGCACGGGCCGGGATTGCCCCCCCCCCCTGGATCCGCCACTGTATATATATATATAATATATCACAATATCCCTCTAAAAAACTGCAGCACTGCATGGATTGGTTGAAGAATCTCACTCAACTCTGATTGATTGTATCTCTCTTGTAATGGTATAATCATTGCTTTGCTTATTATCATCAGAAATGGTATTTATTCATCTTTAAAATAATACACAAACTATTATGATTATGTAGTCATGGAATGAGCAGAACATCAGAATAAGGAGCAGGGTCAAAAGTGAAAAGTTGCAAAATGCATATAAACACTGCATACAGAGCACTCTTCTTTCGTTGACATAAGAAAAATTTTTTTTTTTTTTTTTTTAAAATGACTGTGGGGCTATTGTTCCCAACTGGCCATCCATGAATGCCATATTCCAAAGAATACTGAAACTGAAACTCATGCACCGTCTAAGATTCAACATGAAAGTTGATTTAAAGTAGATATTCATTGATTTTTAAAACTGACTTAAGTTTCATTATTGCGTAGGTGAAGCTTAGACCGGACAAGTTTGTCAAAATTCGACGCTTGCAAACATTCGAAGTAATGATTATTATCAATTACAAATTGCTAAAATACAGCCCCGACATAGCACCTGAACAGCTCTCCGAAAGCCGCTGAAATGTGTGACGTCAAAGACAGGACGTTAATTGCACAAGCAGACGATGTCCCATAACATCTCACATATTTTCAGTGCCTGTTTTGTCATCTTCTCTTCAGTTATTTCACTTCACTAGCATTAGTCTATTATGTTTAATACATATATTGCCTCACTCTAAACCCCGTGCATGGATTTATTTGGATGGAAAATGAAGCGTTACAAGAATAAAGGAATCAGTTGCTTGTAAACAAAATAGACGCCATTGCATTCACAGCTGCATACACCGCTGGACGTTCGGCGTTGAATGAGGGATGAATACCGTCCTTGCAATCATTCAGCGGGCTTTTCAATTTGAAAGTGTGGTTTCTTTGATTGTTCATTAACCCTCATCCTATATATTTACAAACAAAAGATTTCAGTAATCAGAATCTGTTTCATTCCCATTTTAGAATGGTGTGAAATATGGGCACGTTTGAATACACTAAATTCTTTATAATTTGAGAAATAACTGCACTGCACTTATGTTCATTCTTTATGGGACGTCGTCTGCTTGGACAGGATTGTTCCCTTTATTGACGTCATTGAAACATTGTTATTTTTTTGGCGAAGCGCTTGTATATCGCAGATGCTGGGAGGTAGTTTTATTTGTATTATTGTTTAATTACCTGATATGTAGTTGACTTTAAACTGATACGATTGCTATCTGTTAACTTGCCAGTTTCTAGTGATACATTATTTATCATATTTGTGATTTTCTTTGAATGTGTACTTTAAGCCTTAAAGTTTCTCTCGTTTTTTGTTGTTTTTTTTCTTCACAGAGATGAAGTCATGTGAAATGAAATGTATATTGCATGTTTGTTTGAATGCTCATGCATCTTTGTTTGAGTGATAACGTATTATATATTTAGTGCTTGTATGTTTGTTCAAGTTTCATGCATATTCATTTCAGTGCAGTGTGTATGTTGCTCATGGAATACCAGCTGAAATAACAGCAGCCCTATTACTCTCTCTTCAAAAAAGAAGAGTGCACAGAGCAGTGATTTTGCAACTTTTCACCTTTGACCTTGCCCCTTATTTTGATGTACTGCACATTCCATGACTGCGTAATCATGACAAATGAGATATCATTTTAAAAAGGAATAAACACACTTTCTAATGATACTAAACATAGCGATGATTATGCCATTAAAAGAGATATATGATCGATGATCATACTTGAGTTTTTCGAGTGGTTTACAGTCATGAAGGCCTATACGAAGAATATGTTCCCACTTCCCTTCAATCACCAATTGGTTTTGCAGGCATTTTACAAAAACCGAAGAAGTAATGTAGAAATAAACATTTGAAGGAAAATCTATTACCTGATTATTTTCTTGTCAAAGTGCATTTTGCTATTTTAAGCACAAAGTGCAGTCCAAAAATATTTCTCCTGTTTTGTGACAAGTGACCATGTGGGCTTACAACTTAATATATGAGGAAATTAATGCTTGTAGCCCGCAATTCCACTGTTTCCAGGATTTCCTCAATCCTGTTGTAACCTCAAATACATACGAAAAGTATTTTTATTTACAATGTAGGAATGTACTGCATGCATACCGTCTTTTCTTCAGCTTTATTTTCATTATTCAGCTAGAAGTATTTAAGACATGTATATAAGATGTTTAACCCACATAACCTTTATACTGAGTCACTATGATAGAAGTTCCCGTATAAACATCATTACATTCACATTTCTCGTGAGAAGATTATTAGGTGGTCTGTCGTAGACAGACTACCTCTTAATTTCGTCAGAATTTTCTTTATTTATTTCTTTATTATTTATTTTTATTTTTCCACCACTTTCTTGTGAGCGTGTTTTCTCAAATTCGGTTTGCTCATTTTTCATAAAATTTCAATCAATTATCAGGCATATAATGGTCAAGTGCCAGAAATTTTTTCAAGGTCATCAGGTCATCATGACGTCATCCAGGCGCCATTTTGTGAAATCCGATTATCAATCATATCATCACAACGGATCATCAAAAATCAACCATATTTACAACACATAAACTTCAGGTCAAGTGTCAATGTAAAATGTCAGCAAAATCCGCGGGCACGTCATGACGCGCACGTACGCGCGCGTCAAAATTTAGAATTGCTCAAAATCACTTTTTAATCAAAGGAGAGTACGGTTCAGGACATTTTAAGCATTTCAAAATTTTCCGTCCGTGCGCGTCCGCGCGCGCGTTATGCGCGTACGCAGCGCGTATAGAACGTAAAAACTCCGTTTTTTTTGCATGGTTTGTATTCATGACACTATTCTTGACAATTTCCAACTATTTACAGTCATTCTCGACTTTCCATAAGGCCACACGCGCGCGTCAAACTTAAAAATCCGCGCGCGCGTCAATGGGGAATATAATGTAAAAAGTGCTAAAAAGATGCCTATCTAGAATCCGCCATAGCTCGTCAGAATGGCTGGGGACCCCCAAATTTTATTGAATATTCTGAAAGCCTGTAAGATGTAAATCTGAATTCATGCAAAATTTTGGCCAAAAATACGTTGTGACGTCATCATATTTGCATATCAACTGAAAAAAATGATTTTGAAAAAATGACGTCATAATTTTTGTATTCATTTGACAATATTTCACTCATAGTTGGTCGATTTTCTTCCAAATTTTGATATGTTGTAGCTGAGACAATTCTCTACAAGATCAGTTACACGATTGTTCATTTTGACAAAGAAATCATGGTGTATTTTTGCGATTAAAAGAGGCATGTCAATTTTTCTCATTTTGCGTGTATTCTCTATGGGAGATGACTTTTTCTCCAATCTTGATTCTACATTCCCGTCTTCTTTGAGCAGTATCTTTGTAATTTCTGCTCGATTTTTTTCCAAATTTGAATATGTTATAGCTGAGACTATAAGCTTTCACAAATGTGTCCTCCAATTTTTGATCAGATGTCGGGATCATGCCCATTTTTTAACTACAAAATGTCATTTGAGAATCCCGTTTTTCGTCTACGTGTTATCTCTATTGGAAATATTTTGGTCCATTGGTAAAGCACTTGCCTCCCATTCCGGCGACCCAGGTTCGATTCCCGGTGGGTCCATTTTTTTTTTTTTTTTTTTTTTTTTTTTTTGCCTTTCATTCTACCATCTTCTTCGACTATTATAACATATACCATCACAAACAATGTAAAAAACTGCCTAATTTTGCGTGTTATGTCTATTGAAAGTAGTGTGCAGTAGTTTGTGTAGAATCTCATTCCCTGTCGTGTATTAAAGCTAAGGGGATAATCTTCCACATGTCCTGCAATATCAAATCGTCCAGTTCGTTATCCCGATTTCTCCAAATCGGCTCAGTCTATTTTCTTCATATTTTCGTCAGTCATCAGTCCTAATAAGGTCAAGTTCCCACATCTTTTTCAAGGTCATCAGGTTATTGTGACGTCATCCAGGCGCCATTTTGTGAAAATCAACTTATGGTCATATGTTCATAACGAAATGTCATTTCTCTTTCATATTTGGCATGGTTAAAGCTAAAATCAATCCGGTCAATTTCAGAAAATTAGACGCGCGCGGACGTACGCGTCCGCGCGTCAGTGCGCCCGAAACAGTGAAAAATGCCACCCCCGATAACTCCCAAACGAGGAGATAAATCTTTCTCAATCTTCCCATAGTCATCACATCTGCACCAAATATCAGGCACACAAAAATTCACATTCATACCTCAATTCGTTTTTTTTTATAATTCATTTTTTCCTTTTTTTACCCCCCCCCCTTTTTTTACGGGGGCAATAACTCAAAAACGAAACCATGAATCTTTTTAAAATTCAGCACAGTAATGAGGACTGATAAGAAGAATTGACGGTGAAAATCTGAGGTTCATGACGACATTATGACGTCATCTAGGCTTCATTTAGTGATTTTGGGGTGAAAAATACCCTTGTCGGACCTTGAACGGGGCCTCTAACTTCAGTTTGCGGGGTGCTAGAGACTTGGGACTTGATTCAGATGAAAGAGCAGAAAATTCTACACAAAAAAGGCTTGTGTAGCTCAAACGTTTTAACGGTCGTTTTCAGGCCGAAAATGGCTTTCAAAGTTTAAATTGCCCATTTTGCCGTAGACACACACGTTATAGGTATTATTAGGTGGTCTGTCGAAGACAGACTACCTCTTAATTTCGTCAGAATTTTTAGGTGGTCTGTCGTAGACAGACTACCTCTTAATTTCGTCAGAATTTTCTTTATTTATTTCTTTATTATTAGGTGGTCTGTCGTAGACAGACTACCTCTTAATTTCGTCAGAATTTTCTTTATTTCTTTATTATTTATTTTTATTTTTCCACCACTTTCTTGTGAGCGTGTTTTCTCAAATTCGGTTCGCTCATTTTTCATAAAATTTCAATCAATTATCAGGCATATAATGGTCAAGTGCCAGAAATTTTTTCAAGGTCATCAGGTCATCATGACGTCATCCAGGCGCCATTTTGTGAAATCAGATTATCAATCATATCATCACAACGGATCATCAAAAATCAACCATATTTACAACACATAAACTTCAGGTCAAGTGTCAATGTAAAATGTCAGCAAAATCCGCGGGCACGTCATGACGCGCACGTACGCGCGCGTCAAAATTTAGAATTGCTCAAAATCACTTTTTAATCAAAGGAGAGTACGGTTCAGGACATTTTAAGCATTTCAAAATTTTCCGTCCGTGCGCGTCCGCGCGCGCGTTATGCGCGTACGCAGCGCGTATAGAACGTAAAAACTCCGTTTTTTTTGCATGGTTTGTATTCATGACACTATTCTTGACAATTTCCAACTATTTACAGTCATTCTCGACTTTCCATAAGGCCACACGCGCGCGTCAAACTTAAAAATCCGCGCGCGCGTCAATGGGGAATATAATGTAAAAAGTGCTAAAAAGATGCCTATCTAGAATCCGCCATAGCTCGTCAGAATGGCTGGGGACCCCCAAATTTTATTGAATATTCTGAAAGCCTGTAAGATGTAAATCTGAATTCATGCAAAATTTTGGCCAAAAATACGTTGTGACGTCATCATATTTGCATATCAACTGAAAAAAATGATTTTGAAAAAATGACGTCATAATTTTTGTATTCATTTGACAATATTTCACTCATAGTTGGTCGATTTTCTTCCAAATTTTGATATGTTGTAGCTGAGACAATTCTCTACAAGATCAGTTACACGATTGTTCATTTTGACAAAGAAATCATGGTGTATTTTTGCGATTAAAAGAGGCATGTCAATTTTTCTCATTTTGCGTGTATTCTCTATGGGAGATGACTTTTTCTCCAATCTTGATTCTACATTCCCGTCTTCTTTGAGCAGTATCTTTGTAATTTCTGCTCGATTTTTTTCCAAATTTGAATATGTTATAGCTGAGACTATAAGCTTTCACAAATGTGTCCTCCAATTTTTGATCAGATGTCGGGATCATGCCCATTTTTTAACTACAAAATGTCATTTGAGAATCCCGTTTTTCGTCTACGTGTTATCTCTATTGGAAATATTTTGGTCCATTGGTAAAGCACTTGCCTCCCATTCCGGCGACCCAGGTTCGATTCCCGGTGGGTCCATTTTTTTTTTTTTTTTTTTTTTTTTTTTTTTACCTTTCATTCTACCATCTTCTTCGACTATTATAACATATACCATCACAAACAATGTAAAAAACTGCCTAATTTTGCGTGTTATGTCTATTGAAAGTAGTGTGCAGTAGTTTGTGTAGAATCTCATTCCCTGTCGTGTATTAAAGCTAAGGGGATAATCTTCCACATGTCCTGCAATATCAAATCGTCCAGTTCGTTATCCCGATTTCTCCAAATCGGCTCAGTCTATTTTCTTCATATTTTCGTCAGTCATCAGTCCTAATAAGGTCAAGTTCCCACATCTTTTTCAAGGTCATCAGGTTATTGTGACGTCATCCAGGCGCCATTTTGTGAAAATCAACTTATGGTCATATGTTCATAACGAAATGTCATTTCTCTTTCATATTTGGCATGGTTAAAGCTAAAATCAATCCGGTCAATTTCAGAAAATTAGACGCGCGCGGACGTACGCGTCCGCGCGTCAGTGCGCCCGCAACAGTGAAAAATGCCACCCCCGATAACTCCCAAACGAGGAGATAAATCTTTCTCAATCTTCCCATAGTCATCACATCTGCACCAAATATCATGCACACAAAAATTCACATTCATACCTCAATTCGTTTTTTTTTTGTGTATTGAAGTGTAGACGTCGTTTTCTTGTCCATCTTTTCCTTAATTTCTCGTCCATCCTGCCTTCTACAACGAAACTAATGGCTGAAACTTCAAGGAAATGCCTGTCCATTTTACTTCCAATTTGAAATTTCTTCAAATTCGTGTATTTTTTCCTCCCATTGACAAATGAAAAAACGAAAAATCTCATACTAATTTACCGAAAACCACCCAACACCCCCCTTTTTTGCGGGGCTGATTACTTAAAAACGGAATATTGAATCTTTATGAAGGTTGGCACAGACATGAGGCTTGGTAGGACAATTATGCTGTGAAAATCACAAGGTCATGATGTCATTATAACTTTATCCAGGTGCCATTTTCTGAAAATCGACTTATGGTCATGTATGGTCATGTATGTTAATAACGAAATGCCATTTCTCTTTCATATTGCGGATGGTCAATTTCACTGTCATCACATATATATGACCATCTTATCATTGTCGTCGACCCTACCATGATCACTATCTTGCCCAATCATCATCATATCTTACATAAGAATTTACCAGTTCAAGACAGACCACCTAATTCGTCTTCAGTGACGAATTAAATTTCTAGTTAGGTGGTCTGTCGTAGACAGACTACCTCTTAATTTCGTCAGAATTTTCTTTATTTATTTATTTCTTTATTATTAGGTGGTCTGTCGTAGACAGACTACCTCTTAATTTCGTCAGAATTTTCTTTATTTATTTATTTCTTTATTATTAGGTGGTCTGTCGTAGACAGACTACCTCTTAATTTCGTCAGAATTTTCTTTATTTATTTATTTCTTTATTATTTATTTTTATTTTTCCACCACTTTCTTGTGAGCGTGTTTTCTCAAATTCGGTTCGCTCATTTTTCATAAAATTTCAATCAATTATCAGGCATATAATGGTCAAGTGCCAGAAATTTTTTCAAGGTCATCAGGTCATCATGACGTCATCCAGGCGCCATTTTGTGAAATCAGATTATCAATCATATCATCACAACGGATCATCAAAAATCAACCATATTTACAACACATAAACCTCAGGTCAAGTGTCAATGTAAAATGTCAGCAAAATCCGCGGGCACGTCATGACGCGCACGTACGCGCGCGTCAAAATTTAGAATTGCTCAAAATCACTTTTTAATCAAAGGAGAGTACGGTTCAGGACATTTTAAGCATTTCAAAATTTTCCGTCCGTGCGCGTCCGCGCGCGCGTTATGCGCGTACGCAGCGCGTATAGAACGTAAAAACGGAGTTTTTTTTGCATGGTTTGTATTCATGACACTATTCTTGACAATTTCCAACTATTTACAGTCATTCTCGACTTTCCATAAGGCCACACGCGCGCGTCAAACTTAAAAATCCGCGCGCGCGTCAATGGGGAATATAATGTAAAAAGTGCTAAAAAGATGCCTATCTAGAATCCGCCATAGCTCGTCAGAATGGCTGGGGACCCCCAAATTTTATTGAATATTCTGAAAGCCTGTAAGATGTAAATCTGAATTCATGCAAAATTTTGGCCAAAAATACGTTGTGACGTCATCATATTTGCATATCAACTGAAAAAAATGATTTTGAAAAAATGACGTCATAATTTTTGTATTCATTTGACAATATTTCACTCATAGTTGGTCGATTTTCTTCCAAATTTTGATATGTTGTAGCTGAGACAATTCTCTACAAGATCAGTTACACGATTGTTCATTTTGACAAAGAAATCATGGTGTATTTTTGCGATTAAAAGAGGCATGTCAATTTTTCTCATTTTGCGTGTATTCTCTATGGGAGATGACTTTTTCTCAAATCTTGATTCTACATTCCCGTCTTCTTTGAGCAGTATCTTTGTAATTTCTGCTCGATTTTCTCCCAAATTTTGGTATGTTATAGCTGAGACTATAAGCTTTTACAAGTGTGCCCTCCAATTTTTGATCAGATGTCGGGATCATGCCCTTTTTTTAACTACAAAATGTCATTTAAGAATCCCGTTTTTCGTCTACGTGTTATGTCTATTGGAAATATTTTGGTCCATTGGTAAAGCACTTGCCTCCCATTCCGGCGACCCAGGTTCGACTCCCGGTGGGTCCATTTTTTTTTTTTTTTTTTTTTTTTTTTTTTGCCTTTCATTCTACCATCTTCTTCGACTATTATAACATATACCATCACAAACAATGTAAAAAACTGCCTAATTTTGCGTGTTATGTCTATTGAAAGTAGTGTGCAGTAGTTTGTGTAGAATCTCATTCCCTGTCGTGTATTAAAGCTAAGGGGATAATCTTCCACATGTCCTGCAATATCAAATCGTCCAGATCGTTATCCCGATTTCTCCAAATCGGCTCAGTCAATTTTCTTCATATTTTCGTCAGTCATCAGTCCTAATAAGGTCAAGTTCCAACATCTTTTTCAAGGTCATCAGGTTATTGTGACGTCATCCAGGCGCCATTTTGTGAAAATCAACTTATGGTCATATGTTCATAACGAAATATCATTTCTCTTTCATATTTGGCATGGTTAAGGTCACTGTCATTCCAGTCAAGGTCATTTCGTTAAACGCGCGCGTACGCGTACGTCCGCGCGTCCGTGCGCGCGCAAAATTTAGAAATGATCCAAATCATCCCAAATTCATTTTGCAAACGTTTCATGCCATTTCAAGCACTTTTCGAAAAATCGCCCATAAAACTGAACCTGTAGGGGCGCTATGCCACTTAGGTTATCGTGGTTATTGTCATCATTATTGTCATTATGATCATCATTATCAATATATCATTATCGTCATTGTCATCACTTATATGACCATATCTTATGATCATTGTCGTCAACATTATGATTATAATCTTGCAGAAATATTATCACACCTGACAAAGCACTTTGCCACAGTGAAAGACAGACCACCTAATTCGTCTTCAGTGACGAATTAAATTTCTAGTTTATTTTTATTTTTCCACCACTTTCTTGTGAGCGTGTTTTCTCAAATTCGGTTCGCTCATTTTTCATAAAATTTCAATCAATTATCAGGCATATAATGGTCAAGTGCCAGAAATTTTTTCAAGGTCATCAGGTCATCATGACGTCATCCAGGCGCCATTTTGTGAAATCAGATTATCAATCATATCATCACAACGGATCATCAAAAATCAACCATATTTACAACACATAAACTTCAGGTCAAGTGTCAATGTAAAATGTCAGCAAAATCCGCGGGCACGTCATGACGCGCACGTACGCGCGCGTCAAAATTTAGAATTGCTCAAAATCACTTTTTAATCAAAGGAGAGTACGGTTCAGGACATTTTAAGCATTTCAAAATTTTCCGTCCGTGCGCGTCCGCGCGCGCGTTATGCGCGTACGCAGCGCGTATAGAACGTAAAAACTCCGTTTTTTTTGCATGGTTTGTATTCATGACACTATTCTTGACAATTTCCAACTATTTACAGTCATTCTCGACTTTCCATAAGGCCACACGCGCGCGTCAAACTTAAAAATCCGCGCGCGCGTCAATGGGCAATATAATGTAAAAAGTGCTAAAAAGATGCCTATCTAGAATCCGCCATAGCTCGTCAGAATGGCTGGGGACCCCCAAATTTTATTAAATATTCTGAAAGCCTGTAAGATGTAAATCTGAATTCATGCAAAATTTTGGCCAAAAATACGTTGTGACGTCATCATATTTGCATGTCAACTGAAAAAAATGATTTTGAAAAAATGACGTCATAATTTTTGTATTCATTTGACAATATTTCACTCATAGTTGGTCGATTTTCTTCCAAATTTTGATATGTTGTAGCTGAGACAATTCTCTACAAGATCAGTTACACGATTGTTCATTTTGACAAAGGAATCATGGTGTAATTTTGCGATTAAAAGAGGCATGTCAATTTTTCTCATTTTGCGTGTATTCTCTATGGGACATGACTTTTTCTCAAATCTTGATTCTACATTCCCGTCTTCTTTGAGCAGTATCTTTGTAATTTCTGCTCGATTTTTTTCCAAATTTGAATATGTTATAACTGAGACTATAAGCTTTCACACATGTGTCCTCCAATTTTTGATCAGATGTCGGGATCATGCCCATTTTTTAACTACAAAATGTCATTTGAGAATCCCGTTTTTCGTCTACGTGTTATCTCTATTGGAAATATTTTGGTCCATTGGTAAAGCACTTGCCTCCCATTCCGGCGACCCAGGTTCGATTCCCGGTGGGTCCATTTTTTTGGGGTTTTTTTTGGTTTTTTTTTTTGCCTTTCATTCTACCATCTTCTTCGACTATTATAACATATACCATCACAAACAATGTAAAAAACTGCCTAATTTTGCGTGTTATGTCTATTGAAAGTAGTGTGCAGTAGTTTGTGTAGAATCTCATTCCCTGTCGTGTATTAAAGCTAAGGGGATAATCTTCCACATGTCCTGCAATATCAAATCGTCCAGTTCGTTATCCCGATTTCTCCAAATCGGCTCAGTCTATTTTCTTCATATTTTCGTCAGTCATCAGTCCTAATAAGGTCAAGTTCCCACATCTTTTTCAAGGTCATCAGGTTATTGTGACGTCATCCAGGCGCCATTTTGTGAAAATCAACTTATGGTCATATGTTCATAACGAAATGTCATTTCTCTTTCATATTTGGCATGGTTAAAGCTAATATCAATCCGGTCAATTTCAGAAAATTAGACGCGCGCGGACGTACGCGTCCGCGCGTCAGTGCGCCCGAAACAGTGAAAAATGCCACCCCCGATAACTCCCAAACGAGGAGGTCAATCTTTCTCAATCTTCCCATAGTCATCACATCTGCACCAAATATCAGGCACACAAAAATTCACATTCATACCTCAATTCGTTTTTTTTTTATAATTCATTTTTTCCTTTTTTTACCCCCCCCCCTTTTTTTACGGGGGCAATAACTCAAAAACGAAACCATGAATCTTTTTAAAATTCAGCACAGTAATGAGGACTGATAAGAAGAATTGACGGTGAAAATCTGAGGTTCATGACGACATTATGACGTCATCTAGGCTTCATTTAGTGATTTTGGGGTGAAAAATACCCTTGTCGGACCTTGAACGGGGCCTCTAACTTCAGTTTGCGGGGTGCTAGAGACTTGGGACTTGATTCAGATGAAAGAGCAGAAAATTCTACACAAAAAAGGCTTGTGTAGCTCAAACGTTTTAACGGTCGTTTTCAGGCCGAAAATGGCTTTCAAAGTTTAAATTGCCCATTTTGCCGTAGACACACACGTTATAGGTATTATTAGGTGGTCTGTCGAAGACAGACTACCTCTTAATTTCGTCAGAATTTTCTTTCTTTATTTATTAGGTGGTCTGTCGTAGACAGACTACCTCTTAATTTCGTCAGAATTTTCTTTATTTATTTATTTCTTTATTATTAGGTGGTCTGTCGTAGACAGACTACCTCTTAATTTCGTCAGAATTTTCTTTATTTATTTCTTTATTATTAGGTGGTCTGTCGTAGACAGACTACCTCTTAATTTCGTCAGAATTTTCTTTATTTATTTATTTCTTTATTATTAGGTGGTCTGTCGTAGACAGACTACCTCTTAATTTCGTCAGAATTTTCTTTATTTATTTATTTCTTTATTATTAGGTGGTCTGTCGTAGACAGACTACCTCTTAATTTCGTCAGAATTTTCTTTATTTATTTCTTTATTATTTATTTTTATTTTTCCACCACTTTCTTGTGAGCGTGTTTTCTCAAATTCGGTTCGCTCATTTTTCATAAAATTTCAATGAATTATCAGGCATATAATGGTCAAGTGCCAGAAATTTTTTCAAGGTCATCAGGTCATCATGACGTCATCCAGGCGCCATTTTGTGAAATCAGATTATCAATCATATCATCACAACGGATCATCAAAAATCAACCATATTTACAACACATAAACTTCAGGTCAAGTGTCAATGTAAAATGTCAGCAAAATCCGCGGGCACGTCATGACGCGCACGTACGCGCGCGTCAAAATTTAGAATTGCTCAAAATCACTTTTTAATCAAAGGAGAGTACGGTTCAGGACATTTTAAGCATTTCAAAATTTTCCGTCCGTGCGCGTCCGCGCGCGCGTTATGCGCGTACGCAGCGCGTATAGAACGTAAAAACTCCGTTTTTTTTGCATGGTTTGTATTCATGACACTATTCTTGACAATTTCCAACTATTTACAGTCATTCTCGACTTTCCATAAGGCCACACGCGCGCGTCAAACTTAAAAATCCGCGCGCGCGTCAATGGGGAATATAATGTAAAAAGTGCTAAAAAGATGCCTATCTAGAATCCGCCATAGCTCGTCAGAATGGCTGGGGACCCCCAAATTTTATTGAATATTCTGAAAGCCTGTAAGATGTAAATCTGAATTCATGCAAAATTTTGGCCAAAAATACGTTGTGACGTCATCATATTTGCATATCAACTGAAAAAAATGATTTTGAAAAAATGACGTCATAATTTTTGTATTCATTTGACAATATTTCACTCATAGTTGGTCGATTTTCTTCCAAATTTTGATATGTTGTAGCTGAGACAATTCTCTACAAGATCAGTTACACGATTGTTCATTTTGACAAAGAAATCATGGTGTATTTTTGCGATTAAAAGAGGCATGTCAATTTTTCTCATTTTGCGTGTATTCTCTATGGGAGATGACTTTTTCTCCAATCTTGATTCTACATTCCCGTCTTCTTTGAGCAGTATCTTTGTAATTTCTGCTCGATTTTTTTCCAAATTTGAATATGTTATAGCTGAGACTATAAGCTTTCACAAATGTGTCCTCCAATTTTTGATCAGATGTCGGGATCATGCCCATTTTTTAACTACAAAATGTCATTTGAGAATCCCGTTTTTCGTCTACGTGTTATCTCTATTGGAAATATTTTGGTCCATTGGTAAAGCACTTGCCTCCCATTCCGGCGACCCAGGTTCGATTCCCGGTGGGTCCATTTTTTTTTTTTTTTTTTTTTTTTTTTTTTACCTTTCATTCTACCATCTTCTTCGACTATTATAACATATACCATCACAAACAATGTAAAAAACTGCCTAATTTTGCGTGTTATGTCTATTGAAAGTAGTGTGCAGTAGTTTGTGTAGAATCTCATTCCCTGTCGTGTATTAAAGCTAAGGGGATAATCTTCCACATGTCCTGCAATATCAAATCGTCCAGTTCGTTATCCCGATTTCTCCAAATCGGCTCAGTCTATTTTCTTCATATTTTCGTCAGTCATCAGTCCTAATAAGGTCAAGTTCCCACATCTTTTTCAAGGTCATCAGGTTATTGTGACGTCATCCAGGCGCCATTTTGTGAAAATCAACTTATGGTCATATGTTCATAACGAAATGTCATTTCTCTTTCATATTTGGCATGGTTAAAGCTAAAATCAATCCGGTCAATTTCAGAAAATTAGACGCGCGCGGACGTACGCGTCCGCGCGTCAGTGCGCCCGCAACAGTGAAAAATGCCACCCCCGATAACTCCGAAACGAGGAGATAAATCTTTCTCAATCTTCCCATAGTCATCACATCTGCACCAAATATCATGCACACAAAAATTCACATTCATACCTCAATTCGTTTTTTTTTTTGTGTATTGAAGTGTAGACGTCGTTTTCTTGTCCATCTTTTCCTTAATTTCTCGTCCATCCTGCCTTCTACAACGAAACTAATGGCTGAAACTTCAAGGAAATGCCTGTCCATTTTACTTCCAATTTGAAATTTCTTCAAATTCGTGTATTTTTTCCTCCCATTGACAAATGAAAAAACGAAAAATCTCATACTAATTTACCGAAAACCACCCAACACCCCCCTTTTTTGCGGGGCTGATTACTTAAAAACGGAATATTGAATCTTTATGAAGGTTGGCACAGACATGAGGCTTGGTAGGACAATTATGCTGTGAAAATCACAAGGTCATGATGTCATTATAACTTTATCCAGGTGCCATTTTCTGAAAATCGACTTATGGTCATGTATGGTCATGTATGTTAATAACGAAATGCCATTTCTCTTTCATATTGCGGATGGTCAATTTCACTGTCATCACATATATATGACCATCTTATCATTGTCGTCGACCCTACCATGATCACTATCTTGCCCAATCATCATCATATCTTACATAAGAATTTACCAGTTCAAGACAGACCACCTAATTCGTCTTCAGTGACGAATTAAATTTCTAGTAGGTTAATTTTAGTTTTGTCAAAACAAGCTTTCCTTTTTCCGCCCACTTTTTGTGCAGATGATATCTCAAAATCGGCCCAGTCCAATTTCTTTAAGTTTTCGTCAGTCATCAGCCCCTACGAGATCAAGTTCCCGTAACTTTTTCAAGGTCCCCGGGTCATCGTGACGTCATCCAGGCGCCATTTTGTGAAAATCAACTCATGGTCATATCTTCATCAGGGAAAGTCATTTCTCATTCATATTTGGCATGATTGAAGCTAATATCAATCAGGTCAAATTCAGAGACTTAGACGCGCGCGTGCGCCCACGTTCGCGCGTCAATGCCCCCGCAAATATGAAAAATGCCAGCCCCAATAACTCCCAAACGAGGAGGTAAATCTTTCTGAATTTTGCCTCGTCCATCACATTTCGACCAAATATCATGCACACCAAAAATCAGATTCATAGCTCAATTCGTTTTTTTTTTATTATTCATTTTTTCCTTTTTTGACCCCCCCCCCTCTTTTTACGGGGGCAATAACTCAAAAACGAAACCATGAATCTTTTTCAAATTCGACACAGTAATGAGGACTGATAAGAAGTGTTGACGGTGAAAATTTGAGGTTCATGACGTCCTTATGACGTCAACCAGGCTTCATTTAGTGATTTTAGGGTGAAAAATGCCCTTTTCGCACCCTGAAAATGAGCCCTAACTTCAGTTTGCGGGGTGCTAGAGACTTGGGACTTGATTCACATGAAAGAGCATAAAATTCTACACAAAAAAGGTTCGCATAGCTCAAACGTTTTAACGGTCGTCTTCAGGGTGAAAATGGCTTTCAAAGTTCAAATTACCCATTTTGCCATAGACACACACGTTATAGGTATTATTAGGTGGTCTGTCGTAGACAGACTACCTCTTAATTTCGTCAGAATTTTCTTTATTTATTTATTTCTTTATTATTAGGTGGTCTGTCGTAGACAGACTACCTCTTAATTTCGTCAGAATTTTCTTTATTTATTTATTTCTTTATTATTTATTTTTATTTTTCCACCACTTTCTTGTGAGCGTGTTTTCTCAAATTCGGTTCGCTCATTTTTCATAAAATTTCAATCAATTATCAGGCATATAATGGTCAAGTGCCAGAAATTTTTTCAAGGTCATCAGGTCATCATGACGTCATCCAGGCGCCATTTTGTGAAATCAGATTATCAATCATATCATCACAACAGATCATCAAAAATCAACCATATTTACAACACATAAACTTCAGGTCAAGTGTCAATGTAAAATGTCAGCAAAATCCGCGGGCACGTCATGACGCGCACGTACGCGCGCGTCAAAATTTAGAATTGCTCAAAATCACTTTTTAATCAAAGGAGAGTACGGTTCAGGACATTTTAAGCATTTCAAAATTTTCCGTCCGTGCGCGTCCGCGCGCGCGTTATGCGCGTACGCAGCGCGTATAGAACGTAAAAACTCCGTTTTTTTTGCATGGTTTGTATTCATGACACTATTCTTGACAATTTCCAACTATTTACAGTCATTCTCGACTTTCCATAAGGCCACACGCGCGCGTCAAACTTAAAAATCCGCGCGCGCGTCAATGGGGAATATAATGTAAAAAGTGCTAAAAACATGCCTATCTAGAATCCGCCATAGCTCGTCAGAATGGCTGGGGACCCCCAAATTTTATTGAATATTCTGAAAGCCTGTAAGATGTAAATCTGAATTCATGCAAAATTTTGGCCAAAAATACGTTGTGACGTCATCATATTTGCATATCAACTGAAAAAAATGATTTTGAAAAAATGACGTCATAATTTTTGTATTCATTTGACAATATTTCACTCATAGTTGGTCGATTTTCTTCCAAATTTTGATATGTTGTAGCTGAGACAATTCTCTACAAGATCAGTTACACGATTGTTCATTTTGACAAAGAAATCATGGTGTATTTTTGCGATTAAAAGAGGCATGTCAATTTTTCTCATTTTGCGTGTATTCTCTATGGGAGATGACTTTTTCTCCAATCTTGATTCTACATTCCCGTCTTCTTTGAGCAGTATCTTTGTAATTTCTGCTCGATTTTTTTCCAAATTTGAATATGTTATAGCTGAGACTATAAGCTTTCACAAATGTGTCCTCCAATTTTTGATCAGATGTCGGGATCATGCCCATTTTTTAACTACAAAATGTCATTTGAGAATCCCGTTTTTCGTCTACGTGTTATCTCTATTGGAAATATTTTGGTCCATTGGTAAAGCACTTGCCTCCCATTCCGGCGACCCAGGTTCGATTCCCGGTGGGTCCATTTTTTTTTTTTTTTTTTTTTTTTTTTTTACCTTTCATTCTACCATCTTCTTCGACTATTATAACATATACCATCACAAACAATGTAAAAAAACTGCCTAATTTTGCGTGTTATGTCTATTGAAAGTAGTGTGCAGTAGTTTGTGTAGAATCTCATTCCCTGTCGTGTATTAAAGCTAAGGGGATAATCTTCCACATGTCCTGCAATATCAAATCGTCCAGTTCGTTATCCCGATTTCTCCAAATCGGCTCAGTCTATTTTCTTCATATTTTCGTCAGTCATCAGTCGTAATAAGGTCAAGTTCCCACATCTTTTTCAAGGTCATCAGGTTATTGTGACGTCATCCAGGCGCCATTTTGTGAAAATCAACTTATGGTCATATGTTCATAACGAAATGTCATTTCTCTTTCATATTTGGCATGGTTAAGGTCACTGTCATTCCAGTCAAGGTCATTTCGTTAAACGCGCGCGTACGCGTACGTCCGCGCGTCCGTGCACGCGCAAAATTTAGAAATGATCCAAATCGTCCCAAATTCATTTTGCAAACGTTTCATGCCATTTCAAGCACTTTTCGAAAAATCGCCCATAAAACTGAACCTGTAGGGGCGCTATGCCACTTAGGTTATCGTGGTTATTGTCATCATTATTGTCATTATGATCATCATTATCAATATATCATTATCGTCATTGTCATCACTTATATGACCATATCTTATGATCATTGTCAACATTATGATTATAATCTTGCAGAAATATTATCACACCTGACAAAGCACTTTGCCACAGTGAAAGACAGACCACCTAATTCGTCTTCAGTGACGAATTAAATTTCTAGTTTATTTTTATTTTTCCACCACTTTCTTGTGAGCGTGTTTTCTCAAATTCGGTTCGCTCATTTTTCATAAAATTTCAATCAATTATCAGGCATATAATGGTCAAGTGCCAGAAATTTTTTCAAGGTCATCAGGTCATCATGACGTCATCCAGGCGCCATTTTGTGAAATCAGATTATCAATCATATCATCACAACGGATCATCAAAAATCAACCATATTTACAACACATAAACTTCAGGTCAAGTGTCAATGTAAAATGTCAGTAAAATCCGCGGGGACGTCATGACGCGCACGTACGCGCGCGTCAAAATTTAGAATTGCTCAAAATCACTTTTTAATCAAAGGAGAGTACGGTTCAGGACATTTTAAGCATTTCAAAATTTTCCGTCCGTGCGCGTCCGCGCGCGCGTTATGCGCGTACGCAGCGCGTATAGAACGTAAAAACTCCGTTTTTTTTGCATGGTTTGTATTCATGACACTATTCTTGACAATTTCCAACTATTTACAGTCATTCTCGACTTTCCATAAGGCCACACGCGCGCGTCAAACTTAAAAATCCGCGCGCGCGTCAATGGGGAATATAATGTAAAAAGTGCTAAAAAGATGCCTATCTAGAATCCGCCATAGCTCGTCAGAATGGCTGGGGACCCCCAAATTTTATTGAATATTCTGAAAGCCTGTAAGATGTAAATCTGAATTCATGCAAAATTTTGGCCAAAAATACGTTGTGACGTCATCATATTTGCATATCAACTGAAAAAAATGATTTTGAAAAAATGACGTCATAATTTTTGTATTCATTTGACAATATTTCACTCATAGTTGGTCGATTTTCTTCCAAATTTTGATATGTTGTAGCTGAGACAATTCTCTACAAGATCAGTTACACGATTGTTCATTTTGACAAAGAAATCATGGTGTATTTTTGCGATTAAAAGAGGCATGTCAATTTTTCTCATTTTGCGTGTATTCTCTATGGGAGATGACTTTTTCTCCAATCTTGATTCTACATTCCCGTCTTCTTTGAGCAGTATCTTTGTAATTTCCGCTCGATTTTTTTCCAAATTTGAATATGTTATAGCTGAGACTATAAGCTTTCACAAATGTGTCCTCCAATTTTTGATCAGATGTCGGGATCATGCCCATTTTTTAACTACAAAATGTCATTTGAGAATCCCGTTTTTCGTCTACGTGTTATCTCTATTGGAAATATTTTGGTCCATTGGTAAAGCACTTGCCTCCCATTCCGGCGACCCAGGTTCGATTCCCGGTGGGTCCATTTTTTTTTTTTTTTTTTTTTTTTTTTTAACCTTTCATTCTACCATCTTCTTCGACTATTATAACATATACCATCACAAACAATGTAAAAAAACTGCCTAATTTTGCGTGTTATGTCTATTGAAAGTAGTGTGCAGTAGTTTGTGTAGAATCTCATTCCCTGTCGTGTATTAAAGCTAAGGGGATAATCTTCCACATGTCCTGCAATATCAAATCGTCCAGTTCGTTATCCCGATTTCTCCAAATCGGCTCAGTCTATTTTCTTCATATTTTCGTCAGTCATCAGTCCTAATAAGGTCAAGTTCCCACATCTTTTTCAAGGTCATCAGGTTATTGTGACGTCATCCAGGCGCCATTTTGTGAAAATCAACTTATGGTCATATGTTCATAACGAAATGTCATTTCTCTTTCATATTTGGCATGGTTAAGGTCACTGTCATTCCAGTCAAGGTCATTTCGTTAAACGCGCGCGTACGCGTACGTCCGCGCGTCCGTGCACGCGCAAAATTTAGAAATGATCCAAATCGTCCCAAATTCATTTTGCAAACGTTTCATGCCATTTCAAGCACTTTTCGAAAAATCGCCCATAAAACTGAACCTGTAGGGGCGCTATGCCACTTAGGTTATCGTGGTTATTGTCATCATTATTGTCATTATGATCATCATTATCAATATATCATTATCGTCATTGTCATCACTTATATGACCATATCTTATGATCATTGTCAACATTATGATTATAATCTTGCAGAAATATTATCACACCTGACAAAGCACTTTGCCACAGTGAAAGACAGACCACCTAATTCGTCTTCAGTGACGAATTAAATTTCTAGTTTATTTTTATTTTTCCACCACTTTCTTGTGAGCGTGTTTTCTCAAATTCGGTTCGCTCATTTTTCATAAAATTTCAATCAATTATCAGGCATATAATGGTCAAGTGCCAGAAATTTTTTCAAGGTCATCAGGTCATCATGACGTCATCCAGGCGCCATTTTGTGAAATCAGATTATCAATCATATCATCACAACGGATCATCAAAAATCAACCATATTTACAACACATAAACTTCAGGTCAAGTGTCAATGTAAAATGTCAGCAAAATCCGCGGGCACGTCATGACGCGCACGTACGCGCGCGTCAAAATTTAGAATTGCTCAAAATCACTTTTTAATCAAAGGAGAGTACGGTTCAGGACATTTTAAGCATTTCAAAATTTTCCGTCCGTGCGCGTCCGCGCGCGCGTTATGCGCGTACGCAGCGCGTATAGAACGTAAAAACTCCGTTTTTTTTGCATGGTTTGTATTCATGACACTATTCTTGACAATTTCCAACTATTTACAGTCATTCTCGACTTTCCATAAGGCCACACGCGCGCGTCAAACTTAAAAATCCGCGCGCGCGTCAATGGGGAATATAATGTAAAAAGTGCTAAAAAGATGCCTATCTAGAATCCGCCATAGCTCGTCAGAATGGCTGGGGACCCCCAAATTTTATTGAATATTCTGAAAGCCTGTAAGATGTAAATCTGAATTCATGCAAAATTTTGGCCAAAAATACGTTGTGACGTCATCATATTTGCATATCAACTGAAAAAAATGATTTTGAAAAAATGACGTCATAATTTTTGTATTCATTTGACAATATTTCACTCATAGTTGGTCGATTTTCTTCCAAATTTTGATATGTTGTAGCTGAGACAATTCTCTACAAGATCAGTTACACGATTGTTCATTTTGACAAAGAAATCATGGTGTATTTTTGCGATTAAAAGAGGCATGTCAATTTTTCACATTTTGCGTGTATTCTCTATGGGACATGACTTTTTCTCAAATCTTGATTCTACATTCCCGTCTTCTTTGAGCAGTATCTTTGTAATTTCTGCTCGATTTTTTTCCAAATTTGAATATGTTATAGCTGAGACTATAAGCTTTCACAAATGTGTCCTCCAATTTTTGATCAGATGTCGGGATCATGCCCATTTTTTAACTACAAAATGTCATTTGAGAATCCCGTTTTTCGTCTACGTGTTATCTCTATTGGAAATATTTTGGTCCATTGGTAAAGCACTTGCCTCCCATTCCGGCGACCCAGGTTCGATTCCCGGTGGGTCCATTTTTTTTTTTTTTTTTTTTTTTTTTTTTGCCTTTCATTCTACCATCTTCTTCGACTATTATAACATATATACCATCACAAACAATGTAAAAAACTGCCTAATTTTGCGTGTTATGTCTATTGAAAGTAGTGTGCAGTAGTTTGTGTAGAATCTCATTCCCTGTCGTGTATTAAAGCTAAGGGGATAATCTTCCACATGTCCTGCAATATCAAATCGTCCAGTTCGTTATCCCGATTTCTCCAAATCGGCTCAGTCTATTTTCTTCATATTTTCGTCAGTCATCAGTCCTAATAAGGTCAAGTTCCCACATCTTTTTCAAGGTCATCAGGTTATTGTGACGTCATCCAGGCGCCATTTTGTGAAAATCAACTTATGGTCATATGTTCATAACGAAATGTCATTTCTCTTTCATATTTGGCATGGTTAAAGCTAATATCAATCCGGTCAATTTCAGAAAATTAGACGCGCGCGGACGTACGCGTCCGCGCGTCAGTGCGCCCGAAACAGTGAAAAATGCCACCCCCGATAACTCCCAAACGAGGAGATAAATCTTTCTCAATCTTCCCATAGTCATCACATCTGCACCAAATATCAGGCACACAAAAATTCACATTCATACCTCAATTCGTTTTTTTTTATAATTCATTTTTTCCTTTTTTTACCCCCCCCCCTTTTTTTACGGGGGCAATAACTCAAAAACGAAACCATGAATCTTTTTAAAATTCAGCACAGTAATGAGGACTGATAAGAAGAATTGACGGTGAAAATCTGAGGTTCATGACGACATTATGACGTCATCTAGGCTTCATTTAGTGATTTTGGGGTGAAAAATACCCTTGTCGGACCTTGAACGGGGCCTCTAACTTCAGTTTGCGGGGTGCTAGAGACTTGGGACTTGATTCAGATGAAAGAGCAGAAAATTCTACACAAAAAAGGCTTGTGTAGCTCAAACGTTTTAACGGTCGTTTTCAGGCCGAAAATGGCTTTCAAAGTTTAAATTGCCCATTTTGCCGTAGACACACACGTTATAGGTATTATTAGGTGGTCTGTCGAAGACTACCTCTTAATTTCGTCAGAATTTTCTTTATTTATTTCTTTATTATTAGGTGGTCTGTCGTAGACAGACTACCTCTTAATTTCGTCAGAATTTTCTTTATTTCTTTATTATTTATTTTTATTTTTCCACCACTTTCTTGTGAGCGTGTTTTCTCAAATTCGGTTCGCTCATTTTTCATAAAATTTCAATCAATTATCAGGCATATAATGGTCAAGTGCCAGAAATTTTTTCAAGGTCATCAGGTCATCATGACGTCATCCAGGCGCCATTTTGTGAAATCAGATTATCAATCATATCATCACAACGGATCATCAAAAATCAACCATATTTACAACACATAAACTTCAGGTCAAGTGTCAATGTAAAATGTCAGCAAAATCCGCGGGCACGTCATGACGCGCACGTACGCGCGCGTCAAAATTTAGAATTGCTCAAAATCACTTTTTAATCAAAGGAGAGTACGGTTCAGGACATTTTAAGCATTTCAAAATTTTCCGTCCGTGCGCGTCCGCGCGCGCGTTATGCGCGTACGCAGCGCGTATAGAACGTAAAAACTCCGTTTTTTTTGCATGGTTTGTATTCATGACACTATTCTTGACAATTTCCAACTATTTACAGTCATTCTCGACTTTCCATAAGGCCACACGCGCGCGTCAAACTTAAAAATCCGCGCGCGCGTCAATGGGGAATATAATGTAAAAAGTGCTAAAAAGATGCCTATCTAGAATCCGCCATAGCTCGTCAGAATGGCTGGGGACTCCCAAATTTTATTGAATATTCTGAAAGCCTGTAAGATGTAAATCTGAATTCATGCAAAATTTTGGCCAAAAATACGTTGTGACGTCATCATATTTGCATATCAACTGAAAAAAATGATTTTGAAAAAATGACGTCATAATTTTTGTATTCATTTGACAATATTTCACTCATAGTTGGTCGATTTTCTTCCAAATTTTGATATGTTGTAGCTGAGACAATTCTCTACAAGATCAGTTACACGATTGTTCATTTTGACAAAGAAATCATGGTGTATTTTTGCGATTAAAAGAGGCATGTCAATTTTTCTCATTTTGCGTGTATTCTCTATGGGAGATGACTTTTTCTCCAATCTTGATTCTACATTCCCGTCTTCTTTGAGCAGTATCTTTGTAATTTCTGCTCGATTTTTTTCCAAATTTGAATATGTTATAGCTGAGACTATAAGCTTTCACAAATGTGTCCTCCAATTTTTGATCAGATGTCGGGATCATGCCCATTTTTTAACTACAAAATGTTATTTGTCGTTTTTCGTCTACGTGTTATCTCTATTGGAAATATTTTGGTCCATTGGTAAAGCACTTGCCTCCCATTCCGGCGACCCAGGTTCGATTCCCGGTGGGTCCATTTTTTTTTTTTTTTTTTTTTTTTTTTTTTTACCTTTCATTCTACCATCTTCTTCGACTATTATAACATATACCATCACAAACAATGTAAAAAACTGCCTAATTTTGCGTGTTATGTCTATTGAAAGTAGTGTGCAGTAGTTTGTGTAGAATCTCATTCCCTGTCGTGTATTAAAGCTAAGGGGATAATCTTCCACATGTCCTGCAATATCAAATCGTCCAGTTCGTTATCCCGATTTCTCCAAATCGGCTCAGTCTATTTTCTTCATATTTTCGTCAGTCATCAGTCCTAATAAGGTCAAGTTCCCACATCTTTTTCAAGGTCATCAGGTTATTGTGACGTCATCCAGGCGCCATTTTGTGAAAATCAACTTATGGTCATATGTTCATAACGAAATGTCATTTCTCTTTCATATTTGGCATGGTTAAAGCTAAAATCAATCCGGTCAATTTCAGAAAATTAGACGCGCGCGGACGTACGCGTCCGCGCGTCAGTGCGCCCGCAACAGTGAAAAATGCCACCCCCGATAACTCCCAAACGAGGAGATAAATCTTTCTCAATCTTCCCATAGTCATCACATCTGCACCAAATATCATGCACACAAAAATTCACATTCATACCTCAATTCGTTTTTTTTTTGTGTATTGAAGTGTAGACGTCGTTTTCTTGTCCATCTTTTCCTTAATTTCTCGTCCATCCTGCCTTCTACAACGAAACTAATGGCTGAAACTTC
Source organism: Heliocidaris tuberculata (assembly GCA_025618425.1). NCBI lineage: Eukaryota > Metazoa > Echinodermata > Echinoidea > Camarodonta > Echinometridae > Heliocidaris > Heliocidaris tuberculata. Next base: position 22,287,562 of record CM046832.1, on the reverse strand, counting down.
AAGGAAATGCCTGTCCATTTTACTTCCAATTTGAAATTTCTTCAAATTCGTGTATTTTTTCCTCCCATTGACAAATGAAAAAACGAAAAATCTCATACTAATTTACCGAAAACCACCCAACACCCCCCTTTTTTGCGGGGCTGATTACTTAAAAACGGAATATTGAATCTTTATGAAGGTTGGCACAGACATGAGGCTTGGTAGGACAATTATGCTGTGAAAATCACAAGGTCATGATGTCATTATAACTTTATCCAGGTGCCATTTTCTGAAAATCGACTTATGGTCATGTATGGTCATGTATGTTAATAACGAAATGCCATTTCTCTTTCATATTGCGGATGGTCAATTTCACTGTCATCACATATATATGACCATCTTATCATTGTCGTCGACCCTACCATGATCACTATCTTGCCCAATCATCATCATATCTTACATAAGAATTTACCAGTTCAAGACAGACCACCTAATTCGTCTTCAGTGACGAATTAAATTTCTAGTTAGGTGGTCTGTCGTAGACAGACTACCTCTTAATTTCGTCAGAATTTTCTTTATTTATTTCTTTATTATTTATTTTTATTTTTCCACCACTTTCTTGTGAGCGTGTTTTCTCAAATTCGGTTCGCTCATTTTTCATAAAATTTCAATCAATTATCAGGCATATAATGGTCAAGTGCCAGAAATTTTTTCAAGGTCATCAGGTCATCATGACGTCATCCAGGCGCCATTTTGTGAAATCAGATTATCAATCATATCATCACAACGGATCATCAAAAATCAACCATATTTACAACACATAAACTTCAGGTCAAGTGTCAATGTAAAATGTCAGCAAAATCCGCGGGCACGTCATGACGCGCACGTACGCGCGCGTCAAAATTTAGAATTGCTCAAAATCACTTTTTAATCAAAGGAGAGTACGGTTCAGGACATTTTAAGCATTTCAAAATTTTCCGTCCGTGCGCGTCCGCGCGCGCGTTATGCGCGTACGCAGCGCGTATAGAACGTAAAAACTCCGTTTTTTTTGCATGGTTTGTATTCATGACACTATTCTTGACAATTTCCAACTATTTACAGTCATTCTCGACTTTCCATAAGGCCACACGCGCGCGTCAAACTTAAAAATCCGCGCGCGCGTCAATGGGGAATATAATGTAAAAAGTGCTAAAAAGATGCCTATCTAGAATCCGCCATAGCTCGTCAGAATGGCTGGGGACCCCCAAATTTTATTGAATATTCTGAAAGCCTGTAAGATGTAAATCTGAATTCATGCAAAATTTTGGCCAAAAATACGTTGTGACGTCATCATATTTGCATATCAACTGAAAAAAATGATTTTGAAAAAATGACGTCATAATTTTTGTATTCATTTGACAATATTTCACTCATAGTTGGTCGATTTTCTTCCAAATTTTGATATGTTGTAGCTGAGACAATTCTCTACAAGATCAGTTACACGATTGTTCATTTTGACAAAGAAATCATGGTGTATTTTTGCGATTAAAAGAGGCATGTCAATTTTTCTCATTTTGCGTGTATTCTCTATGGGAGATGACTTTTTCTCCAATCTTGATTCTACATTCCCGTCTTCTTTGAGCAGTATCTTTGTAATGACCGCTCGATTTTTTTCCAAATTTGAATATGTTATAGCTGAGACTATAAGCTTTCACAAATGTGTCCTCCAATTTTTGATCAGATGTCGGGATCATGCCCATTTTTTAACTACAAAATGTCATTTGAGAATCCCGTTTTTCGTCTACGTGTTATCTCTATTGGAAATATTTTGGTCCATTGGTAAAGCACTTGCCTCCCATTCCGGCGACCCAGGTTCGATTCCCGGTGGGTCCATTTTTTTTTTTTTTTTTTTTTTTTTTTTTTACCTTTCATTCTACCATCTTCTTCGACTATTATAACATATACCATCACAAACAATGTAAAAAAACTGCCTAATTTTGCGTGTTATGTCTATTGAAAGTAGTGTGCAGTAGTTTGTGTAGAATCTCATTCCCTGTCGTGTATTAAAGCTAAGGGGATAATCTTCCACATGTCCTGCAATATCAAATCGTCCAGTTCGTTATCCCGATTTCTCCAAATCGGCTCAGTCTATTTAGGTGGTCTGTCGTAGACAGACTACCTCTTAATTTCGTCAGAATTTTCTTTCTTTATTTATTTTTATTTTTCCACCACTTTCTTGTGAGCGTGATTACTCAAATTCGGTTCAGTCATTATTCATCAAATTTCGATCAATTATCAGGCATATAATGGTCAAGTGCCAGAAATTTTTTCAAGGTCATCAGGTCATCGTGACGTCATCAAGGCGCCATTTTGTGAAATCATATTATCGATAATATCTTCATAACGAGTCATCAAAAATGAACCATATTAAACACACATGAACTTCAGGTCAAGGGTCAATGTCAAATGTCAGCAAATTCCGTGTGCACGTCATGACGCGCACGTACGCGCGCGTCAAAATTTAGAAATGCTCAAAATCACTTTTTGTTCAAATTAGAGTACGGTTCAGGACATTTTAAGCATTTCAAAATTTTCCGTCCGTGCGCGTCCGCGCGCGCGTTATGCGCGCGCTCAGCGCGTATAAAACGTAGAAACTCCGTTTTTTCGCATGGTCTGTCTTCCTGATACTATTCTTGACAATTTCCAACTATTTACAGTCATTCTCGACATTCCATAATGCCACACGCGCGCGTCAAACTTTCAAATGCGTGCGCGCGTCAATGGGCAATATAATGCAAAAAGGGGTAAAAACATGCCTATATGGAATCCGCCATAGCTCGTCAGAGAGACTGGGGACCCCCCTTTTTTTTTACATTTTCTGAAAGCCTATGAGTTGTAGATTGTAATTCATGAAAAAAATTTGGGGGTCAATCGAACGGAACGTCGTCACATTTGCCAATGAACTCAAAATTTCGATTTTGAAAAAATGACGTCATTATTTTTGTATTCATTTGACAATATTTCAGTAATAGGTAGTCGATTTTCTTCCAAATTTTGATATGTTGTAGCTGAGACAATTTTCTACAATATCAGTCACCACGATTTTTCATTTTGACATGGGGATCATGGCGTATTTTTGCGATTAAAGGAGGCATGTCAATTTTTCACATTTTGCGTGTATTCTCTATGGGAGATGACTTTTTCTCAAATCTTGATTCTACATTCCCGTCTTCTTTGAGCAGTATCTCTGTTATTTCTGCTCGATTTTCTTCCAAATTTTGGTATGTTATAGCTGAGACTATAAGCTTTCACAAGTGTGCCCTCCAATTTTTGATCAGCTGTCGGGATCATGCCCATTTTTTAACTACAAAATGTGATTTCAGAATTTCGTATTTCGTCTACGTGTTATCTCTATTGGAAATATTTTGGTCCATTGGTAAAGCACTTGCCTCCCACTCCGGCGACCCCCGGTTCGATTCCCAGTGGATCCATTTTTTTTTTTTTTTTTTTTTTTTTTTTGCCTTTCATTTTACCATCTTCTTCGACTATTATAACATATACCATCACAAACAATGTAATAAACTGCCTAATTTTGCGTGTTATGTCTATTGGAAAGTAGTGTGCAGTAGTTTGTGTACAATCTCATTCCCTGTCGCGTATTAAAGCTAAGGGAATAATCTCCCACATGTCCTGCAATATCAAATCGTCCAGTTCGTTATCACGATTTCTCCAAATCGGCTGAGTCAATTTTCTTCATATTTTCGTCAGTCATCAGTCCTAATAAGGTCAAGTTCCCACATCTTTTTCAAGGTCATCAGGTTATCGTGACGTCATCCAGGCGCCATTTTGTGAAAATCAACTTATGGTCATATCTTCATAACGAAATGTCATTTCTCTTTCATATTTGGCATAGTCAAAGTCGCTGTCATTCCAGTCAAGGTCACTTCATTAAACGCACGCGTACGCGTCCGTGCGCGCGTCCGTGCGCGCGTAAGATTTAGAAATTCTCCAAATCCTCCTAAATTCTTTTTGGACACGTTTTATGCCATTTCAAGCACTTTTTGAAAAATCGCCCATAAATTTGAACTTGAAGGGGCGCTATGCCACTTAGGTTATCGTGGTTATTGTCATTATTGTCATTATGATTATCAGTATCAATATATCGTCATTGTCATCACTTGACCATCTTATCATTTTCGTCAACATTATCAGGATTATCTTGCACAATTATCACATCATCTTCCAAAGCAATTTGCCAATGGGCAGACAGACCACCTAATTCGTCTTCAGTGACGAATTCAAAGTCTAGTTCTTTATTTTTATTTTTCTCCCCATTTCTTGTGACCGTGACTTCTCAAAATCAACTGAATCAATTTTCTTCAAATTTTCGTCAGTTATCAGGCCTATCAAGGTCAAGTGCCCCTATCTTTTTCAAGGTCATCAGGTCATCGTGACGTCATCCAGGCGCCATTTTGTGAAATCACATTATCGATCATATCTTCATAACAAGTGATCAAAAATAAACCATATTAAACACACATAAACTTCAGGTCAAGGGTCAATGTCAACTGTCAGCAAAATCCGCGGGCACGTCATGACGCGCACGTACGCGCGCGTCAAAATTTAAAAATGCTCAAAATCACTTTTTGATCAAAGGAGAGTACAGTTCAGGTCATTTTAAGCATTTCAAAATTTTGCGCGCGCTCGCGTCCGCGCGCGCGTTTGGCGCGTGCGCAGCACGTACGGAAGGTAGAACTGCCGTTTTTTTTGCATGGTATCGATTTCTGATAAAATTCTTGACAATTTCCAATTAGTTTCAGTCATTCTTGACATCTAATAATGCCGCACGCGTGCGTCAAACTTTAAAATCCGTGCGCGCGTCTATGGCGAAAATAACGTAAAAACGTGCAAAAACATGCCTCTACAAAATTAACTCTAGCTCTTTAAATAGTCCATAAACCCCCAAATTTCTTTTCATATTTGGGTAGAGGAGGAATCATAGATATAATTTCATGGGTAATTTGAGCCTCAATTATATTGCAAAGTCATCAAAATGGCGTCTAAACTCAAAATTTCATTTTTTCAAAAATGACGTCATCAAATTTATGCAAATTTCACTATAACTCCTTTAATATTGGTCATTTTTCGCCCAAATTTGGATATGTTGTAGCTGAGACAATTCTCTACAAGATCAGTTCCACGATTTTTCATTTTGACAAAGGGATCATGGTGTATTTCTGCGAATAAAGGAGGTATGTCAATTTTTCTCATTTTGCGTGTATTCTCTATGGGACATGACTTTTTCTCAAATCTTGATTCTACATTCCCGTCTTCTTTGAGCAGTATCTCTGATGTTTCTGCTCGATTTTCTTCCAAATTTTGGTATGTTATAGCTGAGACTATAAGCTTTCACAAGCGTGCCCTCCAATTTTTGATCAGATGTCGGGATCATGCCCATTTTTTAAGTACAAAATGTCATTTGAGAATCCCGTTTTTCGTCTACGTGTTATCTCTATTGGAAAACTTTTGGTCCATTGGTAAAGCACTTGCCTCCCATCCCGCCGACCCAGGTTCGAATCCCGGTGCGTCCATTTTTTTTTTGAAATTTTTTTTTCTTCTTTTTGCCTCATATTTTACCATTTGCTTCGACTACTGTAACATATAAAATCACAAACAATGTAATAAACTTTTTTATTTTGCGTGTTATGCCTAATTGAATGTAGTTTGTGTACAACCCTATGCAAAATCTGATTGCCTGTCGTGTATTAAACCTATGGGTTTAATATCCAATGTATAATGCAATATGAAATTGCCCGATTTTCTTTGACGCAAGTCTCCATCCATTTTCAACATAATCAGGAATATTATCTTGCACAAATATTATCACACCTTAGCAATTTTACCAACGGGAAGACAGACCACCTAATTCGTCTTCAGTGACGAATTAAAGTTCTAGTTTCTTCATATTTTCGTCAGTCATCAGTCCTAATAAGGTCAAGTTCCCACATCTTTTTCAAGGTCATCAGGTTATTGTGACGTCATCCAGGCGCCATTTTGTGAAAATCAACTTATGGTCATATGTTCATAACGAAATGTCATTTCTCTTTCATATTTGGCATGGTTAAGGTCACTGTCATTCCAGTCAAGGTCATTTCGTTAAACGCGCGCGTACGCGTACGTCCGCGCGTCCGTGCACGCGCAAAATTTAGAAATGATCCAAATCGTCCCAAATTCATTTTGCAAACGTTTCATGCCATTTCAAGCACTTTTCGAAAAATCGCCCATAAAACTGAACCTGTAGGGGCGCTATGCCACTTAGGTTATCGTGGTTATTGTCATCATTATTGTCATTATGATCATCATTATCAATATATCATTATCGTCATTGTCATCACTTATATGACCATATCTTATGATCATTGTCAACATTATGATTATAATCTTGCAGAAATATTATCACACCTGACAAAGCACTTTGCCACAGTGAAAGACAGACCACCTAATTCGTCTTCAGTGACGAATTAAATTTCTAGTTTATTTTTATTTTTCCACCACTTTCTTGTGAGCGTGTTTTCTCAAATTCGGTTCGCTCATTTTTCATAAAATTTCAATCAATTATCAGGCATATAATGGTCAAGTGCCAGAAATTTTTTCAAGGTCATCAGGTCATCATGACGTCATCCAGGCGCCATTTTGTGAAATCAGATTATCAATCATATCATCACAACGGATCATCAAAAATCAACCATATTTACAACACATAAACTTCAGGTCAAGTGTCAATGTAAAATGTCAGCAAAATCCGCGGGCACGTCATGACGCGCACGTACGCGCGCGTCAAAATTTAGAATTGCTCAAAATCACTTTTTAATCAAAGGAGAGTACGGTTCAGGACATTTTAAGCATTTCAAAATTTTCCGTCCGTGCGCGTCCGCGCGCGCGTTATGCGCGTACGCAGCGCGTATAGAACGTAAAAACTCCGTTTTTTTTGCATGGTTTGTATTCATGACACTATTCTTGACAATTTCCAACTATTTACAGTCATTCTCGACTTTCCATAAGGCCACACGCGCGCGTCAAACTTAAAAATCCGCGCGCGCGTCAATGGGGAATATAATGTAAAAAGTGCTAAAAAGATGCCTATCTAGAATCCGCCATAGCTCGTCAGAATGGCTGGGGACCCCCAAATTTTATTGAATATTCTGAAAGCCTGTAAGATGTAAATCTGAATTCATGCAAAATTTTGGCCAAAAATACGTTGTGACGTCATCATATTTGCATATCAACTGAAAAAAATGATTTTGAAAAAATGACGTCATAATTTTTGTATTCATTTGACAATATTTCACTCATAGTTGGTCGATTTTCTTCCAAATTTTGATATGTTGTAGCTGAGACAATTCTCTACAAGATCAGTTACACGATTGTTCATTTTGACAAAGAAATCATGGTGTATTTTTGCGATTAAAAGAGGCATGTCAATTTTTCACATTTTGCGTGTATTCTCTATGGGACATGACTTTTTCTCAAATCTTGATTCTACATTCCCGTCTTCTTTGAGCAGTATCTTTGTAATTTCTGCTCGATTTTTTTCCAAATTTGAATATGTTATAGCTGAGACTATAAGCTTTCACAAATGTGTCCTCCAATTTTTGATCAGATGTCGGGATCATGCCCATTTTTTAACTACAAAATGTCATTTGAGAATCCCGTTTTTCGTCTACGTGTTATCTCTATTGGAAATATTTTGGTCCATTGGTAAAGCACTTGCCTCCCATTCCGGCGACCCAGGTTCGATTCCCGGTGGGTCCATTTTTTTTTTTTTTTTTTTTTTTTTTTTTGCCTTTCATTCTACCATCTTCTTCGACTATTATAACATATATACCATCACAAACAATGTAAAAAACTGTCTAATTTTGCGTGTTATGTCTATTGAAAGTAGTGTGCAGTAGTTTGTGTAGAATCTCATTCCCTGTCGTGTATTAAAGCTAAGGGGATAATCTTCCACATGTCCTGCAATATCAAATCGTCCAGTTCGTTATCCCGATTTCTCCAAATCGGCTCAGTCTATTTTCTTCATATTTTCGTCAGTCATCAGTCCTAATAAGGTCAAGTTCCCACATCTTTTTCAAGGTCATCAGGTTATTGTGACGTCATCCAGGCGCCATTTTGTGAAAATCAACTTATGGTCATATGTTCATAACGAAATGTCATTTCTCTTTCATATTTGGCATGGTTAAAGCTAATATCAATCCGGTCAATTTCAGAAAATTAGACGCGCGCGGACGTACGCGTCCGCGCGTCAGTGCGCCCGAAACAGTGAAAAATGCCACCCCCGATAACTCCCAAACGAGGAGATAAATCTTTCTCAATCTTCCCATAGTCATCACATCTGCACCAAATATCATGCACACAAAAATTCACATTCATACCTCAATTCGTTTTTTTTTTTTTTTTTTTTTTTTTTAAGTGTAGACGTCGTTTTCTTGTCCATCTTTTCCTTAATTTCTCGTCCATCCTGCCTTCTACAACGAAACTAATGGCTGAAACTTCAAGGAAATGCCTGTCCATTTTACTTCCAATTTAAAATTTCTTCAAATTCGTGTATTTTTTCCTCCCATTGACAAATGAAAAAACGGAAAATCTCATACTAATTTACCGAAAACCACCCAACACCCCCCTTTTTTGCGGGGCTGATTACTTAAAAACGGAATATTGAATCTTTATGAAGGTTGGCACAGACATGAGGTTTGGTAGGACAATTATGCTGTGAAAATCACAAGGTCATGATGTCATTATAACTTTATCCAGGTGCCATTTTCTGAAAATCGACTTATGGTCATGTATGGTCATGTATGTTAATAACGAAATGCCATTTCTCTTTCATATTGCGGATGGTCAATTTCACTGTCATCACATATATATGACCATCTTATCATTGTCGTCGACCCTACCATGATCACTATCTTGCCCAATCATCATCATATCTTACATAAGAATTTACCAGTTCAAGACAGACCACCTAATTCGTCTTCAGTGACGAATTAAATTTCTAGTTATTTTTCAGTCTCTTAAAAGATATGGCTTTTAATACACCGAAAATGTAACCTTTATGCTGCCCCACATCTCATGCACTACAATAACAGTTCCAGTAAACAGCATTCATATTCATATTCCTCGTGAGAAGATTATATCCAGACTATTGAAAGTTAAAACTTTACATACAGCCAAATGTTTGAAAAAAATCTTTAATGGATACACCAAAAAAAATTAAGATGAAAAAAAAAAATCATCACTTCCTTCTTTCTATATACTGTATTGATGAATGGGATTTCTCCCGGGGGTCAAAGTTGTATTATAGGCCCAGGTACCCACGGTTTCCGTTACTTTTAACCTAGATAGTAAAAACAGAAATATTCCTTGTTATCATGATTATGATCAAAGTATAGGCTTTCTTGTATTCCCAGAAAAAGTATTCATTTACCTGGTAAATATAAAAGTAGACTGCAAATATATAGTAACGAAAATCAGTAATGAATATTTCGAATATTTCCGCATATTGACTTATACCTATAGTTAGAATATGTTTCATATACTCCCAGTGTTTGCATTAGTTTTATAATTCTTCATCATTCACGTCAAAGTGGGGCCGCATGGGGGGGGGGGATAATTTCCCTTATGATTTTGAAAGGAAAAAAAAAGAGAAGAAAAAAGAAGAAAAGACAATGATGAAAAAGGAAACGCTTTCTAAACTGCATGGTTTTAGTTTGTTTGTTTGTTGTTTTTTGTTGTTTTTTGGTGTGTGTGTTTTTTTTTTAGGTTTTTTTTTGTTTGTTTTGTTTTGTTTTTGTTTGTTTTTTGTTTGTTTTGTTTTGTTTTTGTTTGTTTTTTGTTTGTTTGTTTTTGTTTTTGTTGTTTTTTTTTTTTGTGTTTTTTTTTTTGGTGTTTTTTTTTTTTTTTTTTGGTGTTTTTTTTGGGGGGGAGGGTTCTTCCAGTAATTTTTGAGCCATATAATTCTTCAGGAAATTGTGAGAACTTTTTTTTTATCACCACAATTTTCGATGACAGCACCCGCTAGAGCAACCCCAGCACCTTCTGCAACACCCCAGCACCAACGACTCTTTCACCGCGGGTCCATGCATGTACTTCATAGTATTTTTGATAACTTATTTATGTCGACGAAAAGACAATAAATTATGATTGAACATATTTTGATGGCTCAAAAACCTATACCGCTGGTGATGTGATAATGAACGTGAAATGCAAATCTTTCAAAACCGTTTCTGTTCACCCAGATTTCAATTATATGAAATGCAACGTGGAAATACAACCCCAAAGGCGTAATTTAGATCCTTCCAGGAGACATCATTTTTCTTTCACCTCTCATTTGCTCATCAGCTCAATTTAGAAGAAGAAGGGAAAAAAAAGAGGAAACCTTTGAGTAGCTGAGATTCGTGCTTTTTATCAATTAATCTGGCAAATTGTTCTTGGATTTTAACAGAACTGCACGGAAGTTAGTAACGGAATAAACCTGTAAAATCTAAGAAGGGAAGGTTGCATTCAATGCATTAGGAAGGATGTATACAAATAAATCAAGAGAAGAGGGCAAGAGGAAGGAAAGGAGAGAAAGAGAAATTTGATATAACGCACATAAAAGCATGGTACTCTTGATCATGAAGGAGAGCCTCTAGCAAGTTTGAGTGCTTGATGAAATACAAGAAAAATATGGGAAGTGCCCCGCGCTTAAATTACATGAAGACATGACGCCTAATTCTAGGTTAGAATAGCACGGGGAGAGAGGAAAATTCTCTTTTCATTAGGCCTCAAAAAAGGGGTAAAATTTAGGTCAAATATATTGATATTTTGCTCGGCTTCCAGATTGAAGAACTGTTCTGGAAAAGATTGAAATTTCACAGACGATTGAGAAATATGATATCTCAATATATCAACCTCATTGCTTAATAAACGTATTAATCAATCCACAAGTGACCTCCTGAAACCAAAATTAATATTTTATAACTGTGTCCATGATTAGATATACCTTTTCACAAGTCTGCCTCCCTTTTTCTAGAGTACAATGACGATCGAAAGCGATTAAATATAATGTTCAATGGCTTTGCTCCATCTCTTGTGTAGTTATTTATCAAACTTAGGCTACCACTCCAAAGTTAGATGTATCAGAAATCACTTTCAGGTTCAGGTTGTGCCATAATTCATGAAATAAAATCAAGAAATAATCCGTTTATTTTTAGCTCATAACTCTGGGCAGGGCGGGGGGGGGGGGGGGAGGGTAGTTTGATAGCCCAAGCCCTTGTCAATCGAAACGCTATTAGAGTGTCTTAACTGTAAGACTACCATAGGCCCTGTACTACAGTCAAACCTGCTATAGTGACCACCTGTATTGAAAGACCACCTGTCTATAAAGACCACAATTTTCGTTTCCCTTGAACAATGTTTCTCATTGAAAAGTGTATGAAAGGAACCCGTCTATAAAGACCACCTGCTCATAAAGACCGCTTTTCTTGTCTCCCTTGAGTGGTCTTTATAGACAGGTTTCACTGTATGATGCTCCTGACACACAACCAGCGGAAACCTTGGTTAGACTTCCCTAAAGACAATTATTTTCTAATAAAGTGTCAAATTAGGGCCTGTGCTTGCAGACTAGGGGGGGGGGGGGGGGGAGGGCATTTTATTACTTGTCCCGAGCGCCATAATCATTAGATACATCACTGCTGGTATTTAATTGCTTCTTGTCTAGAATACTGAATACAAATTTTTTTCCACTTATCATTTACTGAAATGTGAAAGACCAAAATCAGGAACATTTAAGTGCATTTGTCATCTTCATTTATTTATAGTTGAATCATTCATCTTTTCTTCAAACCCCACCTATTCCATCATCTTTACAATTGAATTGCATAATATGAAAAATCCACATATTTTTCCAAAGAAATTAAGGATTAATTGATTATTCAAAATAACATGATCACAAATATTTCCAAGAAATCCATTCTTCAGTTGCCTATAGTCCCTATCGAAATATGTGATCCTTACGATCACCTCTTATAATTATTAATCCAAACATACATGTAGTTTTACAGGCAATAGAATATGATACTGACATGTCCTCAGAGTGGATTTCTTAAAAGTCTTTGCAATCATGTTACATGTTATCATTATTACAAAGAAAGGAGAATTGATGGAAAATGTGGCATAATTGTATTGGGACTGGTGTATACATGTATTTCCATGTACATGATTTATGACAGCAAATAAAAAGCATTGTGGAAATACATGTCTCTGATCATTTTTGGACATTTGCAACATACTTCAATTTCAATATCATAACATGAAGTTGTTTTTTTAGCAAAGCATATTACACTTATTCACCGTCTCCATGTTTAAACTTGAGCAGTCTATACATGAACTATAGATCCTAAAAATCACACTCCAGAACAACCCTGAACAAACAACAGCTGGACTTTCCTGTAGTTTATGAGCATTATTGAGTTTATTCTTTCCATTGATATACCCGAGTGTATGACGATAATACTGACATGAACATTTACACACATAATATGCAAACAATATAATTTACAGCCATATAACATAACCTCCTTGTACACAGAAATGATTATCTACATCACATCATTGTGAAGCTCATATTCATGACATTCTTCTAAAATGAAGTGTACACAAACTGAACCTCGTACACAATCGAACATACACTGCTCCATACATGATTGTATTGTTGCACAATATATATGCATACAAGAATGCTATGTACAAGGTCTATTTTATCAATAAGCTGTGGTCGTAAGTAGCAACGGAAGGAGATAGTGAGCACATACATTTAAGTAGATATGTTCACAGCAGAAGCTTCCATAAAGACAGCTAAACAGAAAAATTATTTTGACTGTGACTATTCTGATAATGACTACTTCAAGTAAAACATGCTGGATTTAAACAGCCCAAATAACAATGAGTGGTTTTTCCTATTTCTTGGAAATGCATAGAAAATATAGAATAAAGAATCCAAATTATTTTAAAGATGTTCTGGAATCTGGATTAATTTGAAAATGGGATAAAATTTGAAATTCAATCTGAGAAAATTTCTTCAGCACCAACATTACCAATTTACTATCTTTTCACTATAAAAATGATTTTATACCGCCTTGCATTATTTTTATGGATTGTATAGTACCAATTTGGAGGCCTTCATTTTCAAATAGGTTTATGTCCAGATCTTATAAAAGTCACCATTTGCATTACACATTAACTGCATCATGCCCATACCCTAACAAGGTGTGCACTACAAGAAAATGTTTGAACATTGCAAAATCATGTCAGAAGAAAAAGCTTAATACCATGACCACAATACCTAATTAGGGCCAAAATACAGTATGTGTTACTAATGGTCAACTCTAAAGATAAATCAGGAAGGTGGAAGAATCTCTCTTCCACCTCCCTGGATAGATAGGACATAACAAGAAGCAGTCAGTCACAGTAATACATCCAAGTACCAGATGTGAATAAAATAAAAACTTCCTCAATGCAAATTTGTCAATTTGATGTAAAATAAAAATACATGAATTTAAAAAAAAAAAAACTACCATGGAATTTTCAAGTGTTTGTTAACTGTCACTTTACACATTAAATTCATGTACGTCATCCATGGATAATACACCATCATCATCATAAAGGATACACATTTAAGACCTTCTATCAATACCCAGCATTTCAAGTTCACAAGAGGGTTTGGAAAGTAAACACCCTACAAAGCAGTGTCATTCTGAAGCTTGGAAATTCTCTGACAGACTTGTGTAAACTCTTGCCCAGGTTTACTTGGTATTCATGTTTCACACTGCCGAGTATTGACACAATACCTTGGAATCTATACATAGGGAGTGAGTATCCATGACATTTCTCAACCTTACAAACATGCACAGCTATACTTGACAGTGATCCATTTCGAATGTTTGTCTGTCGTCGTGGGCTGTTTGTCGACACCTACAATTCTACTTCTCTCTAAAACTTCTCATTCAATTTCTATATATCCTCTGTGTTTCAGGTATGAGAAGATCCGATTCGGTTCAGATCATGCTTTTGTTTTCAACTTGAATCACGCATGCTCCCTGGATTTATTTAAATTCTACTTCATATGAGTGGCAGTAAATTTTTATTAAATGCCCCAGAAACTATCCTACACATGAAAACACAAATATTAGCATTTCAATCTTCTTTTCTTCAGATATCCATAAATTTGAGGATGTTGATGAAAAATCAACAGATCTAAATATATATACACAACTGAAATGTACACATCCCACAACTCAATGATAGGAAATGAGAATATGGAATAAATTCAAGTCTGGATTCAAATAATTGTTTGATAATACCAAAGGTTTGTAATAACTCCTTGATATTATTGACTTTCGACACATAAAATGGTTCTTTGTAACATCATAAGTACGTACACATAACACAAGTGATATATGTAGACACGAACGCTATGGCCCATATCCTCGAAAGCAACCTCAGTTAAACCTGGCTCAACTTAGTCCATCGATTCATGGAAGGGTCAGGAATTAACCCTTAAATCTCATAGAAATTACTGTAATTGTGTAACCAAATAAAAATAAGCATTTGGTCATGGAATAAAATCAAGAAATGGATTTCCTAGAGACAAGTCTGTCTTTATATTTTCACTTAGAGAATTATGGTGATTTTTATAGGATAAAAACATTGATGTTTGGCTCACCAAAAATTGGTAAACCAACTCTAAGACCCTGTTCTCATTACAACATTGGAGAGTGGATCACGCTATCGTGGGGCGACCCATGGCATGCGCCAGGGAGGTCCACTGGCATGCCGCGGGTTTACACCTACAGAAGGTAGCACGATATATCTTGGTACTCTCTGCACAGTAAACTGCGCATTGGCACTCAAGATAGCGCTATCTCTCGTGGACCAGTTTGGGATTGCCATGGACCTCCGTGGATAGCGCTGAAACGATGTCGCTGTATTCTCACCTCAGAGATGGCGCGATCTACCGCACGCTAGAGCGAGCTATTTCAGTAATGAGAACGGGGTCCAAACCTCGCCTAAGTAAAACGTTTTTTTAGATTACTGGCCTATTATCATTATAAAACAGTGATTGCGACAACCTTGTTAAAATGTTTCGGTACTCTGGTATGCAGCAATATCCCATCCATCTCTTCCCTCCTTCTTCATCGTTACAGTGTAGAAAATCACTGTTTATGCCATCCACAGACATCATTATATTACTGATGATTTATCAATATTATCTGCATCTATTATTTGTTGTGAAAATTAATTTACAGCAAAACAGAGTTGTCTCACGGCATGTATTGTAAAACCAGCAATATTCACAACATAAAACTTTCGTGATTTCTAAACGACAGCCATTTTCAAAGCAAGAAACTTTGGCCATTCACTACTGTGTCGACTGTAATTCAATCATTTGAACTTGCAAACCACTCACGAAGTTTGTGAACATTAAATGCACTAGAAAGTTTCTATATTTTTTCACAAATATAATAGTCTAGCTAACATTCAATGAATGAATACAGTAAAGCACCGTGAATGAGCTTGCAATCACTAAAATGAATTTATATCCAATTTGCATAATTGTCAGAGGATTCAAATTTAAGTGCATACCTGGGAAATTCACTTTATCAACTGAAAATGCAATGGTCATCGAATTCAAGATGTTAAGAATGTGCACAACTTTCATTCAAAAACTAGCAAGTAGTTGCAGACATTTTCACATATACATGTAGTCAATTACAGTGGTGAGCAGCTAACCATTTACAACATAGTACAAACTAAAGAAACATTAGTAGTTTAGTACTGCACAAAATTCAATACTTACAATAACTGTGAGAAAAGCTACAAGGCTGTAATGAAAATAAGCATATATCAAAGGAGATATCAACATGCCATTATGAAGAACACACAGATTATCATTATCATACACATGGAGGTACATGTAGCTCTACTTATATTTTCAGAAAAAGTAATTTAGCAAATGATGTATTCTGAAGGTTAACCCCCCCCCCCCCCATAACCCAACCATGTTAATAAATCACATAATCAAATTCGTTATTGTGATATATTTGTGAGAGCTGTAAATAATTCTCTCATAAATCAGTACATTGCATATTATTACTTCATCTACATCTATGTCTGAAAATAATGTGATGTCCTCAATAGAACATACAAGGATGAATGGAGAACTCTTGCATCGAATAAGTAATTAAAAGACGAAAATTACACAGATCTTGGACTTGAAGAAAAATGGAGATTTAAATGTACCCCCACTCAGCTAATTACTTGTATACGAAGTGAGGTAAATCATACAGAAACAAAAATACACTGCATGCATATCATGCAAGTATTGAACAGATATTATACACAAACTATGTGTGTCCTATCATATCGTATTAATTCATTATTTACTTTACATTTACAAGCAGACATAATCTCAGGATTTGGCGCTTACTGCCTTGTAAACTTTGGCAATATTTTGTTCACTGATATAGAAAAATATATAATATCATGATCATTTACAACAGGAAAATTTGTCTAAAACTTGAATTCATTTCTAAAACAGTGGAGGACCCTTCATTTTACAGGTGTGTCAAAACAATACTCATGTCAATAATATGACGTAAATTACAGGTTACATTTTAGGTTTAGATTTCTAGTAGGTATATCTCTCCATATTTATAGATGACAAATACACATGTACATGTATGTATATCATTAGAGAAATGTTACACATTACAGGTCAATAGTCTGAAGAAAGTCTGATCGTGATCTTAACATTGTGAGAGTAATTAATTTAGCTTACACATACCATGAGAAATAAATTGTATTATTTTTCTGTTGATAACTGTCCCCCAGCATTAGTACTTATCATTACGACCATATGTTACAAATACTTATTCAGAACAATATTTGATAATATAAGGAAATATAATGCACAAGATGACATGCACACAAGTATGAGTACATTATTCACATTTTAGTTACAACAGCATTGCTATCTATATCAGGTTCTCCCTAATACATGCACACAATGTATGTACATGTACTCCACTCCACTCCACGCACTACTGAAGTCTTTGCCCAAATCAGATTAGAAACTGCATGAACCATATACACATAATTATCTACAGAGTTATTTACAATTATTTAATTTGGTACTTGTTATACAACACAAAGGAACCCAGTGAAACATATTGTGATTCCAAAAATACCTAGTAAGCCTCCTCAATATGAGAAAGAAGTAATGTTTGGTACAGTCATACATGGCCTTGTGGCTTGTAAAAATTCCATTTCATTTAGATGTTATCAATAAATAAGGGTTGTAATACTTGGGCGATAGTAATTATAATCAACCATCTACCGACCAATCAATATTAAGCCTTATTCATTGGTGGGTGTGAGAATGAGAAGGCAAAATCATTATTAACCACATAACTGTGGAAAAAGAAGCTAAATTTTTTTTTTTTAAAAGAACAACCCACAATCACTGGCTTTGTTAATTGTAATAATGACACTGTCTATGAGTTCCATTGTGGGCAAAATGCACAGTACCCATTTTAAGGAATTTCATATAAAAGAAACATCTTCAACTGTGACTACATGTGTACATGTGAATAAAAGATTAATATCCTTCAAAATCTTTCAAGTAAAATTAACAATTTATCTCAATAGGGTAACAAACCGCCAAACATATGCAACTTTACTCACTATATTTTTTTGGTTGAAATAATGATTTTAGTGAACATTTATATTTTCTTCTTGCACAAAGCAGAAAAATGCTTCATCTATATCAAGTGACAATGTTTTGTAATTGCTCTTTTTAATAAGAGTGCCCTAACTTTGCTGCATGTATCCATTGTCTTATTTTCTCACATAATACATCTACTGCTCTTGATATAAACATGCATGCATTGAAACACAAGTGGTGTTATCACGCTACAGGAAATAACAGGCATTTTGTAGCTTTAATAAATGGGTAGAAGACTGACTTCAGATCTCGAGTCAGCTTTCATCATGTTGTGATGAGATAGTTCCAAAATAAATTAGTTAGTGTTTATAGCATTTTTTTATGAGACTCTTCTCCACTGTTATGTATATGCAGGCAAACACTCATGTCCCTCAGATAGGAATTTAAATAGAGAAACACATTACGCAAAACACTTCAACAGGGAGAGTACTAGTATCAGTAAGGTGAAATACAGAGCCACTCAGCCATATCAACACACAATGGCTTAATGTATCACAACAAACCCTTTCCATCAGAGAATTTATTGGGCAATAAGCCCCTACCAAACACAGGTTGGGACTGTAAAGATTTGTATTTCGGTGATAACTTCAAGAAAGAAACAGACAGAGAAAAAGAAATCAGGAGGTGGGTTTAGTGAGGTAACTGAAGACTTCCATCTGCCTATTGAATATTTGCTGGGCTCTCTGATACAAGACAATGTCTGCATGCAATGACGCATTGACACGAGGGTCTGCTAACAGTTCCCGCTTTAATTTGGCAACTAGCAGATCAGCTTCTACTTTTTGGCGTTTTTTGCGAAAGTTTCCCATGTTTTTGTGGGTGTCAGAGCAACGGTCTCTGAATGGGACATGGTAGACATGTTGTAGCATTCCCATGGTGAGATCAAAGTGTTCCAGGAGACCAATCACAGCAAAATAGTTCTCCAAGTTGTCACAGACATGCTTGAGGAGATCTGCTCGCTCCTTCTCACTCAACATACGTTGGAGCATGACTTTGTGTTTGAACCAACATGGGATCAGTTCGCCAGAGAATTTGTGTGGGATGTCGTCAAAGTTGCTGAGGTACGGTGAGTCATCGAAGGAACCATTACAGACTGCTGGGTTGTACACCAACTGCCGGAAGAAAAAGCTGCCATGATGAATCGCCCAATCCACAACACTCACCTCGCTTGCTTTGAGGGCGGTGCATAACTGATCCTTACTTGTGTTCTTAGAGCAATAGAGGTAAGCGGATACTGCTCGGTCATATGGGTCACGAATCATTGTGAAATATGAACATGGTCGGCCATCATTAAAGACATCGCACACTCCAAAGGAATACCCACCATACAGGCCCATGTGCTGCTTAGTCCTCGGAGCGTGTTTCCAATAGTCAAATTCTCTGGCAGTGTAGCGATAGCTGAATACATTCCTGGATACATTTAATCCACTGTCTGGTCCTATTGCCTGCATGCACTTCCTGATGCTAATGCCTCCTGCCTTATTGTGGTGCAGGAAGATTATATTGCCTTCACTATAAGAAGAGAGGCTCGGGGCCTTCTCCTTGTCCCATAGTAGAAAGAAGTTTGGTAGGAAACGGTGCTTTTCCACTGGCCATGATAGGCCTCCTCTTTCTCCAACTGAATGGGGGGAGAAACTGGCTATCTTCCTATGACGCTTTCCACTGTAGTAACCCCATGTGTCAACTGGATGAGAGCTGATAACAGAAAATTATAAAAGATGTGTCAAAATGACTGCAATGAACTGATAACTAGCTAAATATGTTCTTTAATGTATGTACACAGTAAGTAATGGGAAAATTGAAGGAGAAACATAATATCAAGTGCAGGGCTCGACACTAACACATGGGCGCCAAAAATCTTGGTCCAGACCCCCAAAATGTAAAAATCTTAACATGGGAACCAATGCATACAGACCCCACAATGGTAGTCTGGACCTCCTGTGCAAAAAGTTAGTGTCACAGAGCCCTGAAGTGGGTCCTAAAATAATATCAACAGTCAACATTTGTATCATGCCATGTCCGTAAGTAAACACATATATAACTCTTGATGTTTGTTTGATAATCTGAAACTACCTGATAATATAACAGAATAAAGCCGGCATAATTACCTGACTTGCTGATACAGTGTCCACAGAGCAAACCCCACAAAAGCAGTTAAGCTTATGACAACATAGAAACGCTTGGCTTTCATTCTTGAATACACTTCATGGTAACTCCCTTGCATCCGTACAGTCAGCGCCAAAACCTTCCGAAAAGTGAGACTGCAGAATAGAAAAGACACAAAAAGAACAAGAAATTATGAACTGATCAATCAAAGTCCGGGTGGCAGGGACATAAAGTCTTCTTATCTAAAATTCTCCAACTGATTCAGCAGTTCCCAGCAAACTACAAAGTGTATTATTTACGGTTTAGAAGTCCTACCGATAATCTTATCTGCATGTGCATGTCTGTGGTGTTTTTCAGAACCTCCACCCGCATACCCATGATCTGATCTGGCACGTTTCCACTTTTGTTGAATCTCTGATTAACACAAGTGGAAGTCACACCATAACAGCCATGAGATCAAGATATGCCATGATTGCCTATTAAAGATATGCTACTATCTTGTTTCATTCTTTTTAAGCTCACTCCTTGAACTTTGATGTTTGGGATCAATGGCAATAAGTATCAAATATATGCTACATCAGCTCATCTTTCGGAACACAGGGATTATATACATTGGTCCCATCCGGTAGGAATAAACAGTATGAGAGCATTCTCTCATGTTTATATACCTTTATCATACCAACTGTTGGGTGCGTATTCCACATTTGGATTTAGGACAGCCCTGAAAAGCAGGCTTTCATCAATATTGATTTATGTGGTCCTCTAACATTTGTATTCACCTAAACATCTCCTTCAATATGTACACAAAGTAATGTGAGATGAGGGAGAAGACCAATAGGTTGGCGAAAGGAGCGCAAACTATGCTTAGCTGTTTAAACTTGCTTTCTGTCCACAAGATGATGATGATGGAGACATTAGCTAGTCTTCAGATTCAGTCCAAGCACATTAAAGGTAAAGTTGAGTTCTGGGCATGAAGTTGAATTGTGAAAGAAACTGTCTCAAAGCAAAAAGTAATTGTTTATTATTTAGCACATAAGAATTGGTGTATGCTGTAAGGTTTTGGAATCACCACAATGATTAGAAATTGACTCAATCCTACTGACAGAAATGTGTATATGGGACTACGCACCAATGTTCGGCCCGAACGTTTCAGCTGTTTCTTGTCATATTTCGCACGTGAGGGCATTTGAAGAGCAATCCTTTTCATGGGACATATCTACTAGATGATAATCTTCAAAACTAACATAATAAGAATGAGAAACAAGCTCACAAGTTATTTTTTACCTTTCCAAGAACTCAACCTTTTCTTTAAGGCATTAAAAGCTTTCACTTTGGATGCTATCAAACCTGTTGACTTCTAAATTCTCTCATTCCCATAGGCTTAATACAGCGACGATTTAGGTCCTACAATGGGTACGACAGTAAATTTATTATCAATGTTGGAAAAGATTTCCCATATGTAGCCTTGACTATGACATTCATCACACAAGCAACAATATGTACCAGTAGGTATATGTACGCATTCTTTCCATGTACCTCAAGAAACACATTAAGAAAGTGTAACTCTCAATATATATGCAAATTGACTCATACATATAAAGAGTTACAAAACCATCATCCCAAGAAGTCAAGCTTTCCTTAATTACAACCTTGTACTAAGTCACAGTACATCAGGCATGCTACTGATGATAGGGATTAAATGTTATAATCACGACTGTGCTCTCATTTTGATCCTAATTTGTCCTGTCCATGACAGATGGCAAATACACGTATCTAAAAATTATCTTGGCATTGCATTGATGTCAGCCTAGTCATTGACAGGCAATGCTGCTTTCACACATGACCAATAAAATCAAAGACCGTAACTAATTACAAGAACAGTAGTTTCTCCACATACATGTATATCAGAAATGCATTCAATAAATGACCATTTGTAAGCACAGTTAAAGCACTAAGGTAGCTTAGCGAAATGCAATGGCACACTCATAAAGACGCAGGAAAGACGCAAAGAGAAAAACTGCTAGTTTTGTCTGTCCTCCAAAATTAGAATTAGACATGTATCTGAATAATACTTTTCATATTACTTTGCTTAAAAGTGTTCAAAGGGGTAAATACTAATTCTACATCCTCATAATTTGGTTCTGCATCTACAAAATAAAATTTTGATTTTTAATAATTTTGTCATATGTGTCTCATTCCAGGGTTGAGATACTGTAAGCTACTTAAGCACTGTTCACTAAGCTCGGTAGGCATGTACGTAGGCCTACAGCATACATTACAGGCCTACTACCATTCTTGCAATTGAACTAAGACTGAGGTATCAGATGATTATTCTAGAAGAAATAAAAAAACTTGCTCGCTACACAAAGTGGAAAGCCACACAATCAATGGAGTACATACCGATCGTGTGGGATGTCTGTACAAAAGTGTTACAAGTACATGTAGTTTAACTGCATGAATTCTTATACAAAACATGATTTGAGCCAGACAAAAAGTCTTTTCTTGAGCTCAGTCTTCAACAAGTGAAAGAAGTGCACACTGAATGTGACATCTTTAAAAAAAAATAATATTAATCATCGTTCCCACCATCTCACAAAATCACTCAGAATTTTAATCAAGGCACCAAGTTGTATAATCATTATTGTATCTCTCAACCATTTCTTAAAGTTGCATCTTTTGCTAATAATAAATATGCTACATCCCTCTGCTAAGCTTTTCAGAGCACGTACCAAGAATGGGAACAGTTTGAAAAACATACATAGTGTTTTTGTACCATTATCCAGAGACCTGGGGATATATCCTACTTTTTAAAAAGTAATCCCTTGCAAGACAAATGTGTTTGAAAATATCATCTCCACTGACGAAGGGAACCTGGGGAAATAGTAACTCAAATAAAAATCATAGAAGATCAAGTCAGAAAGAAAATAAGAAGACCCTACAGTTGGAAAAAGAATTTTTCTAACAATGTCTGATGGACTCTGATGTGAAGAGAAGTATAGGAGAGAGAGAGAGAGAGATACATAAGCCCTATGAACTCAAGCATGACATCCCGTCTCATTTCATTTCATACCATCTCCTCAGGCCATCTGGACCTATCTGAAATATCATGTCAACTTCAATCTTATCTGCTCCTTGGAGAACAAAAAGATCTCAGTTGACATCTCACCAAACCATAAATGCATTACTTTCAAATGACATCACGTTTGACTTGATTTCACCCAGGGTTGAGATACTGTAAATATTTTCATCACATCTAAAAGCAGGCCTCATACTGAAATTGTTTCATCCATCATACAAAAGAATTCGTATGAATTTCTTATGTTTGGTGACAGCGGGCCAATGGAATTGTAAACGTTGTTATGCACAGCAGCAGCTTATATTGCTTTCCATGCAATAAAATTGCATTTGGAGTTCTGGAAGAAATCATAAAATCTGAAGATAGTATTTTCAACCTCAGATATGTAACTGACATAAAAAATGAAGAATAAGGAAGAAGCTCTACAAATATCTTTTTCCCCGAGATAAAAAACTCCTGCATCAGAAACCAACTTGATCTCACATTCTAAAAGAAGATATACTCCGCTTTAAAAGGATTTCATCAATATGAAATGTTCTTAATCAACCAAAATAGAGAATGAATGTGTTATTTTTTTAGAAGGTACTCTGACTGATACAGTATTGTGATTGTGATATGGACAACAGAATTCTGGGCTTGTTCAAGTCATTCTATCACTAGGATCAGGCCAAATATCAAGGAAAATCATACTTTGAACAATAATTCCGTTCATTTTTTTGTGAAAAGTATGTTGGGACACAAAATGACAAAATATATTGTGCCCTTTAAAGGGAAAGTTCACCCTGAAGATTAATTGAGTTTAAAAAATGCAGAAAAAATAAAGAAAAATATTGGCGAAGGTTTGATGAAAATCGGTCAAATAATAAAAGAGTTATGAGTATTTAAAGTTTTGGATTCGTGACGTCACATGCGAGCAGCTGCCCATTGGTCATGTAATAAATATTCCATATATTCGCATTTTTTTTTACGTTCCACGATAAATTTATATTGTTTCTTTTCAGAATCTAGTATTGAATAACATTTCTGACAATATATCAAATGCACAGACGAAAATATTCTAAATTTTCTGAGAAAACTGTATTTTATGGAATATTTATCACATTACATCATGGAGGAGCTGCTCGCATGTGACGTCACAAAATCAAAACTTCAGAAGTCCATAACTCCGTTATTCTTTAACGGATTTTGTCCAAACTTTCGCCAATATTTTTCTTTATTTTTTCTGCATTTTTTAAACTCAAGTAATCTTCGGGGTGAACTTTCCCTTTAAAGTCTTATGAAGGGATTTTCAGATTATCATGAAACTTGGCACACTCATTTAGCCCATTCTCTTCATTATTATTTTTAAGTATCAATGCAACAGCTTACATTTTTCAAAAGTTATGGGTTCAAGTTGCAGAAGGTAGTCAGGGTCAAAAAGAGAAGAAAGAAAACCTACACCAGACTGGAAAAATAAGTCGTCTATAAAGAAAAAAAAAAGGCCTAAAAACACTACTCTGACCTTATTTCAAGCTTCAAAATTTCAGATATATATTCATACATGTAGATAAAATCAAGGTATATTCTCTCAGACAATACCCATAATTCCAATTAAACCATGCTTACCCAATGCATCAATATTGAGCCCTTTCATAAAATGAAGTGAGGATTCAGCACTACCATTAAAAAATTATTGGTGACAGACTATTTGCAATAAAAGTCCTTGGTATACAGGAAATCCTGAAATATTCTGCAGTCTTGAATTTTGCTTCACAAATGGTGGATGTATAACATACATACAGTACATTGTAGACTAAACATAAACAGAACAATACATGTAATTGATAAGCTACAATGTAAGCCTTTAATACAAAGGTTTAATGAAATACTGCCAATCCTCATAATATTCATTCACAGTTATCAACTAGGCCTACCAGTATCTTTGAAATTTAGGAGTTATGAAGTTAAATAAAGATGGATAATTCCTAATCAGCACACAGTGTTGTATTCTCATTTAATAATACCTTCTACAAAAAGTTTGTCTCACCTTTTTTTAAAAGCCATATTCTAAAACCTTGTGTTGAGCAACAATCTAAGAACCCCAACATAACATAATTTGTGATCTAAAACTGACCCTCCAAAAACTCTTCAATCAAAAATATTACCAGATGAAAAACTATCCACATTTAACAGAAAAATTCTCAGCCAATGAATGTGCCATGAACTTACATTTACAGGTACTCAATGTTGATACAAAAGTGAAAGTGAAAGATCTGTTTCCTCAAAAGTGAAATGGAAACTCCTCATTTATCCTAGATATTTACTGGAACAACAGACATGGACCCATTCTCTCCAGAAATGTAACCCTCTGTAGAAAAATCCTTGATCAAGAGGCGGTTTTGGCAGCATCTTATACAGGTCTGTAAAATGTATGTACATGTACATGCACATGATCCACAATCCTTGAAGACGGTGGGAAAGAGACTTGCACCTTTTGAATTCTGTGTCAGTTTGTCTGCATCTTTCTACAGATGTTCTGGGACGTAGCCAGCTCAATTCCTACATGTCAACGCTTTATCATGGAATCTTTACACTATCTTATCTCTTGTAATACTTGCTCTTTAGGCACAATCTTTCTTCTCCAGTCTCTTCTCCCTTTTCCTTACCCTGCCCTCTGTTATCACATCACAATATCCCTACACTCCTCCTCCTTCAAACAGGGCTTATATTTCTACACCGGATAACGTCTGTCCGTCACTACCAGTAGAAACAAATTTGTTTGCGGGCTGGGAGGGAAGATGTGGCCTCATCGAGTCGCAATGTGACAAACAAAATCCTTTTACTCTGGTGATGCGGGTCTCTTCCTTTCTCCGAGGCAGAACAAATAATCAGACAATGATAAATGGGAGGCGTGTCAACCGCCAGAAACTTGACATTTTGCAACGGCAAATCAACCGGTGCAAATGTACCTCCATGGGCATTTTGGAATCTGAGTGTTTGTGAACCTGTGGATAAATGCATGTTTGAAGGCATAGCCGCAGAAACAGACAAAAACATCCCATTCTCAGCAATCCAGCCTAACGTACATGAACACATCCAAACAGCCCTACATTCGTAAGTGTAGCATAATGAGATGCAACAACTCTAAATAACAAAACTGAACATCTTCACATTCTATATTGTATGTACATGTACCAGTACCATATTAAAAGCTAACAATTACAATAACTATTCCATCAGATTTGACACAAATAAACAATTTCATAGTCATTGTTCTAATATGGCTCCTGTGAAACTAAAAAATATTACTTGAATTCAAAATGAAATACTTAAACAACACTTAAAGAGAAGGTTGAGTTCTCGGAAAGGTGAAAAATAATTAGTCAGCCCTCTCATTCCTTTTATGTCAGTTTGGAATAATATGATAATAGAAATGTTCCCTGAAAAGGATTGCTCTTCAAATGCCCTCATGTTAAAAATATGTGGAAAAACAGCTGAAGTGTTCGGGCCAAACATTCATGCCATGTACAGGTATGTGTGTGCAGTGCATGTGCTTTTCAGCGAGATTGGGTCAATTTCTTATCATTTTGATGATTCCAAAACCTCACAGTATTCACCCATTCTTATGTAGACATGATCAACCTTTCCCAATTGCTTTTAGATAGTTTCTTTCATAACGTAATCATTTGAACAGAGCTCAACTTTATCTTTAAAGCTCATGTACAGTATTGGTAGCAAAAAGAAAATTGGAAAGAAACATGTTAACCCTTTCAGGACAGGAATTATTTCAGGGCTAAATTGATCACATTTTGTTCTTCAAATTGGCAACAATAACATTTTTCATTTAGTACTACAAGATTGTAATAAGGGGTAATGTCTTTGAAAACAATATACATGGTTAAAAGAATTGGCGAAAAGTTGAAAAAGTTGCCAATTTTGATAAAAAACAATGATTTTGAACCTCTCAATGTGTTGCCAATTTAAGGATTTTAAATCTCATTCTCCTTTTTAAAATTCCTGGGATCAAACGCAATATTGTCATATAACAAAATTGGACACAGTGTGTGCAGAAATTTTTGCTCTTTCTACTCATGCATCTGGTATATTTTTTAAGGCTCTAAATCAAAAGTTATTGGGCCAAACCACAAAATGTGGTCAATTGTCTCGAAAGGGTTAAATATAGTCTCATGTTGTTCTCCTTGTATCAAAAGATGTCTGCAAGAGATCATTTGGTATTCCATCTATGATTTCTGGTGAATTTCAGTGTAAATATCTGTAAGGAATGCTTGATCACTGCCATAATGCTAGGACCTTTCCACCCCGACGGCTCCCCGCACAGCTATCTTGGGGCTTCGCATAGAGACAGCGTGTGTGCACATCATGGGTTTTACACGTGTGTTTACAGTGTATAGCACATGCTGCCTTTGTTGGGATTTTACGTGCCTGTCCCGGCACATAAATTAGTTTTTGCCTCTTATTTGTTTAATATTAAACTTTAGGAGGCGAAATCTTCACAGTGTCTTAATATTGCTAGTATCTTGCTATTTATCAACAAAAATTGAAGAAATCTGACGAACAGTTTTTGAGGGCTTACCAAAACTTTACATGACCTTTAAAACCAGATAACATGCAAAACTATTTCTTCAAAAAATTATACACAGTACATGTATGTATCATCACCTCATCACCTCATGCATGAAAAAGATCAGGCCAACTACAGTAGGCTACTACTCCTATTGAAAAGATAAAGAAATAAATTACTATCATCAATTAGCGGCAACCTAGTACGAATACTCACATCACTCAAACACCCTAATGTGCATTGCATGGATGCTAGAATCAATATTCATTGCATGTTTATGCATAATCAGTAGTGAAAACATGCTCACGTTCTGTGTATTGCTTTCTCTCTCTCCAAGGGACATGTGGATGCAATCGACGACGCGGAGGAATAGAAAGAGGCGGAAGAGTGGGACCCTTGTCCATATCATGATGTAGAAAAACCTGTTCTCACATCTGTATTATTTCATACTAAAGGGTCATCTCTCTCTCTCTCTCTCTCTCTCTCTCTCTCTCTCTCTCTCTCTCTCTCTCATCACTTGCACCTACATGTACATGTATACGCAATGTAGTTTCTTAAAGTGTATCTAGGCCTTAATTGCATGCATGTGCATCCTAGATACTTTGCAGTCCACCTGAATGGTTCAATTTTTCAAGCAACCATTACTAATTGTTTATCGTCCAAAATCACAACTGTTCATCCAGTCATCAGAAGCGTAATGTCTAAACCTCCTCTATTTTTACTACATGTAGATTTGTTTTTATACATGCAGCCAATGTGTAACTTTTTCTCACAGTGGATTCGGGTTCTAACTTCTAGGGTCTGTTTGCAGGGGTATCTTGTTTAAAATTTGAAATGTTGGGGGCTGGGGCTCACAATTGCGGCCACAGAATGCCCTGGAGTCCAACACTGGAGTCCTACACTGGACCCCATTTAGTATTGAGCCCTGCTGTAGGGTGACATTGAAGACTCTTCTACTTTAAGTACCATACTACATGTAAATATGAACAATGTAGTGATAATAGTTCACATAATGTACTTCCAGCATACAGACAAGTCAGACCACCCTCGTGCATGTATTTATCTTCATTTAATTACAGTGTCTACAGCTCTTAAAATGACCTTTATCTGGCTCATGTGGAATGACAAGTAATCAGCTCTTCACCCCAATGACATGCTCAAACCAAGTATATAATGACTACCTGAATCAAGTCAGAATTAACCTTTTAAAAAATCTCAATCACTTTCATGACATACATGTATGTACATGTAGGTGCTATCCAAACAAGATGCCTGGAGCAGTAATTTGGCCAAATGACTGCAAATATTCAAGCTAGCAGTAGTACTATACGTAGGTTAACTGGAACATACATGTACATGTACCTGTCTGGTTTTCTGACAACAAAACTTTGCTATTCAAGTAAACAAAGGGAGTTTATTGAGCTAATATTGAGGAAATTTAAAGTTCAGTTGCACTTAATAATAATATAAAATGTATGCAAGGAAATCAAGGAATGAAATGCAATGTATTTACTGAGCATATCAATGAATTCTAATCTTTTTTTTTTTTACCAAAAACAATATTTTTACTATTTTACAAATTTGTAACAAAAGGAAATATTACAAAATTATGAATTTGAAAATTTGCAACTACAGGATACAGATTTATTCCACACTCTGTAAGAAAAAGGCATCATTTATTCTACCGACCTATTTGAACTGATCACACAAACACTGAAATGTAAATATTGTGCACATTAAATAATAGTCAAAAATGATTTTGAAATGATTACAAATTTTACAGGCTGTTACTAGAAGAGACATTTAATACTGTACAATCAATTAAACATACTTTTGAATAATAGGTATTTTCATTTACATAAAGAAGTCAATGATATTCACTGAAGTGAAAAGTATACCTTAAATAAATGGTCAAGTTCTGGGAAAGGTGAAAATAATTTTCAAGCTCTCTCATTCCTTTCATGTCAGTTTGGAAAAACATCTCAGTAAAAATTTCCCCTGAAAAGGCTGGCTCCCATCCCCCTCAAATGCCCTCACATTAGAAATATGACGAGAAATAGCTCAAATCTTTGGGCTGAACATTCATGCCACAAGTGTGTGCAGTCCCATATATACCCATTTCTGTGTACAGTGCATGTGCTTTTCAGCGGTCAATAGTATACACCAATTCTGTAGTAGACACGATCAACCTATTCCAATTGCTTTAAGACAGTTCCTTTCACAACGTAATCACATAAACAGAGCTCAAATTTATCTTTAAAGGTTTAAACACTGAGACAATAAGGTGCATGTTGCTGAACTGAATGGAAGACAATAAATTTCTCTTCTTTATTCATTTTTTTTTTCTTCAGGGGATATTTCTTTTTAATTATGTGATGTACTGTATATGGAATTACAAGCCAAACAGACCCTTTTTTTCTCATCACAGCATGTTTGCATATGACCCTATAAGCAAGGATAATGAGACATCATTGTTTATAAAAAATATCTTTTTATAATCTACAGTATATACAATCACACACACCCACACACAAACACTCAAGAATACAGAATAAAAGATTCACTATACCCCATTTACTCAAAATGTGAGTATTGAAAGTGTCAGAAGGAAATATTTATATTGGAATGAAGTGAGATTGTTGTAAAGGCACTATTTGGCAGAATTTGAAGCAAAATGAGTGAGAATGTAGCTTACATATGCTTCATTTTTTGCCAACATAGAGAACATTAAGTTGCTACTTTCTAAATGTCTGTTTGGTGCTACAATAAAATATTCACATTAGTCATTCAACATGTAAGTGATCTGATGAATGTGTATTTGCATCCATTATCTAATATTCACACCTTTAACCAATCGATTTGTTAATTCTTTTTCAAGTTTATTTACTATAATAGCACTATGTAAGTGTATCCTTAATTTCACACAATCTCCTGATAGAAATTTGTTTTCATCACTTCTCCAAGTTACAGCAGTTTACGTTTCTTGCATTGGCATGTTGTATAAAAGCAACAAATATTTAGAACCCATTCTTTCCTAATGGATGATTCATCATGACATACCTATTACCAGTTCCCTCCTAAAACTTACAATCTAATATTGTTGCAGTTAGATTAAAGATTTTGGTAGCAAAAAGGAAATTGGAAAGAAACGTGTTCATTATAGATAGTCTCATGTTGTTCTCCTTCTGTCAAAAGAGGTTTGTACCAGATCATGTGGTATTCCATCAATGATTTCCGGTGAATTTAGTGTGAATTTAGTGTGTAAGGATCGTTAAAATACTGCCCTACGATAGGGCCTTTCCACCCCGATGGCTCCCCATACAACAGTCTCAGGGTTTCACATGGAAATAGCATGCGTGCACTGTGTGTGGAATACACATAGTCCTCATAGGTTTTTGCACGCGTTATAGGGTATAGTGCAAGCTGTTGTTGTTGGGAGTTTATATCCCTGGCCCGGTAAATAAATAATTTTTTACCTCTCATTTGTAAAATATTCAACTTTAGGCGGTGAAATCTTTACAGCATATTAGTATTGCTAGTATCTTGCTATTTATCAACAAAAATCCAAGAAATCTGACAAAAATTTTTTTAAGGGAGTACCAAACTAAACATTACCTTTAAGGAGTGACATGTACATACAGTTTGCTAAAAGACAGATTTCCTTTATTTTCACACCTATCAAACTTCTATTAGAAGATTAAAATTGCAGACTGTCCTAGATCATATTGATCCCAATGTGGGAATATTATATATATATTCAAAATATAATATCCCTGTGCGTGTCTGTAATTTCGCTTGAGATCTTTTCCAGAGAGGTAAAATTGTAGAAATTTCCCTGCACAATTCATAAGGAATATTCAGGAAAATTCTGTTGCCACACAGTCAACTTCTCTAAAATCCAACATCTTGAAGTTAGTTAGATGCGAATGCATTGCAGATGTAAGAAAACAAGAGAGATAAAGGGGGTGGTGGTACTTAAAGTGGACTACATTGTAATCCTACTATCATCAAGCAGTATATCCTTGCCTTTCACTTGGAAGACTGGAAGAAGGTAGAGACAGATGTAGTGAGATAGTGGTTCAACTGAGATAAGAGCAGTGCCTATTCCAGGTGAAACTGAGAAGGGGACTAAGGATTCATATCATGCACATCAAATGCAAGACATTCTCTCATTTGAAATTTGTCATTTGAGAGGCCACAATCCTGAGGGAAAATCTCCTAAGAGTGCCCTGGATTCTACATCAATTTGCAGTAATTTGATTTAATTCAAATCAATCATACATGAACAAGCATCCAAACCTTCCTACATGTTCCTGGGGAAAATGGCAAGTCAAGTAAAATATGCACCCCACATCAATAATATGATAAACATGTTCTGAGTGTTCAATATATCATGGAATCGTTGCCGATCCTTACCAATTGTAAAAACCATGCATCGAGGTCCCACAACATCATCAGACTTTCAGCCATGATGAAATGCACTGCTGTATTACAAAAAAAAAGTCACTGCACTTTGGGAGCAATGATTTGAAGTCATCATCCAGATGATGTGCATTATTCTGCAACAAGTCAGAGTAATATGGACATGTCACAGACATGCATAAATAATTCACAGGAATTGAACACGTTGTACATGAAATTACTGTCAAGGTTGAATAATGTAAACAATACATTTACATGTCAAGATCACATTATGATAATGCAACTTAATAAGGTTAGACAAATAGTACAGAAAGAGAGAGAGAGATATAGAGGGGAGAGGGAGAAAGAGAGCCTGAAATCTATCTTTTAAAGGGGAAGTCCACACTACTATTTTGTTGATATTAATAAAGCAGAAAAATGTGAGAAACAGTTTAAAGTGAAAGTTTGGGCAACATCTGATAAGAAATAAGAAGCTAAGGATTCTTTAATTTGTAATCAATCAAACACAAACTCTGTGACGTATTTTGCCAGCTCCACTCCCATTTGCTCAGTACAGAAAATTGCATATATTTTCATTTTCTTAGTTTTTGATGAAGGAATAGATTTATTTCATATACATACATGTATGTTTTGTGTAAAAACACATATGCAATGATTATATCGAGGTGGCATGTATGATTTAATCATTTCTTTGGAGAAAATGGAATTTTTTTTTTAGTATAGGGCGTATGGGAGAGGAGCTCACAAGCTATGTCACAGAGTAACTTCAAATATTCATAACTTTCTTATTTCTCATCAGATTCTGCTCAAACTTTCATTGATCTAATTTCTTTCATTTTTCTGCTTCTTTTAAAATCAACTTGACATCAGGGTGGACTTTCCCTTTAATGGTTGGATGATTCTAAAATTATTAAATTCACCAGAACATCTTGAATAAGAACTGCACTTAGGAGAGCTATGACAAAATCAAGAAATTGTGTACAAAATACGGATTTAAAATAAAACAAAAAAGCATCACCTTTCATTACAGTCAGTTCATGCTCTCATTTTATAGCCCTTCGATAGAATAATTCCAAAGGGACATTCAATATGGAATTGGAGACCTTCCAGGGAGCCAGAGGAACAAAGGAATGTCTTTTCGCCAATTCCACAGGTTGGTGGACATGGACCTATATTTATTTCACTTAGCTATGAATAACTTTTTGTGCTACATAATTGCAGAAACTTGCGAAAACATTGGTAAACTTATCATCAGTGATTTACTTTAAGAAAACATTACTAAAGGTTATGAAATGGCAAAAATCACCTATTTTATACACTTTTTAGTGATACTTTGCCTATAAATTGTGGACTTTTAGATTGCTCTAATATCTGGAGGTTAAATATACAAATTTTTTCCAGGATCTATATAAAAATTAAATTCAAACATTCCACTGATCATTTTCAATGAAAATACACAAAAAAGAATATAAGCCCTGCAAGTTAAAATAAAACCAAAGCTGAGCTGCTATCTTATGGACAACATGTAACATGATTAACTGTGACGTGAATAACCATTATTCCTGTGAAATCTGCAAAAATGATGGATCCAGTAATTCTAAGCTGTCACCCAGTGGAGGTCTCCCTGGCATAGTCTTTTGAAAAGGGTAAAATTATTTTTCAAGAAAGTCTCATATTAGCACACTTTTAATTTAAGCCCTCTTTGCAATTTATGCATGTCTAAAGTATGTAACATGAGTAACCAACACATTAGTTAGGCTAGCAGTAATTACTGTTCTAAGGTTTTGGTTCTATATATATAAAAGGTACTCCAATATGTATGCATTGTGTTAACTAAAAATGATTTAGCTGATACCTGTAATAACTAGAATGAGAGCTGTAACATGAGTAACCATGGAAGTTTCCTTTTTTCTATTCTTGCAGCATCCGACTTCATGAAAACTTGCACATAACAGTTTCAAAAGCAATTACTGCAGTTTATTCTTCAGCACTACATACATGTACATTACATGGATGCCGGCCTAATTCATAAAATCTAGAAAATAGTAGAAATCTAAGGGACAATATTGTACTGCTATTCCATTTTCCAAAAGTTACACTGAATGCATTTTAAAATGATATGCAGGTTCCTCTCATAAAGGTTGCTTTTGACAACAATGAATGTGTACCTAAAATTGCCTACATATATACATATCGCAATAAAAGCCAATTCTTTTGACAAAAATCAATTACACACAATCACATGAGTGTACATGTAGGTCTTTGTTAATGCATGCATACAATTAAGAAAATGATATCATCCATCTCAAAATATCCACCATGGACATCCCCCCCCCCAAAAAAAATATTTAAAAATCAATCAATACATAAAAAAGAACTCAACATTTAAACATAATATAACATATTCAAAATAAAATTATGCAAATCAGTTCAACTATTACAGACAGTAAGATAAAGAAAATAAACATTGAGTGTGATATCTCTCTGACAAAATGACTTTCTATTATTACTTGGAGAAAACTACAGTACGTATGTATACTCACATACATGCCAACCGTTCCGTTTTTATCGTAAACGTCCCGTTTTTGAGGTTTTTAGAACCATAAAAAAACGAAACGTTCCGATTTTGGGGAAATAGTATTAATACCAATCGGCTTTCCATAGCATCCAAGTGCTGAGAGGATTGCACTGCACAACGTGCGTGCTGCATGTTTAATTGTTACTGTGCGCCACGCTGATCTCTATATGTGCAGCGTGTAATAGTGCTATGCATATCCCTCAGAGATACATGTACATGTATGCACAGCATGCATGCATTCGCTACGTACAGTATACCGTTATGTACGCTATCACGAGTCGCTCACTGCAAGTTGAGTCCACAGTACGTATCACGTAAATAGTCGTACATGATTTGTGATTTGGTTCGATTTCGGAAGAAAATCTGTCGAAACAAAGGCAAACCATGAGCGGAACAGTGTCAGCCAGGGGCCCTGAGGCAGGCCGCTGGACCACCTGCCAATGTGCGTTCCGTTTTCTGAATCCCAAATGTTGGCAAGTATTCGTTACTTTATCTCTGCTAAACCTATGTGAAAATACAATAATCTTGATTTTTTACTGAAGTCAGTTAAACACACTATCCACGTATACACAAAATAAATTATCTATTGTGTTTTATGTACAAGTGCTTACATGCGTACAGGTCTCAATGTTGGCCTAATATAAACCTTCCATGTCTGCTATTCAAATAATTTATTCTTATCCATTTTAACTTGCATAGCAAATGTTCAATGTTTAGAAACATACAACTCTGATTCAGATCAACTGTCACAATTTTTCTTTTTCTTTTTAACACGGCGTATGTGTATACACAAGCCGTGTTATTCAATGAATAAACTATTCTAAATAAAGCAAATGGATAAACATGATGAACTTTTCTTCGAACTTATTTATCATTCATCTGCAGTTTTTCCTACACAAGACTTCTGTCAGTGTTTAACTACACTGTAGTACCGTACCTCTGAATGAAAGTTTTGCAATTTTCCAAAAATCATATTCTACAATCTACAGTGTACTAGTAATCTATAGATTTCTCCTTAGCGCAGTTATCACTATGCACTTGGGGGGGGGGGGGGGAGGGGGATCATGATTTTCCTTATTAAAGCTTGAACATGTAATATTGTTTCAGATAATATTTGCATTAAGTTACAAATTAAAGATCACCTCTATTTAAAACATCTCAGAATGACACAGATGATAGTCTTGCACATGAATTTACATGTATAGTATATTCACATACAAATACTAGCATCCATTTTCTTGAATTCAAATCATTGCAATCATTTCAAATGAAAAGTAAATGAAGAGTTTTGGTAGGTCCCTAAATAAACAATTTTTTTATAGAATTGAGAACTCTGCGATTTGGAGGAAAAACATTTCCATTTTTTACTAACTCAAGTTGCCTGGTCATTCTTCATCATTCTCAATTTGACTTAAGAAAAAATATCTCCAGGCAATGGGCATTATACATCACATGGGGATACTAGAATGCTATCAAAACATTTCTTAATGCAAATTGACATGTGTCAGTCAGTACTTTTATTTTTGTACCAAAGGTGCAGAAATATTAATAGGTAAAAATAAATACTCATGAACTATATTAACACATTTTTCTGTTTTCCTTCTTTATGCATCTATATTTATATTGCATTTTGAATTCATCATTAAGCAGAATGCATTTTTTAAATTTCACAACAAATAATCCAACAAATTACCGAAAACCTTCAATTGTGAACAAATAATCAGTAGGGGATGAGAAGATAAATTAAATTCATATGTTGGAGTTTTGAGAAGTGAGGGAGTAGGTTTAATTGAAAATTAAACCTCATTATTCCAAAAAAGTTCACTGATAGCATTGATTGTATTATTAATGAAACAACAGTATATCCTGATGTCAGTTTCATTTTTGCTTTTGATAGTGGTGGCAAACACGATATGTGTATAAATTTCTTGTTTTTATGTCTTAAATTCCATATAATGAGATGTAAGATTTAAGAAGTTGATTTAAATTTTCAGGCTTTTATGTCCTTCGTAAAAGTGAAATACAAAACAGAATACAGGATAGCAGAAAAGAAGAATAAGTTAGCATTGCATTTCAAGAAGTGGTCCTTTAATTTAGATTAATACTTAATATCCCTTAGGAAAACGTTAGATTCCCCTTATTCTGGTTGCTTTTAAATATTTTTTTCTTTTGTTTTTGCTACTGAGAACATTGTTTTTGTCTTGTGTATGTGTTGTCTTGTCACCAGTTGTATAGGTACTTTAAGTAGTCATTGCTCACTCAAGTTCTGTTGTTACTGTTTGTTTTGTTTTACAATTAAAACATAAATACAACCAAAAAAAATCTTGTTTTTATATTCTTGAACAGCATTTATGAGCTGTGATTAAGTTTTCATCTACAAGCAATAATTAGTGAGCGGGTGTCCATGGAGTTAACCCCCTGTGACCTCACCAGTTCTTGCATTTTCCCACGATTTATGTAAAGTTGTTTACAACCACTTTTTGTAAACATAAAGGCCCGAATTCACAAAGGAGTTTTAAACCATGGGTAAGGTTTAAACCTCTGTAAGCGTACTAAAATAAAGAAAATGTATGATTGGGTCTGATTCCGTGCACACACGTACGCTTAAAAAAACCCAGGAGAGGGTTTAAACCATGGTTTAAACCAGGAAAGTGTAACTAGTTACACTTCTCTGTTTAAACCAAATCTCCTTTGTGAATTCGGGCCAAAGTTCGGAAAATGATATGTATCTTTCACAACAAGTGAATGAGTAAATTACGCAATGCGTAATAAATGTCCCCGCCGGAAGTGCAGATCTGTGGAAATTAACTAGCCTGAACCTAAAAACTTCAGTGAAAAACTTTAGTGAATAAAATAATAATGTTACTGCATGCAAAAGAAGAGAATACCAACAATGCATGTATACAACTGAAATATAAAACATGAAAACATTATGAACCTTCAGCCATTTTGAATAAATTTACATAAATTTGCATGAATAATGAATTTCAAAATTCTGTGTAGAAGTTTGGAAGCCCCCACCCAGCCCTATCAGATAAAACAATCGGAATCAAAATCCGATGTGAAATAGAGGAGAAGTAGCATTTTTCGTCAATTTTGAATAAATTTGCATAAATTTGCATGAATAATGAATTTCAAAATTCTGTGTAGAAGTTTGGAAGCCCCCACCCAGCCCTATCAGATAAAACAATCGGAATCAAAATCCGATGTGAAATAGAGGAGAAGTAGCATTTTTCGTCAATTTTGAATAAATTTGCATAAATTTGCATGAATAATGAATTTCAAAATTCTGTGTAGAAGTTTGGAAGCCCCCACCCAGCCCTATCAGATAAAACAATCGGAATCAAAATCCGATGTGAAATAGAGGAGAAGTAGCATTTTTCGTCAATTTTGAATAAATTTGCATAAATTTGCATAATTAATGAATTTCAAAATTCTGTGTAGAAGTTTGGAAGCCCCCACCCAGCCCTATCAGATAAAACAATCGGAATCAAAATCCAATGTGAAATAGAGGAGAAGTAGCATTTTTCGTCAATTTTGAATAAATTTGCATAAATTTGCATAATTAATGAATTTCAAAATTCTGTGTAGAAGTTTGGAAGCCCCCACCCAGCCCTATCAGATAAAACAATCGGAATCAAAATCCGATGTGAAATAGAGGAGAAGTAGCATTTTTCGTCAATTTTGAATAAATTTGCATAAATTTGCATAATTAATGAATTTCAAAATTCTGTGTAGAAGTTTGGAAGCCCCCACCCAGCCCTATCAGATAAAAC
The DNA here is from genome assembly GCA_025618425.1 of Heliocidaris tuberculata. Taxonomy (NCBI): domain Eukaryota; kingdom Metazoa; phylum Echinodermata; class Echinoidea; order Camarodonta; family Echinometridae; genus Heliocidaris; species Heliocidaris tuberculata. The sequence continues at coordinate 22,249,264 of CM046832.1, read as the reverse complement.
AATCGGAATCAAAATCGGCCAAGGAATGACGGAGAAGTAGCATTTTCTAACATTTGAGCACACACGGACAGACGGACGGACGGACGGACGGACGGACGGACGGACACACACACGCACACACAAACGGAGCCCGTTTCATAGTCCCCTCGCGAACTTCGTTCGGCGGGGACAACAATACTGCAAAATCAAAGGATCTCAGTGTCAAATCACCAAGGCTGACACAACAGAAAAATATTACAACCTCGTCCCATGCGTTGAAATCTGTGTATGGCTGAGCTGAGTGAAATGAGAGAGTAGGCAGTGCATGGGCCACATGCATGCACAATCCATGAATGGGCTGACTACGGCTGACTCATGAATATTGTATGTGCAGATCGTGAATTTGGCATCACTGCCCATAAATTGCTGCTCCAAATTGCTGCAAAATGTCATGTGAAAAAGACGTAATATCTCTGTAAAAAAGAAGTCGCATCAGCGAAACTTCCTCTACATATGGAATATACACCCCTGAATAAGGAAATGAAGTTTCATGAATATTTATGCAGGGGTAACCTTGTGTCAGAAAAAAAATAGACACCTACATGCAGTTTTTGGACAATTTCATTTCAAAATGTTGCTATAACTCGTCAAAACAGACATTATATTTCAGGATTTTTTTCAGACAATCATTTTATAACTACAAATTAGTTCATGTGGGAAGCTTTAGCTCATAAATCGCCAAAATAGAGGTGCAAATTTAGGTTCCTTGTTTTACCATTGTATTGACGGCACGCATGCACAGAGCTAGCCTTTAATCAAGGCGGCTGTGCTGCTCTGTCGATCTCCTGGTCGATCCTCGAAACGCGCGGCCTAGTCCTCTGATTCCGGGGGAGTCGACACAGCATGCAGCTTGCTGCACGCCGCCTTTGCCGCAATCAGAGGACTAGTCCGCGCGTTTCGAGGATCGACCAGGAGATCGACAGAGCAACACAGCCGCCTTGATTAAAGGCTAGCACAGAGCTGGAAGTCTGTGCATGCTAGAAGTCCATTGGTAAATCAGAACAAACTAGGGGTTAATGAGATGCAAATTGCACGGTATCACTCTCACTGGATGGAAAAGCAATCAAACAGTCCAGTCACAAATGGAAAAGCAATTATAGGACCAGTTTATAAGTAGAGCCTGTGGGTAGTTATGCAATCTTGCATAATCATGGTGCTGATGCATCCTGGGCAGGGCAAGATGGAACAATGGCTAGACTAACCAATCACTGAACATTTGTTCGGGTCTACAGACATGGAATCGGTAAAACCTGAAGCATTCACCTGGTCACTGAAGCACTCTTTCGGTCAACTTTGTGCTGTCCAAACTTTTCTTGCATTAGTCTGATGGGCACGCATGACGGATTATAAATAAACAAGCCTTTTGCAAATTCTGTACGATTCTTTTTCCCCATGAGCTTTAACACCTCTATAAACTCCACTCAGTATGATTACTCTGGTACAGGTTGTATCAAGAATACCAACAAAATACAATGCATACCAAATCATACTTTTTTTAACATGTATTAGGCCTATTTCGCAAACAAATTTTGCAGCAAAATAATATCAGACATACATGTTTACAGGGTGCCCCCCCCCCCCCCATGAATATACTTTTGATAATGTGGTGTCAAATTGACTGGTACCTGTATGTGATTAGATTTGTAGAAGCGCAGTATGTACATGTAAATTGAGAAAGTGCAAATGACTAAGACAAGGTAAGACAAATTGTTTAAAGTGACAGTAAATTGAAGCTCCCAATGGCGCCATCTTTCAACAGGATTTGAAAAGTGTCTGTGCCTCTAATTTTCCCATCATGCCCCATTCTAGTTTGTAGAAGCTTAGGATGTACATGTATCTGTGGGTAATTTTCCACATGTGCAACGTCAAAAATAATAGTTTGAATATAAAAGGTGCCTGTTTTCCAAACAGCTGTTTGTCGAAATTCAAAATAAAATGCAATTAATTTTCAAATTATGATCTCAATTTAGCCGTTACTGTAAGGTGGCGCTGTTCAAGTTTTGCCAGTTTAATGCCATTTTAAAATGCAGTTTCACTGATACTGGACAAATATGAATTCCTACATGTACATGTACATGTACATGTACAAGTACCTTGAGTGAGTTGAGTCACAAAATGCTCCTTTAAAAAAAAAAAAACCCTCTATCAAATTTGTCAATCATGGTATTATTTTTCACGTGGAAAGATTCTCCTTCCACTGATACCCACGAACTTGACCCTACATTTATTTTTTTTTTGGGGGGGGCACTATGTGTATATATCCATGTACATGTAGGCCTACACTGTATATAAACATACATCACTTATATTGAGTTTTCATCTACAATGAAATTCATCAGAGCAACATGTAACTTCTCAAGATCAGCATCTTCAAGCAGTAGGTCCATGTTCAATCAAGGAGGTACTACATGTACATGTAGTACCTCTTTGGTTCAATACATCTTATTGATGTCTACGCATTGTAGGCTACTTTACAGAAATACACTCTGGCAGCACACACTCCTCCCTCCTTACACTCATTTGGCAGGACAGTGAACACACTGCTTTGGTGTAAAGATATCAAATTTGATCGTGGTTAGCCAATATGTCAGATTTATGCATATGACTCACAGGCGACTGAGCACCTCTTATGCAAGAATCTACACTCCTTTTGTGTGTGACAGCATCGTATCACAGAACCCTTGTTATTCTCCCAAGACATTGCATCTGCACACGCCCGATTCAGTTTATTCACATTTGGCTCGTTGTATTGAAAAAAAGCTGGAAATGTCTGGTCTCTTTGCACTAGCATGGCATGGATCGTACACAATAGTCAGGGCAGCACTGTTCCATTCATACACCTGCGTCTCAAAAACCACGTTAAGAAAATCCATCAATCAAAGTTGCATTTCATTTAATGGCCGATTTATAAATTTAGACAGTTTTATTTGTTCAGGTTCAGAGCTTGATATTATGGGCACTAAATAATTATTGCATGGCCCAGAATGATAACATCACTTACAGGACAAGTTAGACTTTGTTCAAACGTTTTTAAAAGGGAGGGATTTTGTTCAATACAGAAACAATTGTTTACCATTAAATTGTACAGTACTGTACAACAATTGCATAGAATGTAGGAGCCTTGCTGTTTGGCATTAAGCCTACGGTAGAAAGGTGCATTTCCTATTAGGCCTGCTTAAAAAAAACCTATGGAATTATAATCTTACAATTGATTTCCTTTGTGAAGGGAACTGTTTTTCCTCTGAAACTTCATAACAAACATGGCTCCCAAGAACTATATACATGTGTATACAAGGTCATGGCTAAGAAGCAACAGAAACAGAGAGAACTATTGGAAGGGGCAGTTTAAGGTTAACCTGGCATCTTTCCAAGGGCCTTTACACAGTTAGGTCTCAGCAGACTCCAATCTGATGAGCCAAATACCTGTGTAAAACCTACTGGCAAAAACAATTGCCAACCTGACTCTAACATCATGCACAGTGGGGTCAAAGATTTGTGTACAGATCTGGTCATGACATGTGGCAGTAAATCACCAATGGATAGGATAAACACCCTAGTGAACTTGACTCCAGTTAGAATGGAAACAAATATTCTCTCCTCATGACATTCCTGTGCTCTGTGATCTCCAGCACAGCTGCTTTGTTTCTCGTTTCCTCAAAGGCTACATTAACTTCATGTAGGAAATGTACATAGAGCTCGTCTAAAATTGGCTACTTTTTAGACGAGCAATGTACTCCTATGCATATGACCCGATGTGCACACATGAGAGTGCACTCTCCTACAACTGGGTATCTCGATTCATTTTTTTAATTCTTTATTTTCATTTAAAGATCTTTTATGAAAATTATATCATTGCGCTATTAAAACTGCTAGGTGCTATACAGTAGCCTAAGAATGATGGCCACATCAACTTCTTCCTCTGAACGTTTACCAATGATGTAATAATTGCTCCCCCTTTTTTTTTTTCTTGTTTTTGTCCTCAGGAGCTCTTTTTGGATTTCAATCTCCAATTTCCTCCTTGGCATCCCCCATAGCACCATGCTTGTTTTATTTTGTTTATTTCCCGGATCTAAAAAAGACTCTCAACTCGGGTGTATTCTTGTGTGATTCATGTTCACCAATATCCTCACATGGAAAAAGGCGGCTAATATGCATCCATTATACAGTGATCCCGATACTGACGTTCAGGGCATCAATTGTTCTGTTAAAGCTATTACTGGCAATGGTACCCTTTCAAAGTGATGTACAATGTAAGAAGATGGGAATCAGAGTAGACTGCTAAGTCCATCACAAAATTAATTGGATTGTAGTGGGCTAGAAAATGGCATGCATGCACAGCTGAGAGTTGGAAGAAATACAGACGGGGATGGGGCAACCTATCAGCATTTTTTTCCCCCTTTTTATTTAATAAATGAAGCCCTAGGGTACTTTTGCTTCCAAGCTCAAAATGGCAAATTTGAAAGTTTCATGGAAAAGATTACCATTGAGTTACAAGAAAAATTAACAATCTTATATTTTGTATATTTGCCGAGTAGGTTTCATACATGCAATTTGAAAAACACAACAAAAATCCCTAGCCATTTCATTTTAACATTATCACTGAACACACTGTTTCTGTTTGTCTCAATTGCTAATCTTATAAATGCCCCAAATGCTTCAGATAGATATGCAGCCCAATGTGAAATATTTGGTTATACATGAAATTCATAACAAATATATTGTGACTTTAAAGTGGCCCTTGAATTGTAATTTCATATCAACAAACTTTGCTAGCTGGCAAAAGGTGCATCACAGTGTAGGCCTACCTACAATACATACATGTACCTGTACGTCTGACAGCATCTTCTTTGTATGTATTATAGCTGTACACTGTAGGCCTACTGAATGCACACAATATACTCTAGATGCACATGTACAAATATGACCATTGTGTTGTCGATTTCAACCTCCTCAGAATATGAATTTCCTGTAGGCCAACAAAGTGACAAGAAATAAAGAGTCATTTTTTTTCTCTCTATAGATCTATACATAACATGTATGCACACATGAGTCAATAACCTTTTATGCAAAGTTTCTGGAATAAATTTCTCTAGCCTCTAGGCAAGGGCTCAAAATAAAAAAGGGAGAATATCATGATTGTTATCATCACAGCCATTTCTGCTTTGGGGATTTATGTAATGTACGTAATCCACTCATTTTTCATATCGAATCACTTTATGACATTTAAATGGCATTATCTTGCCTTGCTATCTTCCTTCATGTACACTGCTGATTCCAGGCGGACTTGAGATTTCGTTTCTAGAGACTAAGTCATTTTCTCCACATGATGTATTAGCACATAATCCAATCAATCAACCCATTAAGACCGGCAATAGGGTTGTAATAGCACTGAGATAGATCACTCACTGCACCTGAGGTCTACTCTATAGGAAGGTCCATGTAAATGCAGCTGAGACTCCACAAGACTAAATTGCTTGTTCTCACAAGGAAAACTAAGCACCTTGTTTCTTACTTCAAGCCCCACTAATGACACTATACATGTACATTTACATGTGTACGTTGCAGGTATACTAAAAATCATCTGTGGAATGAAACTAAGCTCCCTTTTTTATATAGCAATGTATGTTATATGGGTTTAATCTCTTAACTCAACAATGATGAGCAAAGCCAGACATAATGACTGAAGTGATAAAAAACACCAACAGTATTAAGTCTAGGCCTACATGTACATGTAGTTAGGTCACAAAGCAATCCTAAAATTTGAGTTGCTTCATATACAAATTAAAAAATTGATCCACAATTAGAATTTCTTTTGTGTGCGTGTGTGCAGCATGCATGTGAACAAAATCTCTCACTGGTGAGATTCTGTTCGAAAATCAATGTATCTCAATCAAAAATGAGAGATGTGAATGGTGATTCCTCTCTCAGATTTTCCTTGTGTGAACTAGCCTTATGAATACAATTCAGATGATCATGCTTACTGCCCTCTTACAATGAGAACAAACACCATATTGTAATGATTCACCTACCAACTAAAAGAAAACTTAAAATATGAAACTTTTTGAAAAAAGGATTTACTCACTACGCCTAAATAATAAGGCAGATAATCTTACAGTTTAATAGGAATACATTTGAGAGTGGCCATCGAATACTAGACTATTTCCAACTATTTCAATGTTATTAATATTTCTCCAAGCAAATCAACATGTATTTCTTTAGTTCTTGAAGAAAAAAAAATGACAATCCTGAAAACCTAATTAAAATTTCCCTTCATTTCTTTGGCAGAATGAAGTGCTGTTCATACACATCATTAATAAACTGTACCATGTCAGAATACATGTACATGACATGTACATGTAGTATCTTGATTCTTGAAACATATTATCAGTCAGAAGAAAAAAATAAATAATGAAAAAAAAAAAAAAGTAAATGTATGTTACATATGTTTTACATGGAAAACAGTATGGTTTTTATATCATATCATAACTTACATGTCCATGCACAAAGACTGCATAAATCCTTATCAATGCAATTTAAAATCATCTGACACTGATCATTCAAAACAGAACAAAATACAACACAAGCTACATTTAAAGTGATTGATTAACTTTGTGAAAAATTGTAAAATCAGTTCAAATGCCAGTGAATTGTGTGCAGTCCTCTAACTACATATATAATTAAGGATATGTGAAAGTATGAGAGAAAATGGAACCCGTTTACTATCCTAAAAAAGAGAAAATCGCGATCAATCGCTAGCGCAAGTCGCTCGGCTTCTTCGCTGCGCTGCAGTCACAATAACCAAGCACCAGCGCTTGGCGATTTCAGAGCGGGTTTCCAGCCCGTACGGTATTCTGTGACAGAGCGAGGTATGCCAACCGTAAGAGTTCTTTAGGGTTAGGTGGTACTCTATCCCGACATCAATGTTCAATCGTAAGTATCTTGATATATAAACGACCGATCAGCTTATAAAACTCAGGCGATTCCTGTCTGAGCTAAAGGTTTGCAATTATGATTACAGCATTGGCTGGAACAGTGATTTTTTTTTTCAATCCTGGGCAAAGTTAATCAATGCCTTTAACACAACATGAAAATGGCAATGGAGCAATGGCTAAGGAAACAGATAACACAAAATATTGATATTTTGCCGTCTTGTCAGACATGTCTTTTTCTTTCTTTTCTTTTTCGTTGTTGTTATTGTTGTTGTATGCTACTTCTCATGTGTCGGTGAGGCATTACAAAAAAGGAATATCTGCAGAGCAAGGTGACAAAATTTTTAGGCATTTCTCCCAGTGTTAAAGATTGTATGCTCGATCTGTAATGAAAATCACAAGTCAGAAAAAATTGGAACCAGCGGGATTCGAACCTGTCATCTACTGCTTGCCGGGCAGCGACTTAACCATCAGGCTATTCTTGTCAATGGCCAAGTCACGATGAACTGGAATCAAATACCTAAGATCCTCTTTTTTCTTCTTTCTCACTCATTAATATCCAACGGTCCGCCATGGCAATAGTTTGTAAATGAAGAAGCTTAAAGTGATTGATTAACTTTGTGAAAAATTGTAAAATCAGCTCAAATGCCAGTGAATTGTGTACAGTCCTCTAACTACATATATAATTAAGGATATGTGAAAGTATGAGAGAAAATGGAACCCGTTTACTATCCTAAAAAAGAGAAAATCGCGATCAATCGCTAGCGCAAGTCGCTCGGCTTCTTCGCTGCGCTGCAGTCACAAAAACCAAGCACCAGCGCTTGGCGATTTCAGAGCGGGTTTCCAGCCCGTACGGTATCTTGTGATAGAGCGAGGTATGCCAACCGTAAGAGTTCTTTAGGGTTCGGTGGTACTCTATCCCGACATCAATGTTCCATCGTAAATATCTTGATATATAAACGACCGATCAGCTTATAAAACTCAGGTGATTCCTGTCTGAGCTAAAGGTTTGCAATTATGATTACAGCATTTGCAATTATGATTACAGCATTAGCTGGAACAGTGATTTTTTTTTTCAATCCTGGGCGAAGTTAATCAATGCCTTTAATGGGAGGAATTCTAATTTGTAAACAAATTTTTAGCCATTACTCCCAGTGTTAAAGATCTATGCTTGATCTGTAATGAAAATCACAAGTCAGAAAAAATTGGAACCAGCGGGATTCGCACCTGTCATCTACTGCTTGCCAGGCAGCGACTTAACCACCAGGCTATTCTGGCTATTCGGTATTCTGAAATATCATTACAACCCAGTACTTGCATGAAAGCCTTATAGGCTTTTTACACTTGCAAAATATTGCTTAATCCCGTACATCACTGGAGCTAAACAAGGATTTAACCCCACTTATAGTACCGGACTAAACTTAGCCCACTTTCTGTTCACATTGCATTTTACCAAAGTGTGGTAACTCCACGATAGTACAGGATTATTTTAGCCCTGGAAAAGAGCAGGGTTAGCCCTACCAAAGGTGGGGCTAAGCGCTCTGGCTAGGGAGATAGGAGAGGAATAAAACTGCAAATGAGAACAGCAAAAAAATAATTCCGGGGTTCAGGATAGTACAGGGTAAAAATAATTAAGTGTAAAAAGCCTATACATGTAAGTGGTACAAGAAGCTAATGCTATAAATGCACATATCAAGTAGGAGGTGATATAGGCCTACATTGACATAGACTTGTATACATACCTACATACTGCAGATTTTCCACTTCTTAACCCTTTCAAGACAATTGACCACATTTTGTGGTTTGGCTCAATGACTTTTGATTCAGAGCTCTAAAAAATATACCATATGTATGAGCAAAAAGAGAAAAATTTTCTGCACACACCACATCCATTTTTGTTGCATGGCCATATTACATTTGATGTCAGGAATTTTAAAAACGAGAATAAGCTTTAAAATCCTTAAATTGGCAACATATTGAGAGGTTCAAAATCATTGCTTTTTGATCGAAATTGGCAATTTTTTCAACTTTTGACAAAGTTCCTAACCATGCATATTGTTTTCAAAGACATTACATCTTATTAGAACCATGTAGCATTAAAAGGAAAAAATTATTATTGCCAATTTGAAGAACAAAATGTGATAAATTTAGCCCTTAAATAATTCCTGTCCTGAAAGGGTTAAACACAAAATCCCTTTTGTTCCATTGAGTCTACCCCATATTCAATATGGAACTTCTATGCCTTCCATGTGCACACTCTGAATAGAACTAAAGACAGAGCAGCAGTTACGTCATCCCCATGGCACTTCAAAGAGAGAACAGTAGAGATCGCAATAATCTGATTTGATTTGCTAAATGTCCATATTGAAGAGGACGTGTCCTAACCGACTCCACATCACTGAGACTTGCATGTCCATTCAATAGAACTTTAACCCTAAATAGGCCGGGTTATTTTCATCATCTCACAGCCGGGGGGGGGGGGATTCTGCCCCCCCCCCCCAGATCTCGACCATCGACAGCACGATTGCGCAGAAAATCGGCACGCACGTCGTCCACAACGTAATCTACAACACTGTATAGTTAAATCCTCCAAAATAAGTTCACATTTATTATGCTAATTTATGCATGAAATTAGAATTTTGCTCTAAATCATTAAATAAAGCTCCAAAAAATGCTAATTTTTGGTCTAGACACTCTTTCCAGTATTCTTAGCAAATATACTTTGAAAAAAATTCGGTATCAAAATTATTTCTTATGTATTTTATTGTTTTGAAATTTCTTATGTATTTCTTTGTTTTTTTACCTTTTGTTTCTTATTGTTGTTTTTTTATGATATTTGTCGAGAACATTTTTGCAATCATAAACAGCATAAAATAAATTAATTTTAAATCAATAAAATTAAAAATATTCACAGATTTATAAATTTTGGCTGAAAACACATTTTGTATTGAAATTATACATGAAATCATGTTTTTGAGCAAATTTTTGATGTGACGTGCAAGTACGAAATGTTGCGCAACTTCGAACCGCATGTCCGGACATCACGAATTTGGTCTCAAAAGATGCGTGAGTTTCGAAAGAAAAAAGTCCTGAAAGGCCGCGGCGACTGTTTTGCGCGTTGCAAACATATCGCGTGAAACGTCTAGGGGGGTGGATTCTGCCCCCCCCCCCCCCCGGCCCTTTTAGGGTTACTATAATATACTTAATGGAGTTGGTCACCTCCTGTATAAGTCTGTTCTGGGTTTCTCCATCACATATCCTTTGTATCAAACTAATGTTTTATTTTGGGCAGTGTTACTGAATGTACATGTAACATCCAACTGTAGAATCAAAATGTCTCATAACGCTGGTATGATATTAATGTTTCTTTAGAGCATTGGTATGGTAAGTATATTAAATTTGATGATTAATGAGCAAGGCACATGTTTCAAGATTCCATTAAAGACAGTAGTGCCATGCACAGACCCTACTCTATGTAAACATGTATGTATGCTGACATTGTATTCACAAATAATTTATGACTACTCTTGACTTTCATTTAAAACCGATTGTTTTAGTAGGCAAATGATATTTTATGGAAAATACATGTAACAACAAAATCTTGAACACATGGCATGGTTGGCACCTTCGAGTCATCTTGCTAAAATAATACATGGCAGGGAAAAATTCATACAGTACATATAGCTGGAAAAAAAATTAACATGTGGCACTGATGAAACCTCCTGTCATTTTGAGAAAAAAAAATTAGAGGATAATTCGCGATCTATTACAGTGGCAACTATGAGTACACATAAGTTACCAATACAAATTGTATTGGATTTGCTATTTTCGAAGTGAAACTTCCTTACAGAAATTCCAACAAACCTCTATTGGTCATTGCAATTTCCACTTACTAAATAAATTACAATTTCAAACTGCAAAATACTGCTTACAGTTATGTTTTTTTGTCGAGATCTAAGAAACAAAAGAATATAGATGTATTTGAGAATATACAAGTAGATGCTGCAGACATGACTGGGGAACTGAAAGTCGTGGGTTCAAGCCCCAACATGGCAGTAGTATCAGTTTAATAGAAAGAATCTACATTTGTCACTGACAATTAATTAAAAAACCTTTTCTAAATATATAGAGTAAAAATCCAAAATTGAACTGTATCAAGAAGATTTCATTTTAACAAGTTCATCTCAGTTCCCTACAACTATGATGGTCATGGGTATGGCAATTTTTTCTGAACAGAATAGACTCCTGCTGCTATTTTTGTTGAGTGATCTTGCACATTATATTCAGTTCATCTCTTGTTTCATTTGATTGTTACAATCTCAGAAAATTCAGTGGCCAATCCACCCTCAACTATATGTATATTTAATAAAATCATGTTTGATAAAACAATGTTTTGGAGTATTAAGAAAATCTTGTATTACTGTCATCTGTATACATTATGAAACAGACTTCATTGACAACAAATAAAATGGAAATTTATGAGTCATACATGTATTTAAAGCTCATAGACAGTCTCGGTAGCAAAATTCATACTGGCAAGAAACTTATCTAACATAGTCACATACTATTCTCCTTTTATCATAAGACACATGTACGAGATTATTCAACATTCCATTCACGATTTCGAACAAATTTTAGTGTAGATATCTGTAAGAAACGCTTGGTAACGGCTTTTCACTGCTTCACGCTAAGACCATATCCACCCGAAGGTTCCCCGCACAATGAACCCAGCGTTTCGCACTATGTGTAGCGTATTCTATACACACAGCAATCCTCATGTGAGTAGTGTGTGTGTGGCCGTTGTTTTAATTTACATCCCCTCTTTTTTGGGCCAGGGATTTTTATTACTTTTCACCTCTCATTCAATAAATATTTCACTTGAGGAGGAAAAAACTTCACAGCATCTTAGTTATGTTAGTACCCTGCTATTTATTAAGTAAAATCAAAGAAATCTCACGAAAAGTTTTTGAGGGCTTCCCAAAACTATCTGTTACCTTTAAGACAAAGCGAATGGAAAAGGTGCTCCAAAGGTATGTACAATTTACGTCACAAAGCTGCCAATTCTATACAGGTGTACTATTTATAAAATTCATAACTTTCTTATCCTTCATCAGAGTTTCCTCAAAATTTCACTGATCTGTTTCTCTAATTAATTTTCTCCTCTTATTAACAATAACTATGGCATATGAAGGTGACCTACGGTATATGAAGGTGGACTTCCGCATTTAAAAAATTTGGTCTTATTTCTGTTTGGGTCTTACTACATTGCATCTCAACAAGTTACACAGAAATTTATTTTCCATCAAGTAATATAGAAATTACATTGTAGGATACTGGCTGGTGGTAGAGTTTACAATATAAGTTACATGGCAAGTCAATTTTAGATTTTTTTTTTAAACCAAGATAATGAGTCAACCAATTAAAAATCTTGAAACCATTCACAAACTGCAGCTTCATTGCCAAAACCAACAGGATGATGAACCATTCTGCATATACTTTGCTAAACATCTCCTTGGAGAATACTTTAATGACAACTTGAATTTCATAGCTTTGAATGCCCTCTTACCACATTTCCTGTTGGTCCACTGCATGTGACACAAATTATGACCAATGAAATACCTCTTGCTCTGGGTTTTACATACATTGTAAATGTACACAAAAACAAATGTGATAGTATACAATAAAGAAATAGCACAAAAAAAATCACCAAAGGCAAAACTTTATGCTTCAAATGTCAAATTTCTCTGAACCAGTGTAAAAATAATAATTTCTTTCTTTCGCGAGGGCTACTTAAAAGTCCACCTATTGTGTTCAGAGATCTTAATGCACTACGACCCATAGGCAGAAATATCATTTGACGATGGCTCTTTTCTCATTTAGGGTGACTCTTTCAAAAATTTCGGGGGCCAAATTTTTTCCTCTATGAGATCAAAAGCCCATTTGTTTTGTGTGTGGATAACAACAAAAAATGTTATATCATTCTGATAAAAACAAAAGTATAAGGTGAATTTTTAAGGTAGACAGTCAAAAGGAGTAATTTTTCATGAGCAATCTGCTTAAATCACATTTTCAAGTTGAGCCAAGGTGATCCCTTTGCAGCAATTGTAAACAAAGAAAATTAGTATCCGAAGATTGTCTCCCAAACAAGCTACATGTACTAAAATTCTTGACAAAAGTTTCCAACAATTGGAGGCAGTCTCCCAAATGGGAAAGAGTCTCCCATATTGGCTGTGCACCTCTACTGCCCGATGATTTCCTCTCGAGTCTCAGGTCCAGCCTCCACTTTCACACCTATTAGGCCTATATGATGGGCCTAAAGCTACACAATTAGTTTTCAGTGGCTAAAAAAACATTTAATTCAGTGGTTGATGCAAATTTCCTTTCTCTATCTTGCCAGTTCTACATGTACATATTCTGAAGTTGAATCGTTGAGAAAATAGGGGCGAACAATTGTCAGTAACTACCATTTTCAAATCCATATCGATGGCAGTGTCAAATTTGTTCGACAAAATGAAAGGGTCCTAAAGCTACGCACAAATAATAAATGAACCATCACTATGTGGAACAATCACAATGTGGGGCTGTGTCAATTTCGGCGGCGGTCACGACCTCTAAGTTGAAGAGGTAAATCACCCATTTAATCAGCAAAATTTGGAGAAAATACTTCCTTTTACACTCAAGAATTAAAGAATATCTGATTTAATGCCAAATTCTTCAATAGGGTCTTTATCATCTTGAGACTTGATCAAGTGAAATTTTCACTGTTTTTGGCCAGCGATCTTGCTCCTTTCCAGCACACATATGTGCTAGAGATCATTTACTTGCTATGGGAGGCAATTCTTTGTGGTACAAAGGTACGGAGTGCGAAGTTAATCTACAATAATGTCGCATATGTGTGAGTGAAATTAATGCAAATCTTTTGATTTTGAAGCCAACTGATGTGAATTTCACCCTGATTTCCAAATAAATAATATCACAAAGATACTGTCATTGCTCAGTCACAGCCACTTATACATGTACAAGCTTATCTGAGGATAACCTTGTACTCCAGACTAGCTTTTATGGGTGAATAGGCTTCAATTTAGCTTTTGTGTGTATCAGCAGGCCTTTTTCCAGTCTAGACAATTCATACATGAGAGGAAAATAATTATTTGAAATTTCATTTTCAATTCTGAATCCCCAAATTTGTGGCACAATAAGAGTTGAAGAGTCCCTGAATCAGGTAATCTAGCAAATTTAAGAAAATTAAATCTTCATTAGAGCAATTTTGTTGTCTGTTTGTGACTGCTGCAACAGTGAATGTTGGACACAGTCCCACATAGGCAAGGGCCTATGAGTGAGTCACAGCAGAATTTTGGCGCATTGTACGCATCACATTGCAGGGTGCTTAGCTTTAGGACCTGCGTAGCTTTCTTAGGACCCCTTTCCAAGACCGAAAAATCAGTCTATTTGGTTCGGGGATATGCTCCGCTGAGACTATGTCTGGCTTCACGGAATCCCTCTCCTACATAGACCGAAGTCTGCCCCAGGCATTCCCGTTGTGGTCATCCGTTATGTGCTTACCTATGGCTGGGACCTGGCAGAGCCCTACGTAGTCGCACGTACGTTCACTAATACGTATATTCCATTCGCCTGACAGATTTACTTGCGATAACCCAGTTGACAACATGGAAAAACGGGGTAAAATTTCTGTAAATCTGGGATTATTTCAAAAATCAGGTGAGTCCACGTAGACCCTATATATTTATCATGACATTTTGTGTATTTTGTTTTCATTTCCGACTTGCATTTTTCTTCTTGCTGACATTACTGCCCAACGGGCAGGGGTAGGTTGTTGTCGTAAAGCATTCGGGTGAGGTAGACTCTACCTCACCATTTTTGCCTATAGGCACAGTGCTTAAAACAGCACCATACTCATAGTCGTAGACGTAGACACTCGACTACACTACATCTAGATCTACAGTGACTATGGGACTTTTTGACTTGGAGGAGAAACTCAAAAGTCAAAAAATGTGATAAAACTCCGGCATTCTCATACTTTATGTCCCCCACAATATCAAGTAGCAATTTCTCACCATTTCAGTGTCCCTAATCCTCATCTCAAACATATTCATCCGCGAATAATATTCATCCGCGGAACTACAGTTTTATTACTATCAAGTTATTCATCTTGCCTTCTCCTCCTGTAGAGCACCAAAACTAGGGCGGGTCTCTCGCATTAACCATAAGGTTATTAACCTTGAAAGCTGTCCTCGTCTCTCTTATTATACTCATACTTTATGTCCCCCAAAATTAACTAGGGCAGATCCCTGAAGGTTATTAACCTTGAAAGTAGTCATCGTCTCTCTTATTATACTCATACTTTATGTCCCCCATATCTGTTGAATTTGGCTGCGATAATCAGCACGTATATATTATAAACCCCATTTTCCCGTTTTTCAATTCAAGCCGCACTAACCGTCTTCCTAACACGAATTCAGCTTGTTGGCTTTGAGTTAACCTTGAGAGCTATCCTCGTCTCTCTTATTATACTCATATTTTATGTCCCCCAAAGATCAACAAACTTTTGTTTGTTGGGCGCGTCCCGCGCATTAACCTTGAAAGCTATCCGCGTCTCTCTTATTATACTCATACTTTATGTCCCCCAAAGATCAACCAACTTTTGTTTGTTGGGCGCGTCCCGCGCATTAACCTTGAAAGCTAAATTTAACCTTGATAGCTATCCGCGTCTCTCTTATTATACTCATACTTTATGTCCCCCAAAGATGATCAACCAACTTTTGTTTGTTGGGCGCGTCCCGCGCATTAACCTTGAAAGCTAAATTTAACCTTGATAGCTATCCTCGTCTCTCTTATTATACTCATACTTCATGTCCCCCAAAGATCAACCAACTTTTGTTTGTTGGGCGCGTCCCGCGCATTAACCTTGAAAGCTAAATTTAACCTTGATAGCTATCCGCGTCTCTCTTATTATACTCATACTTTATGTCCCCCAAAGATCAACCAACTTTTGTTTGTTGGGCGCGTCCCGCGCATTAACCTTGAAAGCTAAATTTAACCTTGATAGCTATCCGCGTCTCTCTTATTATACTCATACTTTATGTCCCCCAAAGATGATCAACCAACTTTTGTTTGTTGGGCGCGTCCCGCGCATTAACCTTAAGAGCTATTCTCGTCCCTCTTATTATACTCATACTTTATGTCCCCCAAAGATGATCAACAAACTTTTGTTTGTAGGGTGCGTGCCGCGCATTCACCTTGAAAGCTAGATTTAACCTTGATTGCTATCCGCGTCTCTCTTATTATACTCATACTTTATGTCCCCCAAAGATCAAACTTTTTTTTTTAGGGGGCCTAAACCTTGAAAGTTATCCTCGTCTCTCTTATTATACTCATACTTTATGTCCCCCATAAAGATCAACAAACATTTAGTTTTTAAGGCGCGTCCCGCCCACTAACCTTGAAAGCAAAATTTAACCTTGAGAGCTATCCTCGTCTCTCTTATTATACTCATACTTTATGTCCCCCATATCTGTTAATTTTGGCTGCGATAATCAGCACGTATTTATTATAAACCCCATTTTCCCGTTTTTCAATTCAAGCCGCACTAACCGTCTTCCTAATACGAATTCAGCTTGTTGGCTAAATTAACCTTGAGAGCTATCCTCGTCTCTCTTATTATACTCATACTTTATGTCCCCCATAAAGATCAAGAAACTATATTGTTTAGGGCGCGTCCCGCGCCCTAAACCTTGTAAGCTAAATTTAACCTTGATAGCTATCCTCGTCTCTCTTATTATACTCATACTTTATGTCCCCTAAAGATCAACAAACTTTTGTTTGTTGGGCGCGTCCCCAACACGTACATTTTTTGCGCGTTTTTTATTTTACGCGTTTTTTATTTTACGCGATGGTGATTGCGCAATCATTACCAGCTGGAAATTTGGTGTTACGCCGAAACTATTTTCTCACAACTAGGTCAACAAGAAAAGGGCACCTTTTTGCAGTGGTGAGTTTTTGGGGGACATAAAGTATGAGAATGCCAAAACTCCTCCAAACAGATGGATTTTTCTGTCTACCCCTTGCCCACTCATAGGCCCTTGCCTACATGTACATGTATGTGGGACTGTGTCCAACATTCACTGTTGCAGCAGTCAAAAACAGACAACAAAATTGCTCTAAGCAAGACATAATTTTCTTAAATTTGCTAGATTACCTGATTCAGGGACTCTTCAACTCTTACGGTGCCACAAATTTGGGGATTCAGAATTGAAAGTGAAATTTTAAATAATTATTTTCCTCTCCTGTATGAATGATCTAGCCTGGAAAAGGGCCTGCTGATACACAAAATAGCTATTGAAGCCTATTCACCCATAGCTATTGAAGCCTATTCACCCATAGCTAGTCTGAGTACAAGGTTATCTTCAGATAAGCTTGTACATGTAAAGTGCCCCTTGCCGTACCTGCCCAAGCATGCCCTGCATTGTATTTTTCATGCGGGCTAAGTAGCTGCACTGCCGCTGCATATAATATCTAGCAGTTTGCACTACCCAACCCCCCAGCACCGAGGGCTATACAATATGCCCAACACGTACATGTACAGTACTACAAGAAAACCCGTCTTATTCAACTCAAGTTATTGTGCGACAGGTAGATCGCTGAACATAATAATCAATTAACAGTCTGATACAACAAGGTAAACCTAAAAAGTATATGTAATAGAAATATGATTAATTCATGCAGACTATACTTACAGATTAAAACACACCTGGTTGTTGCGATACAGGAGAAGCGCCTTGCCCTTGGCTTGAGTAGCGGTATCATACGCGGTCGAACAAAATGTGTGAGATCGAGATCGAGACGTACGTAGCTATGCAGTGTTTATGTAATATACTACCCATTGAGCATGAGATCATCAATGGACTGTATATACTGAGATGGGCTACTCGTAAGACCAAGGAGGTACCGGTAGAGATCGATGGGTAAGAAGACTGCTGTATATGCCAGTAAAAGTAAACGCACGCGCTTGGGTTCCGTATTATATTGTTGTTGATTTAATGGCGATTTTCCATCGGTGACTGGATGATTTCCACCCTTTTTTGAGAGAGAGGGGATGGAAAAAATATAACTTTCAAGGAGAATTTAAAAAAAAAGGTATTAAATGAAATTATCAACGTAGTTCAAGTTAACATTTAAAACTAAAAGGGACTAATAATATTGGTGAGGCAATTAGATCGGTAGACGATACGATTCATTGGCGTAGACAGGTCCTTATATATGTGGGAGGTATGATTTCCCTCAAGGGCCATATATATATATATATATATATATATATATAGTGTAGGGTGAGGGGGTGTAAACATGTATGGTTTTTCTCTTTACATGTCCAAGATACAACTTTAATTAGCATCATGTTTTGCAGTTTTGTATATGATTTGAATATTGAGCGAGCAAGCAAACAATATTAATTTGTGAGGTCGCAAATACATTGCAATATAAAAACGGGGAAACACAATTCTGATGGGGTTTCTTTGCAAAATTTCACAATGAAATTGTATTTAATAAGCTATACTTTTAATACGAGCGAGCAAAGCGAGCGAGCATTTGGGAATATTGGCTATAAGTCACTTTGGATTAGGGGCACTTGTTATGGAAAAGGGAAACGTGGTACTTATCATTGGTAAAAGGGCACTGATCAGAAAAATAATGAAGTGAATGTGTCGAAAAGATAGAAAAGGCACTTATCATAGGTGAAAAGGGGCACTAATCACACCTGAAAAGGGGCATTTATAAGAACGGACAAATGTTTTTATAACGATAGAAAAAAGTTAAATCAATGCCTATAT
This sequence comes from Heliocidaris tuberculata, assembly GCA_025618425.1. Classification (NCBI taxonomy): domain Eukaryota; kingdom Metazoa; phylum Echinodermata; class Echinoidea; order Camarodonta; family Echinometridae; genus Heliocidaris; species Heliocidaris tuberculata. The sequence goes on along the minus strand of CM046832.1, from coordinate 22,230,450 downwards.
ATATTACAAAGAAAAAAATGATTTGTTACATTAAAAGGGATAAAGGGATTAAAAAGGATAATAGGAGCACTTATCAAAGGTAAGGTGAGGGATGAGGTGTAATTATCAAATTGGGCACTTACAAGATTGAGACCCTCGCTTATTCGATTCGTCAGGATCAAGAAATTCATGGAATCAATTTTGAAGATGCACAGGTCAAACAAATATTATATGCAGATGACATGACACTTTTTGTCAAATATATTGAATCGATTAATAAGCTAAAGATAATTTATTTAAACGTTTTGCTAGTTTATCTGGACTAAAAATGAATAAAGACAAAACTTTAATTTTATTAATGGGACTTCAGAGTATATATAGCTCGAATATTTTAACACCTTTTGGTAAAATGGAGCCAATGGATAAAAGTATTGGGTATACTCAGAAAGGCAGAAACAACTGAACTACAAAGAGATTCTGAGTAAAATTAAAAGACTGCTCTGTTGGTGGAAACAAAGGAAAAATCCAGTTAATGAAGAGTTTTGTTTTATCAAAGTTAGTATATGTTTCCTCACATAATGCCAGCACCGCATTGGGTTTATGAAGATATTAACAGGGTTATATCTGATTTTTTTTAATATGGGGTGGGAAGGATAAGATTATAAAAGAGGGGGATATTACTGTTGGACTACAATAAAGTGGGGTTAAAACTGACTGACTTTCGATTATTCATCCGCTTTCAAAGAATCACTTGGTTAAAAAGATTCATGCTGGGAGAATGTCTGAAGTAACGTTTCCAAGTCTTGGATACGTTATTTCAGACATCAAACCAGGGAAGTGGATGGCATGCTTATATTTCTTCTAAATACTGCACTGAATGTGCTTAGTCTCTCTGACTCTGTTCCAGTTTGTTGTTGTTGTTGTTGTTTGTTTGTTGTTGTTGTTGTTTTTTTTTTTGGGGGGGGGGGTTGTTTGTTTGTTTGTTTTTTAATAGATATATGATGGAGTCATGGTTTTGCACCAAAGAACTTTTGTTGAAAAAAGAAAGTAATAAAAGTAATGAGATTTTATTCAACAATACATTTATTCGTATTGACGGGAAAACGGTCTTTTTGGAAAATCTGTATCTTAAAAATATATTTAAAATATATTGTAAATAAAGTAAACAGGGAATTTCAAGTCCATCAAGGATTTTTTTTTTTTTTAAATTGGAGTAGATATATCAGAAATAAATGTATTACAAAATTTGTTTCATTCTATTTATTTCACGTGAAAAAAACCTTTTTGAATAAGATGACTATCCTGATGAAGATACATTTTGTTTCAATGAAAGAAAGTTGTCAATGTGGGATATAACATCAAAGCGAATATACATAGTTCTGTTAACAGAACGAAAAAAATCGTAAGCGGGTCGTATAACCTTGAGCACTTAATTCAGGAAAAGAAATACAATTTTTTTTGACACCTATAGGAGGTCCACCCTTAATAATAGCAGGCTAATGGAATTCATGCAGTTTAAATTACTTTATAACCTCGTTTATACTAATAAACATTTGTTTAACTTTAAAAATTTCAGTATAAGAAGTCTTTGGATAGAATGTGGAAATTTATCTGATAACATAGATATTAAAAACATTGATTGGAAAGGGGTTCATATGGGAATACAAACTTCCAGTATAGGAAAAGATTAGTTGTCAAACCTCTTATAATTTTTATAAAATATATGATATTTACTTGCTGTAAAAAGAGTGGGATGCCTCCGAAGTCACAAGATATTATGAAACGAGTAAATAGAAAGTAGACAAGAACAAAAAAAAATTAGCTGAGCAGAAAGGAACACTATAATAATCATTATAGGAAATGGGGGGAAATGGAGTAGTTGGCTGCTCTTGCTGGAAACGCAACACAGATCTGATTGTGCATCTACGTGGGGGGGGGGGGAGGCTAATCAGGCGCGTAGCCAGGGGGCGGTGGGGAAGGTCGCCAACAACCCCCCCCCCCTAAAAAAAAAGAGCAAAAAGGGCGGGTGAAGTGAGAGAAAAAAGCTTAAAAAGGTGCTACGAGCCGTCATCTTTCTCTCAAAATTTGCTAAAACGTCAAAGTTTTGGCGCTTTGCGCGGGAAGGGGGCAGCCCCCCCCCCTCCCTGCGCCCATCCCTGTTACATGTGCAGTGCTGTATTGCGTCCAAATAATTGAAATCATTCAGGGCGACGAACTAACTTTTCGCCTTAAAAAATGTGCTATACGAGCCGTTATCTATTTAAATTTCTCTTAATTTTTCTAAAACCTCAAAGCGTTCGTGCTTCGCGCGGGAAAGGGGAAATTCCCCTCTCCCTTCGCCTACCCCTGTTACATACATGGTGCAGTATTGCGTCCAAATAATTGAAAAGCAGTCAGGGCGTCGAACAAACTTGCGCATAAAAAAGGTGCTATACGAGCCGTTATCTTTCTCTCAAATTTGCTTAATATTTAACGTCAGAGCTTTTGCGCTTAACGCAGGAGGGGCAATACCCCCCCCCCCTCCTCGCAACCGCCCCCAACAAAAAAAATAATGAAATAAATAAATAAATATATAAATAAATCCTATCTACGCGGTGGGGCACCTTAATTTGGAGCTACGCGTGTGTGGCATAGAGATCCTATATATAGGATCTCTATAATGGTGTGTGGATGCTTTCGGGTTGGAGGAGATGGTGTGAATAGGTGGGTGTTTATACGTTGTGGTGGATTCGGGGGGGGGGGGTGGGGTGTTGTGTCGAGTCGTGTCGTGAGGTGTGTTTGTAGGTGTTTTGTATTTGTTTATTTGTTTGTTTGTTGTTTTGTGTTTTTTTTTTTTTTTTTTACACCTCCACTCCACTTCCCTTTTTTCTCTCTCTTTCTTCCCTTCTCTTTTTTTCCTTTTCTTTGAATTATTAACTTTTCTCTCTTGAAATAAGTTGATGTATACATTATATTTTTTTTAACTACTGTATGCTGAATCATTATTATTATGGCAAGGTATAAATTGTGAAAATTCATTTGTAGTTCTATTTATGAGAAAATTTATTAAAATTTTGTATGAAATGTGAAACTTTATTTACTTGTAATTTCGTTTATGTAAAATATTTATTTGTAATTTTGTATGAAATTTGTTAAAAGAATTAAAACTTGTTAAAAAAAAAAAAAAAAAAAAAAAAAAAAACCGACCATATGGTGTGTACGTATGATTATGCTTGTGTGTTAATAGTCGGGCAGCTCTAGGGTGAAAAATCTCGTTATCGTTATCTTTATCGTTATCGTTATCGGACAAATTAATGTGACCAGCCCTTTACAATTTTCAACCATACAGGTATCTGTAAAGATGATATCAATCATGCATGATTATAAATTAATTTGGCGAAGTATTCCAGCGCTTAGTGCATTATGGAATAACATAACGATACACATAGGACGAGGCGGGGGGGGGGGGTGGGCTGGGGGCTGCAGCCTTCCGAATATTTTCAAATTGTCCAAATTCTAGCAAACATCACCACACGACTAAGGTGCCCGAATATCCTCATATTTGGGTAGTGCTATGACTGATTATTATTATTGGTATGAAGGATTTTCAGGCGACCAGAAAATTTGGCGGTTTGAGCAGAAGTACCTGGATGACCATGCAGTAATTTTTCAATATAATGGTTTGTGTGAAAGTACCCGATTTGGCTATATAGGCTACATCTTTCCTCTTACCGTCATGAAAAAGATAGTTTGATGTTCAGAAGCGTGCGAAGTTCTTTTCATTTCATTTTATAATGCGCTTGATAATAACACTAAAAGATAAATTAGAGAAAAAAACAAAAACAAAAAACAAAAACAATCTTCTCATTTGTTTTAATAAAACATTCAAAGAAAAACAAACACTAAAAGAAGTACCACTCTATCCCGATTCAAAATGCTTTGTTGTAATACTTTTCTGCTCTCACTTAAAAAATGATCATAAATAACTTGTGCAATATTTTACTGTAACTTTTCATTTCTCTTCTACTCCACTGCCCCTTTCTCTCCCTTTCTCTCTCTCTTTCTCCCTCTCTCACTCTCTTTCTTTATACTCTCATGTGTGTATTGTGGCAGATATGATTGTGTGCAAGTGTGTGTGTGTGTGTGTGTGTGTGTGTGTGTGTGTGTGTGTGTGGGTGCGTATGTGTGACATTTAAAATAAAATTCCGTATATTATGTAGTATATAATGTATTCTGTATTTTTTAATGTAATTTTTCTTTGTTTACTCGTAAAGGAACCCCCTCTTTCAAGCTTATGCTTCCGACCCAACCATTTTTTCTTACTTCATGTCTGGTATGTTTTGATATGTTATCAGTGAACAATGTATGTACTTTGGAATTTTTTTGAAAAATGGTTGAATATAAAATGAATAAATAAAATAAATAAATAAAAAGTATACGAAAGCATCAATTCTGACTTGCATTTAACTGACATGCGCATGATGTTGAAATCGTATATTTTATGAGCAAAGGTATAGGCTCACTCTCCCTATACATGTATTTTACTTCTTTAATACTTCAGGGCTTTGACCAAAATCAATATTCAGCTAGGCGTTGTTGGTGGCAAGAAACGGAATAAATGAAAACAAGAAATAAGATCCTTTTTTAGAAGAACTTGAGAGGGGGAGTGGGGGGGGGGTAGGCCTATAATATCAGGTACTATTATCTTAACTTACAAAACGTAACTTGCACACATGACACTTCCACAGGATTCTAGGACAACTACCCCCCCCCCCCCCCCTGGAAAACTACCCCCGGACAACTACCCCTTGGAAAACTACCCCTTAGGACAATTACCCCCAGGACAACTACCCCTAAGAACAACTACCCCCAGGACAAGTTACCCCCCATAACATGACGATTACCCCGATTCCCCCCCCCCCCCGGACAACTCAAGAATCCGGGGGTAGTTTCCGGGGGTAGTTGTCCGGGGGGTAGTTGTCCCGGGGTAACTGTCCTAGGGGGAAGATGTCTAGGGGGTAGTTGTCCGGGGGTAGTTGTCCGGATACGTTCCACAGATCCTCACAAATCAGCCCTAAGTTTTCTAAGATGTCCATCAAACCGTCATGCAGTTTCGTAAAATTCAAGAATAGGTTCATTCTCCACTTGCCGTTTCACGTTCGAGATGGTGCGCTTCAGGAGGCCCGCCGCGCGCAGTAGATAAAGACCATAGACGTAGTAGACAAAGGTGAAAACCGTACTACTCTGTGAACTGGCATGTGTTTATCAAAGAGGTAGACTATCTTGCTAAAACATAGCGTTCGAGGTCAACGATGATGTGTGTATCGTATCATTATGGTGCATTGCTGCATGCATGCAGCGAGCTATAGGTCACCAGGTAAATAGGGACGTGCGATATCATTCAATCACTAGTGAAATTTTATTTTTTGCCTTTCAAAAAGTATACTCAGTAAATTCACCTACATATACCAAATTATCTGGGTATTATATTCTTCTCAGTCCTTCTATGTTTCTTCTTCTTCTTCTTTCTTCTTTTTCTTCGTCTTGTTCTCCTTCTCCTTCTCCCTCTCCTTCTTCGCCTTCTCCTTCTTTTTCTTCTTTTTCTTCTTCATCTCCTCCTCCTTCTTCTTGTTCACCTTCTCCTTCTTCTCATTCTCCTGCTTCTCCTCCTCCTTCTTCTTGTTCACCTTCTCCTTCTTCTCATTCTCCTGCTTCTCCGGCCTCCTTCTTCTTGTTTGCCTTCTCCTTCTCCTCCTCCTTCTCCTTCTTCTTTTTCTTCTTCTTCTTCTCTTTCTTTCTTCTTTTTTTCTTTTACTACTTCTCTTCTTCCTTCTTCTTCTTCCTCTACTTCTACTTCCTCTTCTTCTTTCTTCTTCTTCAGCCATCAAAAGCAGATTACAAACCATTTAATATTTATACTATAGCACAAACATCTCAACATAGTCATCAAATACAAATGTTGCTCAAGAAACTTGTATAAAAACTGTTCTAAAAAATAATAATTAACACTTATGTAATAATCATAATTCAAAAATCATGATTTGCATGCTGTATAAAGAAATCTTTGTTGTTGAAATTAGTATAAAAGTTAAGTAAAATCACCCCTCCCAAATGATAATAAACTGGGTAACTGGGTATCTGGACCTGATGGGGCAAAGACATGCCCTTGATTTCCATTTAGGAATCAGAAAGCCTCATCTTAACTGGTACCTCCATTTTCCTGTCTCCTTTTTCTTCCTTTCTTCATCATCTGCTCTCACAATCTCTTCAATCCCCCTCCCCACCCCCCCCCCCCCCCCCCTCTCTCTCTCTCTCTCTATTATCCTATAAAATTAAAGATGGATTATAGGAAATTCATGCCATATACCATTTAATTGCCAAGGCAGGTACAGAATCTTAAAAACATGTTGCACTAAAAATGACGCTATGAGAGATGTTGCATCTTTACAATTTTATTTTAATATTCCCTTAATATCATTCAGTTACTGAATGTTTAACTGCTAAATATAACATTTTGTTTACCTGGTGCTTCGAAAATCCATTCGGGACACAAATAATCAATTATATCAAATGAAATTGAATGAGAACAAATGCTGATATGCAAAATTATGTATGGAAATCCAAAATACGTGATTGTCCATTATGAAATATGCAATGCCACAAAGTTTGTATAATGTACAAACATATTTTATTTATTACATGCACATTTATTTTGCAACTAAAAATCTAATAAAGTTAGAATGAAAAGATTAAAAATGAATAAATAACACATTTTTATCAGATTTTACGATAAAATTTGAGTCATTTGCCCCAAATGGAATGTGTTTTTGTGTCAAGAATAAAATAAGAATGAAACGTGCTTTGGTTGGGAATACAAAATACATGATATAATAATGCATGTTAATGTGGATTAGAATGTGAAAGCCAAATGTTTTCATCCATATCTTACAAATGGGGATGACTTATTATTGTACATCTATTTTGTCAGGTAGAGAATCATTTTTTCAGTTCAGTTATACAAACATAACAGAAATGAAAGTCAACATCTATCTGCCATATATATCATATCACATTTAAAGATGCCACAATTTCATGCACAAATGAGGGAAGGGACAAAGACAAACAATGAATGCACTTTATTATTCATGATCTTTTATCTTTGAAATAAAGTACAGCAATAGCATTTAATGAATAACTAATCTATTTCTATTAACTACTTAAGCGGTTGTCTTCTTGGATACTTATATTGCTGGGAAAGGCAAAATTGATTTACAATCTCACTCATCATGCTATAATGCTACTCTTCTCCACATTTCTAAACATTATCTATAGAAGAAACTGCTTGGCATTGTAGGAACAATACAAGATATTTTCAGCCCCCCCCCCCAAACAAAAAAACAAACAAAAACAAAGACTATAATATGGGTCTATAAAATCAAACACATTTCTCCACAGAAAATCATATAAATATTGTTATACAATTCATGTAGGGCAAGGTTTAGTACATTTTGCTACATAGAATATTTATGATCATTTTAAATTAACGTTTCCTGATCAACCATTAATCCATTTTTACTTGACAGTGGAACATTCCACGAAATCTGATGTTGCTGCAAAAAAAAAAGAATGTTTAATAACCAAAAATTACAATTCCTGACTAACCTTTTTAAATCAGAATTAAGTCCTTAGAAATCATCTTCACCTGTCATTCTGGTTGCTTTCATTTGGAGAAAATGTTCCATGCCATTTTGATACTGGTGACATTACTGAACAGTTGTTTGCCCATGGCAATTATGCATACAGGAGCTATCAGATGAAAGCACACTGTATGGTGTTTTAATTCAAATTATTATCAACAGATATTGTTTCTTTTTCTTACTTTTCCTTGAATATTAGTGACTCCAATCTTGTTTCCCTACAAAATACAAAAACATTTACGTTATTAGATACATAGCATAACAATCTACATACTCAGAATATGTTATTACAACAGACATACATCACTTTATGTGACATTTTTTCTCATGCTTAGCAGCTGTGCTTATCATACATAGTTATTGTGACTTATTTCCAGCATTATAATTTTCCTAAATATATCCTGCAGTAATTAAAATCAGTAGAACCCAGTGATAAGTACTTCCAATTTTCTCCTTTGTACCCATCCGAGGTATTGATAACATTGTCAGGGTTGCTTAGCAAAACCTAGTGGCACAAAAAGACACATGCAGGATGCATGAGGGTTAACTGTTGGTGATGTCAGAGCATCTAAATTTGTAATCTGATCATTTCAGTAGTATTAAGCATAAACAAGGTAGAAGGGGCATACTAGCTTTCGATCCTGATAAGTACACAATAAATGATGCGTTTTCAACGATAAATTTTTGTGCGTTTCACTAGATTTTGCTAAGCTGCTTAATCCAAGAAAATTTAGTGTCATTACAGTTACCAACACCTATAACACAACATTTTACAAAATAAGGAGAAACAATCCATTGATAATAAGTTACATGTATAACAATAGAAACATAGATATATACATGTATGTATGTATGTATGTATATATATATATATATATATATATATAAATATATATATATATATTTATATATATCTCAATACCAAGTGATTTTGAATTATAGTGAAGTTATACATAAATCTAAGAAATTCTTAGCAAAAGTCTTACCAACTTTGACAAACTTGTGACATTAACAGCAAAAGCCATTGCTTTCATTTGCTTTTGAAAAAGTACCCAAAAGAAAATACTGTAAACAACTAATTCTAGATCATCTTATTGCTGTAATCTGTGAATTAAAGAAAATAAATCCCCCAAATTTATAGAAAATCTTCAGTGCTGGAATCAAACATGAGTCACTGCAAACTCACACATAAGAAAGAGACGTTCCCACTTCCTTGACAACTCAGAACTGAAATTTCCTTCCACTTCTGTGTATTGTACTATACCCAAATCCAAAAGATTTCTATTTTGCTTTTATTAGAGATTGCAAGAAAAATTTATCGAGAAATATTTTCATAGCCGAAAACAGAAAACATGGTAATCATGTACATGATAATACTTACAGGGCTATACAAAATAAGAAAGAAAGGAAAGGAATATCTTTAAGGAAAAAAGTTTTGGACAAAGTATTTGCTTTGATATTAAAACTCACAAACAAATTTTTATATTAGATATAAAGAAACATGTATCATCAACAAATATACTTGCTACAATATTGCAAAGTCTGTCAAAACATTTCTGAAATTTGAAATCCATTCATTGTAACAAAAGTTCATGCCATATGATTATGACAGCCCAAACAAATCATTCATTAATATTAAACAACAAATGATTTTCTTTCTATCACTTCAATTGAGCACATGCATCAATTACCATTTGTATGCATGATTCCATGTTGCAATTCTTAAATTATTGGCTTAAATTTCCATATTATGTTGCATGAGGAACGAAAAAGTAGGGGTCACCTACAATACAAAATGAGGTTTAAATGTTGATTGCATTCATTTGACTCATCCTGAATATTACTAAGAATAACTGATACTTACAGTTTGGAAATGCAATATCAGGTGAACAAATCACTTGACTATAGTCAAAATAGTGTTATGTATGCAATTTTTTTCCCTTTTATTTGAATATTACAGCTATGTACTTTTCAGAAAATCCTAAATGTATGCCTAGAAAAAAAGAAAATATATCGACGCCCACACAATACATTCATAACAAAGATTATATACAATTTATGCTAAATACAGATACCTGAATATGAATTGGTATGAATCTATGTGATAGTATTGGAGAGCAGGGCTGCTATAATTAGGTATTGCCTCTCATAACATTACTCCTGCGCAGCATTCAGGTCATCCTGTACTTTGCTGAAATCAAATTCCTCGCCTGTTGCCCTTCGGTATGTGTCTAGGATGTCATCACAGGTTGTCTCAAAGTGAGTGGTAGCATCGAAGGATTTAGTAATGAAGATCTGGAATGTATCAAAAAGGGGTAGGTAGACTTTGGATCACACTCATAAAATTGTTTATCCTTGTTCCAAATTGAAAGAAAAGTGGTTTTGTGACATCCCAGGGGAGGATTTGAGAGGACCAACTAATTTTACAAGTTGGAAGTGTGCATTAGGGCAATTCCAAGCATTACGGAATGACGTTCACAAAATATTTTCAAGTTTGAAAGAAGAATATTATGAACATCATAATCAATATTTTCAAATTGGTAGTACAATACATAAACCAATGCAAGGTACTTTCACAACTTCTGAGTTTCATGTCAACCATTTATCAAATTTATGAGATTTCAACTATTATATTGCCTTGTTACAGAATGACACAAAAAGGACATGACTTTTGATTTCAACCAGAATAAACATTGCTCAAACTCTGTGAACTTTGAATATGCTTCCAGTTTTCAAGATTGCTGTGGGCCTGTGGCATTCTGTAGTAAGTTAGCTTTGATATGACACCATGTTCCTGGAAATCTGTTTGAAAATATTTGAAATATTATGCAAAACATGAAATGAAACAACGTTAAGGAATGACTGTTACGTAATGACTGTTACGTAATGACTTCTGAAAGTCAATATATAAAATTCATATTATATAAATAAGTAGTTAAAACATAGTTTGAAACACAGATTGAGCAAACAATTTGATAATTTTTGATGACCTAAGATATCTGTATTGAAAACAGCTCTAGTAGTGCTTATCAATCTAATATAATTTATGCAAATTATATTCATATATTCATATTTTTGTTCACATTCAGATTTTTGAAAAATTTGAAAAGTAATCATTTGTGCAGAATGATTCTGTTAAGTTTAAGAGACATTCAGATATATTTTTCATTACATTCCATTTTATATTGCATGTATTTCATTGTTTTATGGATTTCTTACGTATTCTATGGTTTTTTCATTATTTACAAATGTCATCATAAGATTTGTTTTAATTTATACTATCATCTAGATCAATATTTAGGTTTCAAAAATACAGGACAACCAAACCTATAGAGGAAAGAAATACGTCTCATTAACGAAATAAGATACCACCATTTTCCCATTTGTTCCGTACACAAAACCCCAACAATCAAAATTATTCAATTTCATATCATTTTCATGCTAAAAATTATCTCATCATCCCTACTTTAGTTGATAATTGTCCGACATCTTAAGCTGAACTTATCTATAGGTTCAGGGTTTAATTAATTTATGCAAAACTGAAATAATGTTACGGAATGACATAATCAATCATATCATACAGTGTATTTCATATGTGAATTATTTCTTCAAACTAAGAGCACATACATTTTGTAGGTATTAGGTACCTTGATTTACCTATCAACTTTCATAACAAAATTAGAGTCGTTTTCGGAAATAGGTTGAAATTATGTGTTCTGGGCTTTATGGAATGACAGTTTTTTGAGTTATAGTTCCAAGGTTGCTGAAGTATGAGAGATTGTGCAGAACAAAAACTATTGTTATTCTTGGTTACTATGTTACTTAAACTTTGCGTATCCAGTGTATTTCAACAAACAAGTCATATTAGTATGACTTTTTTTTACAATGTATCATAATTGGTATCAATTATTGATTTCAAGATAATGTTAAACATATATGCTAATTTTCAGTATTCATAAGTGTCAAAATATCTCAATTTTATCAGATTATGAAAATTTTACACAAAATTTGAAATGATCAGACAGATTTGGAATTTTGGGGTTCATGTCCTGTTTTGCTTGGAATTGCCCATTAACATATTCATTGATCAAAAGTGAGTGAAATATGGCCTTTTGGCATTCCAGGGAGCTGATTTGGGGTTGCTCAGACAGTTGCTACATTTCATGAATGGTACAGGGGTAGGGTGAGGGTTGCAAATGGATTTTAGGTTCGGTTTAGGTTTAGGATTAGGCTTATGTATAGGATCAAGGCTAACTCAGCACTAGGGACAACTTGGCTTCAGCGGAAAATTGGGGCCAATACCGGTATATCCAAAAGAGCTGAATCGATCGCAAAGACTTGCATTAATTTGTGCACAGATTAAATCATTCACGGGTATTTGATACAAATGTGTAAAATAGTTATTAAAAAGGCAAAACTGAAAATTCCCAAAGGCGAACTTCCACAAAACAAGAAATTTAGAGCTATTTAAAGGTCCGATGAGTAGCTTGCACTTGCACAGCAGAAACCATATCGCCGTGGATGCTGAGTTCACCCTAGTGCCGAGTTAGCCCGACCCCCTTATGTATAGTGTTCAGCCCAGGGTTGAAGTTAGGAGTTCAGTTAGTGTAGGACACTGAGTGCAGAGCTTTTGCCATTGGAGCATGTGTCCTACAACCAGTTTGGGAAGAGCAACACAATTTCGCAGATTGTACATGAACTGACATACGTAATACCCTCGTCCATACCCTTGTCTGCGAGAATGTGTCCTTGATATTTTTCTTTTCTTTCTGAAATCCCCCACTCTTGGTATCTTGAGGTTATTATGCACTGGCAAGAACCCTGCATGTACACATGGACCAGTTCCAAGGCACTAAAGTCATTCTTAGCTCCAACTGAGTTGACAGGTTGCAACTTTTAAACTTCATGATTAAACACTTGGATAATAATACCAATGCCATTCAAAACAGCAATGCACATGCAGAAACATTGTTATCCTCATTATTATTTTGTTACTGAACAAAGCAATTCTAAATTTTGTAAGAGTGGAAAAAAATGAAAAAGATTTAATGATATATGCTTTAATATAGATGGGGTAACAGGAACATTCTTTTATTAACAATTGTATATGTATCTTTTCATATCATTTTAATAGAATATAAAAGAAGAAATATGTTACAACACAAAGGCATAATGCTTGAGGTAATAAAAATCATGCACTATATAATCATTCTAGAGAATGGGATCTATAAGATATGGGCATGAGGCAAAATCTCTGAGCTGACTTTCACTCATTTTAATAATGGATAACAAAAGAGTGTGTATTTCATTCGTCCTCATTGGTTTCTTTGAATTATCATTTGCTGAGAGCCAAAAGGGTGTTAACTCTTTGTAAAATGACATTAGTTAATGCCCTTCTAGTCCTCAGCAGATGATATCTTACCCCCAAACAACATAAGAACACTTGCTCACCTTGCTGTTTTCTCCTATGTCTGTGGGTACCTCCTGATCAACTACAGAAACAAACTTCTTTGTGATGGGCCCTAGAAGATCCAGACCTGGTTTCAGCTCTGCTTCTGGGTTAGAAGTCTCAACTGTGGTGGCAACAAGAGCGATGTACCAACCTTTGGCAGCAACATTGTGGGTGCTTGACACCATCAACACATAGATGTCTGCAGCAAAAAATAAAAAACAAAAAATTGAAATTATCTCTGTAAACAACAGAGGAATAGTACAAATACAGCATTAATCTTATCCACAATAGATTAGATTTCCTTCCCTGCTAAACAAAAAGAAAGAATAAAAGCAGTGATGCTAGAAAAAAAGTACATTTTCCCATCACCTACGGGAGGTCAAGTTAACTCTTACTGTACTCGGGAGGCCTGGGAGGGAATCTCCTAGACAAATTTCGCCGCGCATTTTGAACCACTGCATTTCAAGCCATGCAACTTTCTGACTTTTTTCTTTCAAGTCTTGCACATCTGTTGACACCAAGTTTACAAAAATTGGTTCTACAGTTACCAAGTCACGTGACCTTTTATGACCTCATGTCAGCCCGAAAACGGAGAATTTCTGACTTTTGTGTAGAAAACGACAGGAAAACTGCATTTCCTCATGTTCCTCCTTTATCACCTATAATTTCTTCTTTAAGCTGTTAATTATCATTTATTATAACTGAATACAGGTTCATATAACACTCTGAAACAGCAGATTTCAAAAACAATAAAAAAAGTTAAAGTTGAAAAACAAAGAAATACGTATAAAATTTTTAAATCAATAGAATACATAAGAATTGAATCACTTACAAATTTTTTTCTTATGAAATGTTTTAAAGGTTTAGAAAGAACTTCTTGCATTCATATTTTATCTCCAAGGCCTTTCTTTACTTGATTATCATTCAAAATGTATATTTAAGCATATAATTTGCATAAATTATAATACTAAATGAAAAAAATACAGATTTACATAAAAATAACAATGGATTTGTGTTCTTTACGTGCTTCTCAAGGTCCGTGCAAAATCGATCAGTCATGTTGTGGCGGAGATCGAGGGGAGGGGCCTCCGAGGAGTCAGAGAGGAGCTTGACATAGCCCAGTACAGTAAGGGTTAAGGAGTAAATGTGAAGAACTCAATATCTAATACCCTCTTTTTAGAATATGATGGTTTGATTCTATTAAATACAACCATATTTGCTGTAAATTTGGAAAATAAATACCCCATTTGTTTTTAAAGCCACCCAAGTAGACGTTATAACTAATGGCCCCCTTCCACTGACCATCGGAGACTCATCTGATCCCCAAAATGCGAAAATTTCAGTGTTCCGATGAAATTTGAGCTGACGAGCGTATTTTGGGGACCCTCTTTTCTGGCAAATCCAATAAACATCCGACATTGATTGGGGTAATCGGATGAGAGACTGTTAGCCGCCCGATATCTATCAGCCGTTTTCATCGTCAGCGTCCCATTCATCTGATTGCGATTGGAGGGTAATTCGAGGGTGATCTGACACTAACCCTACACTTCCAACAATCGCCCGACACCAATCCGACTAATTGGTTGGTAATCAGAGGATAACCAAACACTGACTGGTTACGGGGCGAATTTTTCGCCAAAATCAGAAATCGTGTATAAAAGCAGGTCAAACATAGCCCAAAAAGCAGTACACCTCCTGACGCTGTAGCTCGGTTATTGTCCGATGAAAATCTGTCAAGCACGCATGTTGGCTGGGATCACCCTCCTTTTATAGACCGTTGGCTGTCAGATGTCACCATTGGTTATGAGATGAGTGTCGGGTGACAGTTAAGTTAATGAGCTATTATAATAATAATAATAATAATAATCTTTTAAAGTCCACTCCAAATTTTATTAAGTTAAACCGAAATGGAAATTCTTTTGCCCAATTGATCGTGAGCGCGGCAGCCACTTAGCAGCGCCAGATCGACGTTGCTCTATCCCTTATTGTTGAACGCCAAACAAGGTAGCAGCAACTCCCATCTTTTAACGTCTTTTGGTATGACGCGGCCGGGGTTCGAACCCACGACCTCCCGGTTGTAAGGCAGACGCTCTACTGACTGAGCCAACACACCGGTACTCCCTCCGATTTCACAACGGATAGTAATCGGAAGGTGCAAAATATCGTTTACCCTCCGAGGAGTGTTGAATTTGTGCTGGGCAGCTATCTGATTGCAATGAGATGACTGTTAACCATTGGACATTCAACAGGCTGTCATCACTTTCAATAGGATATATATATAAAAGCAAAGGTGATGACCCTTGGTGTAAAATGTATTTTAAGGGTCACCATTGTTGCACCTCAATAGTAAATAAAGACCAAAGATATGCCCGGAGAGAATGAAATGTCCTAATTTTGAAGAACTCTATGAATAAAAAAGTACAGCAATGATGCAAAATAAATATTCCAATTCTAGAAAACCCATTTGCTGGCTCAAATTAATTAATACTTTTGGTGTCCATCACCACATGCGTTACAAGTTACAGGGAAAATGTGACATAATGAGGTCGGCTATAATGAGGTAGGGGTTATAACAAGGATATTGTCATGGTCCAAAATTACTTGCGTGTAATTCTACGGCGGGACAAACCTTTTATGGTGAGATTGGCGAGAATGTAATATCTGCTATAACATATATATATATCACACGCAGGCCCCAGTACTTTGACCATAAAATTTGCTAAAATCTCCCTTTTGGAGCACTATCCAGTAGATTTGAGGGATACATTTATCTTCAACGTTGCATGCAAGTTTTCATTCACAAAATTTTGGATGTCAGCAGTGATTGTTTTTCAGTAAATTTTAGTTGCTTTTTCTTCACAAGACTTGGCTTTTGGAACAGGGAGTAAGCTTGGTCCCACCTGTAACTTTGGATGTCAATGAATTCTAGAGAGTTTTCTTCCCAGCATTCCTTTTTGGATTAGATGGTTTCTATATTTGATTTTAAATCAGCCATTTTGAAATGCATGATGTACTGCAATAAAGTATGTATCAGTGATTCTGATATAATTCATTTATTTTGGTATATTGACCAAATTCTGAACATTTGTGGTCTTTGAGTCTTTCCTTCTGGAGCCAAACATGCTCATACATGTAAAGAGCAGCTACATTGGCTCAATTAATAAACTATGCTTGAAATATATTTATTTGATATTTCTTAGCTGCCTTCTCAGTCAGTATCAGGGACAAAAACAGTGACAACTTCATATTTTATCAAGAGAGCTTTTGGAAAAAAACATGGGTTTTCTCGAGAGAAACACAAGATGCAGTCTCCAAGTTGCAGCTCTATGGAATCTCTATGTCATCAACAGGAGAACTCTCACAATTGGATTGGAGGGGACTTCGATCTCCCACATATAAACTGGTCCTCGCTAACGGTTGATGGAAATAGAATATGACACAAATTAACAACAGATTCTTGGATATGATTCTCAATTGCAGTTTCCAATGGTTGGTATCTTTTCATAGGAAAACACTCTAGACACTCTAGAATTATTTCTGACAAATAGAAAATCCCTTGTCACAAAATGTTCACCTCTCCCAGGTTAAGGGGATCTTAGCATTGTCTTAACTGGCTCAGACATCTCTGCCAGGAGGAAGAAACCAGTTAGCGACAAGATCAATCTGTGGAAGAAGGCTGATGTTGAAGAGCTAAGGAAGAGAGGAAAATTTTTCCAACAGGTTTTTCTCCAAAAATGTCCCGTAACCAGGGTACAATTCCACAGGATTGGAAGAAAGGACATGTGGTTCCTGTGTTCAAGAAAAGGGACAGATCTCTGCCTGTAAACTACTGGCCAGTGTCACTGAAGTCCACTGTATACAAATCACTGAAGCATATTGTCTGCGGTAACATCATACAACACTTGGACACTCACCAAATTCTCATTGATGCCCGACACGGTTTTCGGAAACAAAGGTCCTGTACAACTCAACTACTTCAAGTGGTTGAAGACCTTGCCTCAACAATTGACATCAAAGGCCAAATTGATGTCACCATGCTTGACCTGTCTAAGGCATCTGACAGATTACCTTGTCAGAGACAGATGCACAAGGCAGAGTTCTACAGGATAAGAGATAGTCTTCATCAGTGGGCAGCTGACTTCTCATCCAACTGCACTCAACAAGTTCTCCTAGATGGTTCAAAATCCGATCCTGCCCGTCCTTTCTGGGGAACCGCAGGGTAGCGTAGTCGGACCTCTGCTTTTTCTTCTTTACATAAATGACTTGACAGATTATGTCACACATGGATCAACAGTCCGTCTTTTTGCAGATGATTGTGTCCTGTATCACACCATAAGATGCCAAACACCTGAAAGAAGACTTAGATACCCTACAACGTTGGGAAGAAGACTGGGCCATGACCTTCCAACAAAGTAAATGTCAGGTTCTGCACATCACTAAGAAGTCAAACCATATCAGCTGCAGACACTTGATCCACGGACAACCATTGAAGGAAAAACCCAATGTCAAGTACCTCAGCATCCACTTCAGTCATGACCTTAGCTGAAACAGTCATATCAATACCACCGCAGAGAAAGCATGTTTTCTATAAAGAAACCTTAATAATAATAATAGTAATAATATGCCTTGTTTACCCAGGGTAGCCTCATCAGTATCATATACTGTTCTCCCTGAGGGCCCTGCAATCATATCATTACCCCGACTTTAACCATGCGACCATGATAAGGTGCTCAAGCATCCAAGGAATTTCTTCTTATCGACCTGGTACCCATTTACTTCACCTGGGTGGGGTGTGGCAAATGTAGATTAATGTCTTGCCAAAGGACATTAGTGCTGTTGCAGGGAATCGAACCCTTATGTCCGAGAAATACAAAGGCTACAAGATGCCCAAGACCGTTGGTGGAGTACGCATCAGAGATTTGGGACCCATTCACCCAATCCAATATCAGGAAGCTGGAAATTATATACATGTAGCACAGATAAGCTTGCTTTGTGTGTTATGACTACTGGACTACAAGCCACGTCTAGGCCATGCTTCGTCAGCTTCAGTGGATAAAGTGAATATTTATGAGTGTGCGATAATCTGGCATGCACAGTACCCTATTCAACGGACATTCCATATCAATATTCATGAGCTCACAAGTGTGATGGACTTCACAGACTTCAACGTAACGTCCGATATAATCCGGTATTTTATTAGCTAATTCAGAGGATTAGCACATTTTTAATGCTTTCATAGCTATCAAATGAGTATATAAGTGGCAGCAGCAGAATTCGTTAATTTATCATTAGTGTACATGTATAATCTAGTCCCATATGTGCATTTTTATGTAAGGTGATAACGGCTATAACAAGGAAAATCCTTCGGTCCCGACAGCCTCTTTATATCGAGTTTTCCCTGTATAATCTTACCTGATTTTCGTCCAATTTGGTTTTGAGGGATGATGATTTGCAAAGAGCTTGCATCTGGTACTTTAGGGATTGTGTGGTTGAGAAGACAGATTGCTCGCACAACTTTGCCATCAGTCTTGACCCTGTCAGAGAAGTAGGAGGGGTCACCAATCACCATCTTGCAACGAGCAGTTTCTCCTTGAGATGTGACTCCAGTGACAGTTCCACTTGTATCCACTACTACCTCATCAATAGGTTTGTCCAGCATGTATGTGCCACCATAGATGGCTGAAAGTCTACAAAACATCCAAGAATACAGTTAGGAAGAATTCCTGGGATTTTCAAGATGATATTACTTCAAAAAGTTAAGAGAGTACTTCAATTTGGTTCAAGAAGCCTTTTAAGATTCATCTAATTACAATGAAGTGAACACTGTTACACCTGTACATATATTACTGTGAAACAGAATTTATACAAGAAGTTAAGCAAAGCTTAACAACTATGATACAGCAACTAAATTTGAAAGATATGTTTTGTTAGCCTGACGCCCCATAATTGTTTACTGAAATCAGACATTAAACTTCAAAGCCTTTTTTATGTCCAAAGCCTTTTTTATGTCCCTGCATTTGCATCTCAGACAAAAATTCTGAAAAAGATACGAAAATATTGTTTGTAAAAACCATCTTTGTCAGGGGATTGTAATGTGTAGTCTAGATGATCAATGAAATATAATGGCTTAATTTAGTTTGGCTGAAAACTGCAGTATCCCCCCCCCCCCCCCCCCCCCCAGTTAGTTGACTGACAGAGAGATTGTTTGAAGTAGTCTCACAGGATCCAACAAATACTTGAAAGAATCTTCATATCACAGTTTAAATTTGGTTGTTGTTTTTTTTAATTAAAATAAAAAAGTTAATTTTACTGATTTTTATATAAGTGTCAAAGCAAAGCAGGTTTGCATGTCTTAACTTGTTTTTTCTTATATATTTTTTTTGTTTTTAAAAATGTGCTCTGATATATCAAGACTCTAGTATATGGTAATGTTAAATAAGTAATACTCTTTTTCAGATATAAATGTCTTTATCAAAATATTATGGATGATAATATCTGCATAAAGATGACTTGGAGAACTCAGATGCAATATTCAGTATTTTATCCTAATCTATAATTCTCTCATAGAAATAGAAAGATTACTGTAAAACTAGAAATTTACAAATTGTGGTTTTACAGTAAATAAAAACATACCAATTAGGATTGTTACAGTATTGTTGAAGTAATATTTTAGGGAGAGATAACATGCCCATCTGGGCCATCTCTCCCTTCCCCCATATTTCTAAAGATTGACTGTGCATGAACAGAAGGGCTTTGACAAGTTAACTGTCCTCATAATATTACCCTATAAATGGCAATTAAATTATACAGTGGCTAGTTCTCAGAAACAAATTTCTATTAGTTAAACATTTTTAAAAATAAAGTAAAAGTGTTTGAATAGAGTATGAATCTTATAATTTTTTTTAAAGATACCATGTGGAATAGCTTTAAACGAAATTGTACCATATAGTGTCTTTGAGAGATGGTTGTCTTTTTAATTTCATATGATTTCAAGTCCCAATTACAAAAAAAAATGTTAAAAAGAATGGCTAAAATCATTTACAAAATTTGAACTTTTACGATATGTTTTTACATGTTTGATTTCCTTGCTTTTCCTGTTGTCTTTAACATTCCATATCTGATTTCACATCACAGTCCTTAAAATGTTAATGGATCCTAAATCGGAAGACTGAAAAGGGTCTTGATGCCCCTCTAAAAAAGAAGAAGAGTACCCCCTTCCCTCCTGAAAAGTATAATGCCCCCAACAAAAAAGTAATATATAAATAAAAATGGGGAATAAAAATCAGCATGTGACACACTTACCTGGCAAATCCTTGAGGAAGTTCTCCTAAACCATAAAGAGGATAGATATATGGAGATTTGCCATATCTAGACAGGGACTCACAGTACATGGCAACTTTCTTTATCGTTTCTAGGCAAGATCTTGACAGGTATCTGTTGAAAAACAAAAAAAGATCTCCCAATGGTATGAATGTCATATCAGAATGAAGAATAAAGCTGTATCAAAATAATTATCATTATCATGTTATTATCATTATTATAATAATAATAATAATAATAATAATAACAATAATAACAATAATAATAATAATAATAATAATAATAATAATAATAATAATAATAATAATAGCAATAATAATAATAATAATAATAATAATAATAATAATAATAATAATAATAATAATAATAATAATTATCATTATTATTGTTATTATTATCATTATTATTATTACTACTACTACTACCCATCATCATTATCATCATCATCATCATTATTACAATTATTATTACTATTGTTATCATTAATAATAATGATCAATACTACTACTATCAATTATCATTTTGTATTACATGATACTATCAAATAATTATGTTGGTCATGTAGTAAGTCTGGTTTTTATTTGCAGCATGGGTATTTAATCGACTTGCAGGATTTAAGATAGAGATGACAACTACTCTAATGATCACAATTTTTCTCAAATTTAGAAGCTTACTCAAAAACATAGCACAATAAAACCCCAAACTTTTGTGTCATAAATTTATTGTGGTGTAATGCAACAACACAATAAAACCAGAAGCTTTTACGTCAGAAATGTTTGATTGTGGTGTAATGCAACACGGGTAATCTGAATTGGTGTAAAGGGAGGCAGCCATAAACACTACACTTTTGCCTCACCATCTAACGCGCTGTAGACTGAAAGCTGGTTAGTATTATACAGTGCGTATCAACACTTTGGAAATATTCTCCAAAATCATAATTTTGGAATATTAATATGATTTTTTTCTTATACAGCTACGGGTGCGAGTCTGTTTCAGGGATGACACTATGAGTACTGATAACATTTTATGTCTGAGTGAGTACTGGCTACTTTTGGAAAACTTACAAAAATTGGTTCGCACAAAAATGCCTCATTCTTGAATTTGATCAAAGTGCCTATCAGGCAGTAGCTGCATGTTCTCTGTCAATTATCAGTAATTGATTTGAACAATCATTTAATCCTCAATCCTATAACTAGCTGCACATCCCCACCCTCCCTTCCACACACACACACCTACATCCACAAATGCCCCACATAAAACACTGCAGATTATGCCTTACTGCATGCAATTCAATTTTTGACTGGGGCATGTCGAAAGGATGCAAGTAGCAATGCATTACAGGAAGATGGACCTAAAATGTTCAATTTCAAGAAGAAATCTTTTTAAATCCAATTTTGACCATTTTATGTTGTTTTTGTTTTTTTGCCCCATCTGACAACGCAAATGGTTTCAGACTGCTGACACTTAACAAGAAAGGTCTAAAAAGGACAAAATATGTTTAGAAATTGCAACTTGTAGGCCAATCTTTGGTTTATATGCCCCTTTTCCAGTTTCCCGTCCGGTACAGTTCAGGTAACAAGTATTACAAATTTTCTGGTCTGGTTCCGGTCCAGGCTTTTCTCCAACACCCTGAACTAGTATTTTAAATGAATATCAATTGAATGAAAATAAAATTTCAACAGTTCTCACTCGTCGTCTACGTAGAGAGCCATTGCATGTCCAACAAAATCTTGTGTATTGCGATCCAATCCAAACTTCTCAAACACCTGTTTCATGGTCCAGTTGGGCTCTACTCCCTGCATGGTTTTAGGGTCGCTTTCATCGAAGTTGGAAACGTATACCAGGAATTTCTGGAAGCGGCGCTTTTCAAAGATTCCCATCAGTGCTGTAATAATAACAGTAACAGTAATTGATATAGTAATTCTCATAAATAAATTTGGAGTAATAATAAACCAAAGTTTGTAAATCAATCAAAGATTGATTATTGTTAAACCCCATGGCCCAATTTTGTTCACGTTCAAAAGAATGAATAGGTGGGGGATTGCCTAATACGAAGAGGATCAACAATCACAGCCATTCATTCAAGCCAAAATTAAATGAAAGGGGAACACATCTTTCTATCTGTCACTAATTTCTACAAAAAGATTTTTTTTTAGTGGAGACTGCAAGGTTTTACATAAAAGTCTCTTGATAACAATAACAAGTGCAAAACTCAATCTACCGTCTTTTTACAAAGACAAATTTTTGTTTTTCATATACTGTTTTTTTTTTCTCTTTTATCTGGAAAATTTGTGTATGTGGAAGTTTCTTATTTGCAAGTATTTCTCATTTCATTAATAACTATGCATTCCCCGGATCGATACACTTTTTTCTCTTCTTCTTTCCCCCCTTTTAACATGACAAGGGAAATGCCCACGGCAGTCTCGCCTGCATTGCGCAATTATCTGGGCGAAATTTTCACTTGGTGAAAAATCAAAGATTGGGGCACTTAAGGGGTGCTGCCCCTGACCCCCCCCCCCCCCCCACCCTCCCCCCTGGGGGCCAGCTAGGTACTCCATTCTTATAACTTAAATCAACTTCAAATAAGATTTATTGGACAGAAAGTTCATTTTAAATCAAGCTGTTAACTTTGGGGGGAACGCACGGTACATGTATCAATAATTTGAACATATGTCCAAATTGAATTTCTCTTTTTTGAATCATTGTCATTGGGCAATTTTAGATATCTCTATTAACAGCAGCAAGTCATATAACATTTCAGTGTTGATACACAGAACTTGATGCTTACATGATGATAACGCTTCCTTTTCTGTGGCAGGAACTTTGTAGATGTTGCCCCCTTTCTTGTATACATAACTTCCCTCTACTGACTTGAACTCCAGGTAACGGGTGACTCCAGAATGAATCAACAATTTTACTAGTTGACCTGAGAAGGCAGAAGAAGTGAATCTAATGATACTAACAATAAAGGGACATCTCTGAGAATTTTTGAATCAATTGAAATAAGTTCATCTTCATGAAGTGACAATACGTTTATTACAAACATTTTTCATAAATGCAGCTTCATAAGGCGGGTTATTAACAATGTTTCTAAAATGGTAGTTATTAAAACTGCCTGCGGCACTGAAAGGGATACAGATTGTATTTTCAATTTGCAATATATAAATAAGAATTACAGTCCAACCTTGTTTATCCACTCACCGGTTATACAGCTCCCTCTATCACCCAGACGCAATCTCAAAGTGTACATGTACAATCTTCTTTCATTCATTTTAATCTAAAGAATACTCCAAACTTGCTCAAAACTCCCTGAAAATTTGTACAATGTAAAACGAAAAACACAAGAATGTGCTGCAAACAAGTACATGTAAATAATTAAATACCTTATCATCTGCATAAACCCTACAAAATTTCATAGAAATTCTGTTTGAGCACAATTCTCTTTCGCAGCTAAATAACATACTCACATTCGAGCAGGGTCCCACTGCGGCTGAATAAATGAGGTCAGACTGTATTTACAAATATTTACAGAATAAACGGGTATAATTACTGTTCAACTCTTTTTGACTGTGCAATTTAACAGGAACATTTACAGTTAAAGTTAAATTTGCAGCACCCTTGCCAAAGTCTATTTTCCTGCTTATGATATCAGTGTGTAGAGTCACTAGACCTGTATATTCTATGGCTACAGTCTTGACAATGTAGGTCTGGCAGGCTTTTAGAAAAATTACCCGAAGGTTCACGAGGCGACAGCACACAAAACCAACATGTCAATCTTGGAGGCCTTCTGACTTTTCTGAGGGTTCACTAGCCCGACACTGTCGGTCATGTGGCCCATCAGTCTCAAGGACTGTCCGTCTCTTAGGCAGTTGCTCTACTGGGATGTCCCAATATACATGTATACTAGTAATACAGTGCACACAAGTTCCTACCTGATGACATCAGAAATTTTGGGATTAGATCCACATTCCAGTCCCTTCCTTTTCCAAATTGTTCCTCTAATGGGGTTGATGGATCATTGAACATTTTGAACAGCTGTAGAGACAAATGAAAAGGATACACAAGAGTGATACAACTATTTTAGTATATGTAAATCTAATTTGGAGCTTATTTTTTATTCATAGGATAAACATTTTCTACCACAATAGCCTCAGAATTTGAGGCAAAATGGGCATCAGTAACTATTATCAAAATGCAGTAAGCAATAAAAAATTAATTAGAATCAACAAGAAAAGTACTAAGCTGGGTAATCAATATACTTGAAAGTACACCTGAGCATACAGAGACTATAGTTAAGATTACGAAAAATCTTGTCATAGACCTACAACCAAAATTTCTGTAATAACAAGAAAAATGGTTACAAGATATGTTGCACTATTTGGATAACTCCATACAAATAGGACATGTTCCAACTTCATACTGTCAATCTAAATACATTTGTTCTCGTATAGAAACATATTATATTTCAAGATATTGGGTAGTTACATCGGCCAGGGGTGTCATTGATGCACTTGCTCCTCCATAGTATTTTTGACGGTCCATATGCAACACTTTCTTGCCGGATACAGACAGCATGCCGCTCAGTACACATTCCTAAAAAAAAACACCAAAAAAAGGTGATCATTACAAAATTTGAAACTTCAAACAAAATGACATCATCAAAAAAATCATACGATGGGGAACCATAAGCTACGCACTTTGTTATCAGCAGCTAGAAAGTAATTTTTTTCAGTGGTTTATAATGCCAATTTCTATCATACATCTCTGTTCTACATATTCTGAAGTCAAATCGTTGGACAGATGTTGATAACATGTATTTTCAAGTCAATATCGATGCCCGTGTCAAAATTTGTTTGACAAAATGAAAGGATCCTTAAGCTACATGTACATGTATGCATATGTAATAACTGAATGTAAATCTTGATTTTGAAGCTGGCTAATATGAATTTCAACCCGATTTCCAAATAATGATAATATCACAAAAAATAAAGGGAAGTTACACTCAGATTTTTTTTTGATGGGGGAGTGCCTCAGTCAACCCCAAAATGGGAGTCTAAGGAACTGACTAGAAGCGAAAAACATAGGGTCTTTGGAACGGTGGATCTATATCCAGCTGAGCGAAAAAACATGGTCCAAGGAACTATGGCACTTTAGTGTGGGGATTCTATAGTGCATGCATACATGTATATGCAATTACACACGCAAGGAATGGATGGATGTACGCGAGAGCTAGGGAACAGGGCGCGCCGGGGGAAACGGAGAGAGACGAGCGCTTTTGTTCCTGCCGGGTATCTTCAGAACGGCGATCGGCTATTGAAAAAGGGGGTCGTCAAAGCGGCACATACCCGTCTGTCCAATATATTAAATATTAAATGTTGTTCTTTTCAAAATGTAGTCTATTACTCAGTAGGATCTTTTTCTTCATGAGGACATTTAACAATATTCCATCTACAATATATTTTGAGTACTGCCCCGAAGGTAAAGACGCTTCAGAGCAAATCGCAAATTAATGATATATTCGTGTACGACAAATGGGAGAGTTGACCGACAGTATGTCATAATCGACTCACGAAATTGCCAATTTAAGATTCGCATACATTGTAGATTTATAGTGATCTCAATTTTCAAACATCCATAACTTTCTTATTCCTTGACCTTGTCCGATTTCCTTCAAACTTTCACCGTCCTGTTTTTCTTATTTTTCTGCTATCACACAAATCATCTTAATTAATCAAGGTAATTGCGCGCATTGCGGGGTGCGTAGCTTAAGGACTAGACCGAAAAATCGGTCTATTTCATTCGGGGATATGTTCTACTGAGACTACTTCTGGCTTCACGGAATCCCTCTCCTACATAGACCAAAGTCTGCCCCATCACTCCTGTTGGGGTCATCCGTTATGTGCTTACCTATGGCTGGAACCGGACTGGGACCTATAGCACGCGTGTGCATTCACTAGCAGGTATATAATCTGTTCGCCCAACAGATTCACTTGCGATAACCCCGTTGACGATGTAGAGGGGTAAAATTTCTGTAAATCTGGGATTATTTCAAAAATTAGGTGAGTCCACTTTATTAAGTATACATTTATCATGATATTTTGTGTATTTTGTTTTCATTTCCGACTTGTATTTTGTCGTAAAGCTTTCTGGTGAGGTACCTCACCTTTTTTGCCCATAGGCACAGTGCATAAGACAGCACCGTAGTCACTCGACTACAGTGACTATGGGAGGCTTCTGTCTTGGAGAACCTCAAAAGTCAAAAAATGTTATAAAACTCCTCCAAACAGACAAATTTTTCTGTCTACTTTAGGACCTGCGTAACTCCAGGGGAGCTCCACCGCCATCACCGTTAGGTGGCAGAGCTCCAGGTACAAATAACCAAAATCTTCCTCGCCCATTAGTTTGGTCGGTCGCATCGCTTAATTTCAGCAGGTAAGGTAAATTTCATTGTGCTTTAAGCCTTTAATAATATCTTTATATTTATATTTATTTTCACTTCCTACTCAAATCATGAGAGCAAATATTGTTACTATTTTAACCCCCCAAAAAAAAATCCCAGAAGAAAATATGGTAATATTCATTTTCATTTACCCTGTCTCAGAGGCCTAGTAGATCAGTTTTCGGCCGCATGTACAAAGCCAATGGGGAGCGCGCGCATGCCGTGTGTTCCCCGCTGATTAAAGGTCCCGGCGGCCCTAGCCGGCGTACAACGCCGGAGCTCCCCCGCGTAAAACCCGGCCGAAAACTGCTCCCGTGGTATCAGAACTGACATCCCAAGACTAACGGAGATATCTCGTGTGCGTCTCATGCACCAACTATCTTTGACTGCAACATGCGATTGGACACTTTTGAGCTTGCGACATACGAAAAATCCCGATCTAAAACTGAAAATTTCTTGAAATACAGCTCAGTTTTGGAACCCATTTTCCTTACGGACACATGTAAGACACAAGAATTTTCAGATTAGGGTAGCGGGACCGCTGATTACATCGCTAAAATGTGACATTTATGGATATTTTTTTCAATGCAACTGCGGTTCCCCTGTGACTTTGGTATGTATTGTTTATGTGTGATATGTGATATGCTCTCATGCTATGCATTTAAAAGTGACTTTTGCCTTGCATACGTCATACCGGCCGAATTCTCCTCCCGGCCGAAAACACCATCCTTTACTCTATGACCACTATTACTTGGTGTGGTCACGACCTCTAAGTTGAACAGGTAAAAAAACACCAATATAATCAGCAAAATTTTGAGAAAATACTTCCTTCTGCATTTTAGGATGATAGAATATCTGATATCATGCCAGATTCTTCAAAAGAATCTTTATCATCTTGATCAAGTGAAATTTTCAGGCTGTTTTTGCCTGCCCATCTTGCTCCTTTCCAGCACACATGTGCTAACTTAGAGATCACACACTTGCTATAGGAGGCAATTCCTCGCGGTACGAAGGTACAGAGTCAGAGTGCGAGGTTATCTCAAATAACCTCATATAACATAAGTGTGAGTGCCCTAGACCTAGTGCCTAGTTAGTCCGACCCCGCTTACGTGTATATGTACCGTATGTAGTGTAGGATGCCTAGTTTGTCATTTGTATTTGACTTTGTTTACACTTCTTTTCTATCCTTAAGTTGGAATTTAGTTTGGTTCAGTTCAGTTTTCAATAGGTGTTTGTTGTCATGCATCTCATCAGACACTGTCCTACTTCTCGTGTCACTTTCATTCCTTTCCTATTCAGATGTGCCCATTCACTCCATCCTCACATCTGGTTTTGTTGAACATTCCTTATTACATAATCACCCCAGTCATTGACCTATCTTCATCCTAGTTATTTTTGATTGGTTCTTGTATTGAATTGGGTTGATACATTTTAGTTAGATATTTCCATTTTCTTTATGTTCATTGGTTAAGTATGTTTGAATATTTATAATGTTATGTTGTCTTAGTTACCAATTTGATGTGGGCCAGGCAGCCCTATGTTATAAAAAGAGAACATTAATAAAAAAGTAGAAAAGAAGAAGCTCACACACATCAGAGAGAGCACTACCAGACTTCATCAAGTTTACCTCTATTTATTTCTCGTTGTCTCCTGAGTTCCTGTCATGTTTGATGCCTGAGTTTGCTGTTATACGTTTGAGACTGTTTTAATGTTTGATATACTGCATGAACTTAATTTTACAACCCTACAGTAGGATAGATGCGGGCTGGATACGAAAGTGCATTAGCGCCGAAAGTCAGTGGGTCCTTGTCAGACGCCATGCCAACTGGTCGGGCTACTGCAAAAGTGAATGTTTGACACAGTCCCACATAGGCAAGGGCCTGTGAATATGGAGGTGGCTCCTATTTCCGAACACTTTTCAGCAGCCTAGGAATTAATTTTTTTTTTTTAGGGGCTACTTTTTTTCTTGCCTTGGGGCTACTTTTGAATTTTATTGGGCTATTTCTTATATCATTGGGGCTACCATTTTAATGGAAAAAGCAGACTGGTTATCAATTTGGGTTTTTTGTGATATTGCGATTGCTGTTACATTGGTACTAATCGTACTATCTCATGCACAGGTTTCCTTTACGTCATACTGCCCAATTTAATTTTTTTTTAAATAGATTTCTAAAATTTTAACTTCACCCCCCCCCCCCATCAGATTTTTTTTTTTCAAAACTTTGAAGGAATAAATAAAAAATAGGTCAATTCAACAATAGGTCAATTTCACTCGAATTTGCTGTCATTAGGCGTATTTCCCGCGGAGATGTTTATTTTAAGTGAAAGGCGGGCTTGGCGTGTTTTTTCTTTTCTCGCACATAATACTCCAAAATCCACTTGGACGTACGTACGTACATATATACTGTGAATGCGCACAGTTCCGGGTGATTTTTCTTTTCCAATTTGTTTTTCGCGGATACCATCACACTCGATGAGCTTCGATCTCGCGCGCGATAAGTAGAAAACCCCGTCATAAATCCACCGATTTCCTGATTTGTAGAGCGTTTTCGGTGACTCTGTTTCTCACAACCCGACTTAAGCACCGCGTGCTTTGAAGAAATGGCATTAATTCCGCATTTTTTAGGCAGGCTTTGGCTTTACAGATTGATTTTTTGAGGTGACTACGGACTTAATGTGGTAAGGGACAATTTCTCTGTGTGGTGTATCCGGTCGTAGATCTAGTGATAGTCTCATTACACGGATGATGGTAATTTTAGACCTATCATTGTAACAGTGATATTGCGTTTCGGAAAGGAAATTTTTACAAAAGGCGTCGCGCAAACACTAAGTGAAATGAAGCTGTCGCGTCGATGAATTTATACAACCCTGATATAGAATGCGGGTAGTTCTGTAGTATGCATGAAAAAAGCGCTATCTTCAGTTTCCGTGCGATATCTGGCTATACTGTTATTGTTGTCATTTGGTCTAGCGCTCACGATGCTACACATTCGCGATGTACTAAGCTCCGAGTCAACGAGATAAAAGGTTGAATTTAGCTGCTTTTTGAGCATAATAGTGATTTTCTTTCGAATCATTGATGGGGGCGACTCGTATGAAAACGGTCGCCCCCAAATACAGGTTTTCCAGCATTTATTGGGGCGATATGGGGGAGACGAGGGCGAAATCGCCCGTCGCCCCCGTGTATTTCCGACGCTGCTTTTCAGAAAATCAACCACAGCAAATAAAATGTCCAATGAATAACTGTCAGACTTACAGAATGAATGCTTAAAGTCCTACAGAAAAAGAAGTTGGTGGAATTCGAAAAAGACATTGTAGAGTTAATACGATATTCCCTTCCGAGTGAACCCCTTCCCAACGACACAGCGTTTTGGTTCCTTGTGTGTCATGTGTGTGAGTGCCGAACGTGTGCCCCCTATGCCTAGCTATACGAGCTCTGTGGCTTATCAATATGGTACTGGCCACAGAGCTATACAGCCCATGCCTATGCTGTGTGTGGAGGAGGATATCAATCAAAAAATCTAGATCTAAATATCACCATTTCCCACATACTGTGAGCCATGCAAACTACCCTCGGAGTTTGCTAAAGGGGTTACCTCCCAGGATCAACTAAGATTGTAAAAATTGAATGAATAAAAAAGAAAAAAAGCCACAAAATTGGCAGGTGTGATCAGGTTTTTTTACCTTGCACTTGTAACTTGTATATATGGGACTACACATGCAAGGTAAGATTGGTGTAGTCCCATATATACAAGTTACACAGTGTAACTTGTATATATGGGACTACACCAATCTTACTTTGCATGTATAGTCCCATATATACAAGTTACAAGTGCAAGGTAAAAAAACCTGATCACACCTGCCAATTTTGTGGCTTTTTTTCTTTTTTATTCATTCAATTTTTACAATCTTAGTTGATCCTGGAAGGTAACCCCTTTAGCAAACTCCGAGGGTGGTTTGCATGGCTCACAGTATGTGGGAAATGGTGATATTTAGATCTAGATTTTTTGATTGATATCCTACTCCACACACAGTATAGGCATGGGCTGTATAGCTCTGTGGCCAGTACCATATTGATAAGCCACAGAGCTCGTATAGCTACCTATGCCCTATGGCCTTAGACTTAGTATGGGAAGAAGATACACAACCTACCCCGATTCGGGGCCAACAGGGTGACGACTGGGGGGTGGGGGTGACAAGACAGAGCAGGTATTATATTACTTGTTTTTTTGCCTCATTTTATGACGCCCTATGTTCTCTTTCAGTGTGGAGAACATACGTACGCGTAGTCCCACGCGTATGAAAGCCATTTCAGGAGCTTAGCTGTACACGTTCGGTAATACAATGCTGTTCGGAAATACAATCCATGGCTATAATTACTATGACTTATGAGTGCGTTTTTAGCCCAATGCCATGGCAAAGCAAAGTCAGACAAAAAAATACATGTCATCATGGTCATGAACATGAAGTTACATCTCCACCCATTGATATTTCACAAGTCAAAATTTTGCGTAACTGCGACATAATTACGAACAAAATACCTTTAAGCCGGTTCCTAGAATTATTGCATCATATTCTTCATCCATTTTGCTGCGATTTTGTTCCAACTAATAAAGTAAACAACAAAAATGTGTTCCGATTTGACAGGTTTCTCTCAAGCTCCGTATTCGTATTTATAGCTCATGTAACCTTTGACATATCATTCCGCATATGCGCACGCGCACGTATTGCGTTCATTATAGACTAGTCGTAACGCGTACGGTACATGTATTATTTGCGTTAGCCTTGCTTGCGCGATATACTATACTACTAGTATAGAAGGCCGGCCGGCCATGCAACGCCTATGATCAACGCCATATATACTGGGTGCGGCGCGCGCGCGTAACGGGTACATGCCACAGAACTCCTGTAGGAGCAGCGCCCAGCGGCGTCGCTAGAGGGGGGCGGGGGTCGTGGATGCGAAGTGTAATAGATATACATGTATGTTAATTAAGAACTATACCAGTAAATGGATTTTACTTCTTCCCCTCCCAAGGGGGTTTGCTTTAATTTTTGTTATGACATTTAATTTGTCTATGGTCTCCAGATACTTACATACGCTTATTGCAAGTCATGCATGGAGTGCGGAGAGGGGCGCTCAGGGTTTGGGACTTTGGGTGGGAAGGGGGGGGGGGGGGCTGGCTGGAAGGGGTGAGGTATTGTGTTGGGATGTGCGGGTATGTCAGTTGTATATCTGTATAATTTCAAGTAAGCTAAGATTTTAAGTAAATTACAAGTATGGTTGAAGTGTGTTGCATTGACAGTGCATGTTGTCAGTTGCAGACGGGGGAGGGTGGTTGAGGGGTGGGTTTGTCAAACTTTTGTTAATGGTTGTGCAGTTTGTTTGCATGGTCGATCACGTACAGAGGTAATAATATATAGATTTTATTTTTGTTTGTAATATGTGGTGGATATTCATGAGGTGGGGGCCTGGGGGTAGGTAAAGAGGGCCGGCATGTGCCCCTGTGAAGAAAAAAGTAAATTGACCTAGTCTACATTTTTGTTTTCAGTTGTGGATAAGGGGTGGTTGTCTGAAGTGAGTACGTTCCTCAATTTAAAAAAAATAATAAAACAATTGCTAACCAGCTGTTTTAAATGGTTTAGTCATTTTCTGGGGTCTTTTCCTTCTTTTTTTTTTGGGGGGGGGCTGGAACATAATCACACCCACTCCTCCCCCCCCCCCCCCATTTTTTTTTTTTTTAAAGACTGGTTTGTGGGAAAAGGAATTTCTACCATCCGTGACTCTATATTTGGATACTTTCTTATTTAGAAAGTGGCATATGAACCCTGAAGTGTGGTGTTTCTGCAGTGGGAGGGGGGCACGCAAAAAGGGTACATCATTCACCACATCATTTAAAAAGCTAGGCCTAGTATTACTATAATTACTAGAACACAGTAATAAAAAAAAATATATATAAATGCAAATGTGTTCTCAAATCCCCCCACTTGATATTGTTGTTACCCCTCAAACACATTTTTATAACTCTGCCCCCCCCTCTAAAAAGAAAAAAAATCCTTGATTTGCCACTAAGAAAAGGCTGACACAAAAAGTTATGTTGTTGTTCAAGTTGAAATAATTTTGCTCGCCATCATCATTTAGGATGTATACAGAGATATCAAATTTCTCTCACACAGAAATTTGCTTTTTGTCTGAATAATGTGTAACCCCCCCCCCCCCCATCTCTATTAAGGGCCATTTTAAAGTGGGGGGAGGATGAGAGAAAAATTATTTTTAAATTGTACGAATATAACCCTGTCGTTTTTGTTTAGGATTACATCGATGTCAACATACTTTATTTATTAGATATGCTTTATTTCATTTATGTATTAGAGCTAGCGAACATAGCGAGCGAGTTTGGGGGAATTTTCAGAAAAAATTGCCCTTACTGGGAGTATATTATGGGCACATTCGAGCGAGCGGAATGAGAAATCCTTCGCTGGGGGGGGGGGGGGGGGGGGTAGGCATTATGCCCCTTTTGCCTCCAGCTCCAGTGCCTTACATTGTAGTTGTAGTGATATGGGTATACTAAAGCCACACCGATTCTTTGAAGCTATAGATATGGCTCTTTTTGTAAGAAAGAGTGGGAAATATAGGTAAAAGAGGGCATTTATCAGAAGAGGAAAGGGTGCTCATCAGAGGTGGAAAGGGGCACTTATAAGAGGTGAAAAGGGGCACTTATGAGAAGAGGAAAAGCGCACATACTACATAGGAAAAGAGGCACTTATTAGAAGTAAAGAGGGGGCACTTATCGGAAGGGGAAAGTGGGCACTTATTAGAAGGGAAAAGGGGCACCTACCAGAAGTAAAAATGCACTTATCGAAGGAGAAAAGGGCACAAATTAGAAAGAAATTAGGGGCACTTATCCAAAAGGGGAAAGGCACTTATTAGAAAGAAAAAGGGGCACCTTTCCGAAGTAAATTTGCACTTATCAGCAGGAGAAAAGGGCACTTATTAGAGAGATAAGGCGGCAATAATTCTCAGATTTGAAACGGGTCATTTATCAGAAGGAAAAAAAGGGCACTTATAAGAAGGGGTGAGGGCACTTATTGGAAAGGAAAAGGGGCCTCTTTTAGTAGTAAAAAGGGCAGTTATCAGAGAGAAAGGGGGCAATTATAAAGAAATGAAAAGGGCACTTTTTAGTTACTTGAAAAAGTAGGGGGCTGTGCCCCCTGTCTCCCCCAGGAGCGCCACCTCCGTTTGAACAAAGGGGGTCCGGGGCACAAAACATCCAAACCAATGTGACTCTTTTCCAGGTCCTATTTGGCTGGGGTACTCTAGCGTAGCCAAGGGGGGGGGGAGGCAAGGGGCAGACTGCCCCCTGACACTGACAACTTTTGACCCAAAAAATGGGCCCCCCCCCCCCCCCCCCCCCCACTGAGCGGATTTTGGAGGGCTGGACGAGAAGAAAAAAATATGAATCTCCCTCCAAGCAGTTCCCCAAAGTTGACAGCCCTGCATTTGTGTGCCCCCTCCCCTTTACAAAATCCTTGCTACGCCACTGCTGGGATGGGTATAGACAGGGGCCTGGGGCCTGTTTCTCGAAACCGTCATATGTCTAAGTTCTTAACTAAGTCAGCGCTAGTTCTCTAGTTGTCCGCTACGTGTTTCACGAAGCCGTCTTTACCAAGATACTTGACAACTGGCTTGGATGGCCTGCCCAAGGAATTTTATGTTGTTTTTTTTAATGATATTTATGATTTTTTAATAGATTCATACGCTTTTTCCTTTGAAAAGGGTTTTATGTCTCAGTCACAAAGGAATGGAATTATTTCTCTTTTGCCAAAAAATAATAAGGACCCAATGTATGCTAAAAACTACAGACCAATTTCCTTATTGAATGTTGATTATAAGATAATTGCTAAATGTTTTGCTTTGAGATTAAAGTCATTTCTGCTTGATGTCATACATAATAATCAGTCTGGGTTTCTGAAAGGTAGGAATATAGCACATAATATACGTTTAATTATTGATTTGATTGATTACACTAATGCTCACGATGTTCCTGGTGCTCTATTACTATTAGATATAGAGAAGGCATTTGATAATGTTGAACATGAATATTTGTATAAGGTCCTGGAACGTTTTGGTGTTGGTCATGATTTTTTAACTTGGATTAAATGTTTTTATAATAACCGAAGCAGCTATGTTTTAAATAATGGCTACCTGTCATCAGCAGTCCACTTGGAAAAAGGAATATTTCAGGGATGCCCAATATCCCCATACCTCTTTCTTCTAGCAATAGAAATATTGGGTATTTCAATAAGAAGCAATCCATTAATAAAAGGTGTTCAAATTGGGGAAGTTGAACATAAAGTTAGTATGTATGCTGATGATACAACTTGTTTTTTAAATGGAGATTTGGAGTCAGTTAATAATTTATTTGATACTTTGGAGAAATTTGGGGCCTTCTCTGGTTGTAAGGTTAATATATTGAAAAGTGAAGGGATTTGGTTGGGATCTCTGAAAAAATCCAGAGAAAAACCCTTTAGTGAGAAGGGACTGGTTTGGAACAATTCAACTTTTTCTTGTTTGGGAATAAAGTTTTCTTTGGACTTAAATTTGCTTTTTGAACTGAATTATAATCAGAGATTGGGAAATATCGAACAGACCTTGAATTGCTGGCGTTCAAGATCATTATCCCTTATAGGGAAGATAACTGTTGTGAAAACTCTTGTATTGCCCAAACTGTTGTTCTTATTTACTACTCTGTGTATTCATATTCCTGAAAAGTTTTTTAAAAAGCTTGAATATTCCTTTTTTAAATTCATTTGGTCAGGCGGCAATGATAGGATAAAACGAAAATTTTTGTACAATGAATATGATCAATGTGGCTTGAAAATGTTAGATATCAGATCATTTGCCCTGGCTCAAAAGTTGGTTTGGTCAAAACACATGCTGAATGAAGATTTTAAAAGTGATTGGAAACAAATTGAAATGAAAAGTCTCACTGAATTCCATACAGACCCTTTCATTTTATTTAGAGCAAGTGCTCCTGACAATCTTTTAAAGAATGTAAATTTCCAGCTGGGTGAAACCATTAAGGTCTGGTATGTGTTTAGAAGTAGATTGTTGGCCAACATGAATTTAAGAGAGATGCACAAAATGGATGTGTTGTGGTTTAATAAGAATATTTGTTTGAAAACAAAGAAATATTTCTACTATTCGGAGTGGTATGATAAAGGTATTATAACAGTACAGGATTTGATGTTTGATGGTAATCGCTTTAAGGAGTTTTTGAATTGGTATCGGAATTTAATATTTCAATTCGTGATAGAAGGAAGTATTCTTTCCTTATCAAGTCTATCCCTTTGTTTGGAACGTGGTCCAATGATTCAAGGGACCCATATGATTTAGTGGTTAGTAAGTTATTCAGTTGTAATAGTCTATCTAAATTTTCTTATTCAATCTTTAAGGACCAACTGTTACCCAAGGATAGAAGCAGAAAGTGGAATGACATTTTTGGTATAGATTTAAATGATGAAGAATGGATGTTGGTCCATAGGAATAATCTTAAGTGCACAATTGAAACCCAACTAAGGTCTTTTTATGTTAAAACTTTCCATAAGGCTATAGCCACTAATGATTTTCTGCATAAAATTAAGAGGTCTGACACTGAATTATGCAGTCTTTGTAATCAATTAAATGACTCTATTCAGCATTTTATGGTTGAATGTGTAGTTGTAAATCCTCTTTGGAAATGTTTGGAAAAATTTTTGAGTTCAAAATTAGGGACACGGATACAACTCTCATCCTTTCAAAGACTTTTCGGGTGTAACAAAGACCAACAAAATTGTTTATGTATAAATTTCTTTCTTTTGTGCACACGTTTTTATATTTATCGCTGTAAGTTCAGAAAGGAAAAACCTAACTTTCAATCTGCTTTGTCATTTTTTAAGATTAAATATAAATCAGAATACCTGATAGCTCTCAAGAATAATAAGATGAGACAACACTTTCAAAAGTTTGTATTTGATATATGATGCAAGAGTCTGTATTTTTCCTGGAAGCCATGACCTGAGTACTCATCCTAAAATCCTATTTTTATACCCAGTATACCATGTATACAGCAAAAGCATTATTCATGTTACATGCACTTAATACACTGTTGCAATCTGGCCTGCGGGCGATTCCCGCGGGTCAGGATATAGTATGGTTCAGATTCTGAGCGATTTTATTTTGGGAGCGGTCTCCGGTGCGCGATGTCCCACTGCTGCTGCCGGGCTGGGGGATGGCGTGGCCCGGGTTTGTACGGGCGAGGAAAGATTTTTTCCTCGCCCGTACAGGTTCGGGTCGCGCCGTCTCTCGGCCTGGCGGCGTTGGTGGGATGTCGCGCATTTGGGGATTGCTCTTGGAGTGGAGTCGTTCAGAATCTGAACTAGATATAGTATTGAGATATAGGGCCTACATGTACTTTGTTCAGTGACCGTACCTCTTATTTGTTTTGTTTTGTTTTTTTCTTTTCTTTGTTTTTTTCTTTTATTATGTTCATATTTATTTTTTTGTACATATGTTATCCATTGTTTCTACTTTCAATAAAAACATAAATAAAAAAAAAAAAAAAGAAGATACTTGACAACTTCCTGACTAAGGACTTATGACGCCTCCAACCATGTCATATCTTTTTTAGTCGACGTACAGCGCCATCACATGTTATTTATTGGGTAGATTATAGTAGGCAAAAAGTGACAATACATACTTCTATGCAACTCTTTCTACGCATTCACTTTATCTGGAATTTATCCATGTTTATATTATGAAAATTATATAAAATACATAGTGTTTTTGTTCACGGCTTGTCTCCACTTAACTGTATTGAATCAACACTCTTTCCACATTCTAATGGATAAAAATAAAAAAGAAACAACAAACAAACAAAAAACAAACAAACAACAGTCTAATTGAGGTCATTTCAATATGAAAGGAACCTTTTTTCAAATGAAAAAGAAAACCATAATAAAAACGATAATAATAATAGACTGACAGGAGATAGGCCTGTATCAAAATGTGGTGGGATTTGAAAAAAAAAAAGTTAAACCAATATTTGTCAAATTAATCCCATCATTGGAAACTGGAAAAAAAAAAAAAACTATTGACAAATAAACATCGGGCAAGAAAAAAATACAAGCCTTACTGATAAGCAATGGGAACTTGGAAAGTATTATAATCTGGAAAAAATATAAATTCATAACTGTTGCTAGGTATGTTTTATGTCAAAATGAATTTAGTAAGTCTCTTAACTTCTGATTGCAAAGCTATTTTACGATATGGGTCCTTCATATCTGATCAATTAGCATGAAAAATGACGTGCTACCATAATAAACTTGAAAATCACATGTTACGTCTTATATAAAAATTACAAGAGTGCTTTTTGTGTGAAAACAAATAATTGGGCGATCTTCGTAAATGAGTCTATAAAGATTTCATTGGTGAACTAAAATCCGACGAGGGAACTGTAATATGACACGGTAGGCCATCCATAGTCAACGGCATATTCTCTGGTTTTCAGACCCATATCAGTGTAAACATAGATTATATCAACGATTCTTAAAATGAATACTTTGAAATATGCGTGTTTAAACTTATAATATGAATTTTTTTGTAATTTCCATATCATACTCAAGCCCAAAAACATTATGTAAAACATTCAAAGCATATTATTATTACAATGAAAATATATGGGTTTATTTTTATAAACTATCAAATCACGACATCCGAGGGGTACCTATCCAACGTAAAACTGGCTCACCGATCATGAAATAAATCACTCATATTTTTCATTTTACAAGCGAATCCATCATGTAATTTACATAATTAAAAAATTATTTGGCATCTATTATACCCTTCTACATTTTCTATTTTCTTTTATTCCCTAATTCATTCAAATATTTGCAGTTGAGTTAAATTTAGCTTTTAAAAATATAGTGTAATTGCAATCAAGGCTACGTGTCGGCTCCTATTCTCGCCGATAGTATCGATATCACGAGATGTCTAGCTAGTTAGCTCTTCGTGAAACAGTTTAGGAAGATCATGGACATCTCCGTAGTTGGCGGATAAAGTTATGACTGTCTTGTCGTTGGTTTCGAGAAACAGATGCTCATTTCACCCATCTATTCATAATTTGCAAGTAATCACAGGAATACTTTTGGGGCTGGGGCTGACACCTTTTGCCCCAATATCAACTTTCCACTTTCTAAATTTTGGCGAGGGAGCGAAGCGAGTGAGCAAAAATTTTGACACTTTTGTAGTGAAAATGTACTGAAATAATATGAGATGGTGGTCACCCGAATATCGGAACTTTAAAACATTTTTTGGGCCACAACCGCAACCCCCGCCTCGTACGCATATGCTTCGTTGATTTAACTTTATTTTTATATTGTAATGCCATTAGCAAGTACTCATGGCTATGTTTGCCTCATCGGCGTCCTGATTGGAACTTGTACAGGTTAATTCTTTATATAAACTCATGCAGGGGCATAGATAGTGGGGGGGGGGGATGGGGGTATGCATCCCCCAACTTTTCGAGTGGGGGATGCTGTGTACAAACATCCCCGCCCCCCCCCCCCCCCAGGTTTCACCCCGCCAAAAAAATAAAAATAAAATAATGGTGGAAAATATACGTTTCTATATCGTAGATAAATATAGTTTGATATATTATATCTATTAATATTATTCAAATTTATATATTCTTTATTTCAATATAAATATTATTTATCTATATGTGCAATATTGTAGATTTATATGAATCTATTAATATTTATCTACAATTCTGTCGTTGCTTCTGAATTCCCGATATATTTTTACACCACAAGAAAGTGAAAAACATCTATTTCAAATTATACAACATGGGTGTTGATCCGGGAGGGATATGGACGTATAATTTTTTTTTTTTTAATTGAAGTGGGGGGGGGGGGGGGTGGCCTGCATGTTTTACCATCCCCAAATATATTTAGAGGTGATTTTATTTTTCGAAGCCATGAAGCAAAAAAATTATTTGGATTAATAGTATGTATAATTATTCTGGATTTAGAGGGTTCAGTCAGTAACTTTCCTTTATAATGCAATTCTGCAAAATTGAAATGAAAATATAGACACAGGAATCGAATGTGGTGGAGAAAGAGGGAATATATCACCCCCAGTATTTATCGAGGATGATGACTTGTGTCATCAAACTCATCATCACCCAACTATATACATAGAAGAATTATGAAATGACAGTCATAACATGTTAGGCCCGCTCAGAAGCATTCCCCCGGGCGTTGTATGTGGGCACAGTATATATATATATATATATATATATATATATATATGGCCCTTGATGGAAATCATAAGGCCCCCCCCCCACACACACACACACTTATGAGGACCTGTCTACGCCAATGAATTCATGCACAAACTACGTTTGATTTGTATATTTGAATAAATTTTAGATTTAATTTCCATATAAGAGAAGGATCAAATTCGGTCTTTTGGGCTTTACACCTGCTCCAATAATTTTTCTGTTAACTATTTTGACGGTTTGCTGAAATGTCTACCTAATAATATTGTGTTGCAATGTCATTTCAATTTGATATAAACGCTTCATAATGACTGAAAGGGTCGCATTCTTTCTCAGCATTTGTGGCGGCTGGGATTCACTATATAAGAAAATATCTAACTGGAGTATCATTTACCCCTCCCCTGAAAAAATCTTGCCCCCATATTGTGTGTTTTTTTTTTTGGTGTGTGTGTGTTGCTTGTCGGGAATTTCTTTTGGTCTTATGCCCCTCCCCCCCCCCCCCCCCCCCCCCCCCCCGCTAGAGAATCTCGGATCCGCCACTGGCCCTATCCTACACTGTACGGTTCATACAACCCATATATGGTTCCAATCTAATCCCGTTACATTTTTTTTTCAGTATTCAATTGTCATGTCGTAAGGTGTGCGTTGTATGGGGACACTGGGGGCACATCTCCTTAATCGAATGGCAAAGAAAAAATAGAACAATAAAAACACAAACAACACTGAAAAGCAAAGAAGAGAAAGGAGAGTAAAAGAAAGGGAGACTGGAACCGGGGACTGGAAAAACAATATTAAAAGAAAATAATTAGGGCCCCCTAATCGGTGACCTTCGTCGAACTCACATTTCTTCCACCATGTACCTTTTGGTACTATGCATGACGTATTAGTGTTATTTGTACCCTCCAAACTCGCCTGATAAAAGTGGGGCGTGTCCCAATATATATATATATATAGGTTGGTGA
This sequence comes from Heliocidaris tuberculata, assembly GCA_025618425.1. Classification (NCBI taxonomy): domain Eukaryota; kingdom Metazoa; phylum Echinodermata; class Echinoidea; order Camarodonta; family Echinometridae; genus Heliocidaris; species Heliocidaris tuberculata. The sequence goes on along the minus strand of CM046832.1, from coordinate 22,189,306 downwards.
TAATAGTCAAAATTGACTGATTGCCATAAAACACTAATCAACAACAACAACCCCCTCTCTAGCCCCTCCGATCCCATATGCATCCAGATTTGACGCTCATTCGATAATGATCTCGCTCCCAACCTGCTCCCAACCCATGCAGCGCATCCCAGCTTCAGCAGCAGCATATATATGCAGCATGCAGCAGATCAGCAGACAAAGGAGCCGTGAACAGCGACAGCTTGTGATGATAGAAGAAGGGTACCGTATTGCATACGGCCTGGTTATTTTTACAGTATAGGGTCTAGTCTAACTCTAAATGAGATGCATTATAAATAGTCGATCGCCAATGATGAGAAACCAATCCAAAGAAACCGTCTGACAGACTGAGACTGAGCTTTGTATTTTATTTTCTCAACATTGACCATTTTGTGATTTGAGGGTACCGGTAAGTTTACTTTTTATTTTTGTTCGTTAAATTTAACTTATAAATGTTACATTAACTTTTAGAGACCTGCATGCATGTCAGATTGATACTTAGTTTGACTTCGTCTTCGTTTCTTCTCTCCTCACCTCAATTCTGTGCGGATCTACTGCCTTGGCCTGGCGCCCTGCTGTGGTATAGACCGAAAATTCTGTCTCTCGTTCATTAGCCTCTTATTATTCTGACAGGGTCGGCCATTCCCTGTCAGAATAATAAGAGGCTAATGAACGAGAGACAGAATTTTCAGTCTACATGTACCTGTGGTAGTGATGGGGAGTTCTGTCATTTTTGGATTAACATTAGATCTAGACCCTACACAAAAACACTCGCACTCATTAAGTCATAGTCGGAAAAGAAGGTAAATTGGAAAAGATGCACATCTAGATCTAGACAGAAAAATATGTCTGTTTGGAGGAGTTTTATAACATTTTTTGACTTTTGAGGTTCTCCTCCAAGACAGACGGAAGCCTCCTGTACATGCCATGGCATAGCATACGCACCGTAGTTGAGTAGGCATCGAGTGAGCTTAATCACAGTCCCTATGGACGTACAGGGGGGGGCACTCGAATTATATTTTGACGGGGGTGTGCCTCACGAATCCCCGAAAAGGGGGTCTAAGGAACTGACTTCAAGGTGTAAAATACTGGGTCTTGGGAACTGATCTATTGGGCAGAGTGAAAAACAGGGTCTAGGGAACTACAAAACTAACCGGGGGGCCGCGCCGGGGGCCGCCCCCGTGCCGTGTAGCGCTAGTAGCTAGCTAGCTGGAGCAGTTTTCAAGGCTCACGCGACGAAAGGGCCTAGGGCGCGAGACCAGGTCGAGCGACCACTGCCTCCGCCACACTCCCGGCCGCATGCGAACGGATATGTTTCATAACGGGGGTCTTCAGAGCGGGGCTGAGCGGCTCCTGAGCGGAACTGAGTATCTAGAGAACGGAAATCGGGGTCTGAAAAAGGGGGTCATCAAAGCGGCACGTCCCCGTACCACCAATATACGTGAGTGCCCCCCCCCCGGGGGTGAGGTGCCTCACCCCAACCTGTAATTTGAAATAAAAAGTCATCAATGAAAAAAAATACACGGAATGTAATGATCATTATATACTTAATATAAATAATCAGTAGAGGCGCACGGCCGATATCGGAGACTCTCTCCCATTTGGGAGACTGTCTCTCATATTGTAGACTTAGCTTACAAGAGGATAAAAGAAACAACACCAACAACAAGGCAGTTTATCCAAGCCAAATTTTTGTCTGACTGAGGTCAGAAACCCATTTGTTTTGTGTGTGGGTCATAACAATAAATGTTATGAAAACAAAAGTAGACAGTGAATCTTTGAAGTAGACGGTCAAAAGGTAATTTTTCATGAGGAATTTGCTTATCACATTTTCATTTTGCGCCAAGGTAATCCCTTTGCCGCAAATGTAAACAAAGAAAATCGATCTCCCAAATGGGAAACTGTCTCCCACATCGGCTACCAAATTTATTTATATAAGTCTCTGATTAACAGAGACAATCTCCCAAATGGGAGAGAGTCTCCGATATCGGCCGTGCACCTCTACTGATAATGCACCCACCTGATTTTTGAAATAATGTGTGATTTATAGGAAATTAACCCTGTTTTGCCATGTTGTCAATAGGGTTATAAATCGCAAGTGAATCGAGGCGAATGGAATACTAGCATAGTGAACGCACGCACGCGTGTACGCGTACATAGGTCCCAGCTCAGCAGCGGAGCTCTGCACTCAAATGCAGTCAAAGCTGGTAAATTTGTTGTTTCAGCATATTTCGGTAAAAATATCACAAATACTACATGTACGTTAAGATAATCTCACAAACCTTACTAATACTGCAATAAAAATTCATAAACTTGCATGAAGGAGGATGAATTTTACGATTTGAATATTTTCCAATGAAAAAAAGCAAGAATATTATATCGAGAACGATCGCGAACGATCTGCGCGTGCGCAATGGTGATTGGCACTCCGATTTTCAAGAGACCAGCACTGAGAAAAGATCGTTTGTGACATTCTATCGCATTTTTTTGCCAAAGAAATATTGAAAACGTAGAAATCATCAATCCTGTTGCAAGTTTTTTAAAAATTTTCATGTAAGTATGAGTAGAGTTGGTGATTTTACGTGATGTGGTATTTGTGATATTTTCATCGAATTTGACCAAAGCAAAAGTAATGCACATGAGTGTGTAGGTCTTCCGTGACGAGCCGAATATTTGTAGCACCATAGGGAAACACATAGCGATGGACCCCAACAGGAGTGGCTGGGGCAGACTTCGGTCTATGTCAGTGACAGTCAGTCAGACCCAACTCCGGAAAACCGAGCACAGGTATGTACTCCGAAAACGGCGTACAGAGCAAGATGAATATAGAGCCCTCATCGTTCAGTGCGAGACAGTGTGTACAAAAGGCATGTGGAAAATCGCGCAATAACGACCTGCTCTTGATAATATATTTTTCAAAAATAATGTTGGGGATATATTTATTCCAAATGTTTGTCATTTGAAAGTCATTTCATATGATGAATTATTCAAGGATTTTGAAGATATTTGACACGCAGCATTATTTTCAAATACATATACATGTATATCGTTGGCAGGGTGACTTTGCAAGATTTTCCCCGTGCCTTTTGTAGAAACTGCCTCGCAATGAACGATGAGGGCTCTATATTCATATGCCGTTTTCGGAGTATATATCTGTGCTTGGTTTTCCGAAGTTGGGTCTGACTGTATGTAGGAGAGGGATTCCGTGAAGCCAGACGTAGTCTCAGTGGAGCATATCCCTGAACGAAATAGACTGATTTTTCGGTCTAATCGAGATCTAGTCTACTAAGTTTTGACTTGAAATCGACCAACAATTTTCATTTGTATCCTTGTACTACTCTGTAGGCCTAATTGCTAAATTAGGCTGTAAATTATGTAATGTTTAATCCTAAACTAATTAAGTTAAGATCTATGGCTAGAGTGCCCAAGTCTGCGCACATGCGTAACTGCGCGATTCTAATGAAACAAAACAGGCAACGAATAGATATTCATTAAAAAAACGAGTCAAAATATTGAAAAAGGGTCTTATTTCTTGTTAAATTTTAGGTCAAATTTTAGGTCAAATCTTAGGTGTGCAGACATAGGGCTCCCCATCATACAACTTTTTACACTACAAGACTAACTTTTACATGTATTTTTCTAGGAATGGCACGTCATGACTGGAGCATAGCATTCTCGGCAAGGCAGCCAACTTTGAACTAAGATAACTTACATGAAGATCTATTTCCAAAGTAATTTTCATGCAAAAAATTAGTTTTGCCAGCCAATATCCATGGAACATTACAGTACAGGTCTACACTATACATGTATGTAGATCTATGTTACATCGATAAACAGGAAATATTGTTATAAATTGGTATGCAAATTTTAATTGATTAATTGATTAATGGACTGTCCATCCTCTTGTATTTTCAGGTAACCTACATTTCTGAAAACTTTCAGTCAGTACTCACCCAAATGCAGAGACCTGGAGCATTCACAGCATCAATGTAGAAACTGTGCAAGGCCAGTATGCTGGATTCACCTAATGCTAGTGGACCCTCATTGGTGACTTCTGGTAAAGATGGATACAGTGTTGGAACAAAGTCTGCCCCGTCTGCTTCCACTCCCAGTCTCCTGAAGAACAATCGTTCCTCATCACAGGTAACTGAAATTCCCACTTCTGCAGACAATAAGTAACCGGTGGGCATTAGCATTTCCATGCTAGGGTGTACTGTTCACTCTTTATTACAAAGTTGTGAGATGAAACTTATTAAAGCAAGCTTAGTTTTGTAGAAAATTAGAGATATGTTATCTAAGTTCACTCTATACATGTATATTGGACAGACGGGTATGTGCCACTGTGTCGACCCCTTTTCAACGGCCGATCGCCTTTCTCAAGATACCCCCGTCTGAAAAAAAATTGAGTGCCCCCCCCCACCCCACCCCACCCCCGAGACTCCACTGCATCTATTTAACATAGAACAAGGAAAATACATGTATGTAATGGAAAACACTCTCAAAATAAGCATTTACCAGGCTTATTATCAAGGAACAGTCATATAATTCAAGAACATATTCAGTGAACTGAACGCAATAAGATATCCACGTTGTGGCTGTTACACTTCGGACAGCATTGTCATTCTCTAACTCATTCATGAAAAAAAAAAAGGAAGTTTTGTATACATGTAGCTCAAAGCATGACAGCAAATGAGTAAATCAATAAAAATGCTTCACATCCAACCAACACACCAACCCACCTACCCACAGATTAAGGAGGCACTGCTACATGTCATTATAAACAAAATTTTGTAACCAATATCTTACTGCACTTTCCAGTAATTGATTTATAATTTCATCTAAATTCAGTTTGATTATATTATCCAAGGCCATGGTATGTTAAAAGACAAACATGATTGATAAAGTTGAGTTCTTGTCAAGGTATTTGGGAAAGGTTGATCATGTCTACATTAGAATAGGTGTATACCATCAGGTCAAAATTGGAATCGTCAAAATGATAAGAAATTGACCTAATTGCTGAAAAGCACATGCACTGCACATATAAATGGGTATATGGGACTGCACACACATGTGGCATGAATGTTCGTCCCGAACATTTCAGCTATTTCTCATCATATTTGGAATATGAGAGCATTTGAAGAGCTATCCTTTTCAGGGGACATTTCTATTATGATATTCTTCCAAACTGACATAACAGGAATGAGAATGCTCACAAATTATTTTTCACATTTCCAAGAACTTGACTTTCTCTTTAAATGCATCAATCAAATAAACAGTAAGCGACTCCCGAGAGTACACTTCACCTCAAAGGTAATATTAAGTTCTGGTAACTGTTATGGTAATTATGAAAAATAGATTATCACAGAATATCAAATTGTACATGTACATGTCTTATACGAGTCTCTTATACGCCTGTCAATAAATCACTGGTCCGGACCAGGTCCGCTCTAAGTCGTAAAATTTGAATTACTGAACGGTGCAGGCCAAAATAGTCCGCTCTATTTTAGAACTGCTTTTAGGAGCACCAGGAGCGCACCAGGTACGGACCAGGCCCCCGTTGCATAAACTTACCATTAATGGTAACTCTGCTATCAATGGTAACTACCATGGTACATGTAACATCACTCAACAGCCAATCAAAATCAAGGTTTCCACAAGAGTTACCATTGATGGCAAAGTTACCGTTAATGGTAAGTTTTATGCAACAGGGCCCAGGTGCAGACCAAAGAATTACTGAAAGGTAGCAGCACCAAAGTCCGCCCTAAAATTACTCGCATTGTCAAAGGTCACAGTGAGCGCGCGCTACTGAAGCTTTGCCCTGCATGCGTGTGCAGTTACATGTACCATGACAGTTGCTCCCTTTGGGCTGATTATTGAAAGGGTCCTTGAAAGAGAAGCGCGGTCCGCTGTGAATTACTGAACGCAAAATTTACTCCTTGGTGCGGATTATTTTAGTGCGGACCAAAAGTGGAAGAATTATTGAAAGGGGTATTACTCAAGTTTTTCTAACCCCACATGTGCATTTAGAAGTGGGCTACGTTTAAAGTTTAATATCAGAACATGGCAGTCTAATTGAAGGATATGAAATGTAACTCATGTGTATTGCCTCAGCATCTGTAGTGTGCACCAACTAAATTATTATTGGATCTGCTTTCTTGTTTGCTCTCTGACGTTGTGTCTCTGTCAAGATGTATCATGTAGGCCCAATTATTAAAGGGCAATCCAACCTTGGAAATAAGTTGATTTGTATGAAAGCAGAAAAATAAGAAAAACAGGATGGTGAAAGTTTGAAAGAAATCGGACAAGGAATAAGAAAGTGATGGATGTTTGAAAAATGAGATCACTACATCTATGCAAATCTCAAATTGGCAATTTGATGATTCAAATGTGACATGTTTGTGGACAACTCTCCCATTTGTCGTACACAAAAATATCATTAATTTGCGGTTTTCTTCGAGGCGCTTTTACCCTCGGGGCAGTACTCAAAATATATTGGAGATAGGATATTGTTATAGGTCCTCATGAAAGAAAGAGATCCTACTGAGTAATACATTTTGAAAAAAAGTGACATTTTAGTCATTTTGTGTATTGGAGTGAATGGGGGAGTTGTCCGCCGCTACATCACAGTGACATTAACTATTCGGCCAATTTGAAATTCCCATATGTACATGTATAGTGATTACAACTTTCAAAAATTCATAACTCTCTTGTTGCTTGTCCGATTTCGTTGAAACTTTCACCAATCTGCTTCTCTGATTTTTCTTCTTTCTTTCAGAGCAACTTGCTATTAAGGTTGGATTTCCCTTTAAATGAAAGTTTTAAAATAGAGTGATGTTGGGACTAATGGATGATTGGTTTATAGTGCATGCTATTCATCTGGTACACTCCTGTATGTTACATCCTTGGTTCGACTGCATCATATGAGCCTTTAATAATGGCATTCTCGGATTTCTGGCTGACTGTACATATCTGTAGACTCTGTACAATACTATATGTAGTGCAGTCTTTCTGTAGTATTATTTTGCAGGCCATTTTGTAAAGTTATTGTAGCGCATATATCCTGTCTATTGTGTTGTCAAAAACTGTTGCGTGTACCTGTACATACTACATGTAGGTGTTAAGTTTAAAGCCATGACACTTTTGATTGCTGATTTAACTCAGAAAGTTACATCTGCCATCAAACTGAAGTGTTCACCTGGTAAAGTAGAGGGGTGGTGTCGCATTTATTGGGAGTAAAATTTTTCTGTTATTTCTTCCAATTATCTTTGCAAAATAATGATTTGAAATTCAAAGTAGATTTTCGCCGTTTGACAAATAGATTAGGTCATGCAATCTTTGTGTATCAGTGATTTAGTCAGAAATTAAAAAAAATTGTGTCATTTATAACTTAGAGCTTGAAGTTACATGTACAAGGGATATTCTGAAATGACAGGTACAATGCACAATAGTATTATTTTGTCGTGATTTTTATATATTTTTAAAAATGTTGAATACAATTCCATTATTGGTAATCTAGGATAAAAAGTAATTTGCTTGAGCTGAAGGCTACCTATCCATGCCACAAGAGGTCACTCTGGTGAACTGACCTTTGATCATGATGGCTGAATGCCTGAATGCCTGAATGCTGTTCTCAAATGAATTCCAAATATGCACATTTATCCCTCTAGACTTATGGAGATGATACATGTACATACATGTAGATGGTAGGGATTGCTTACCAAAATATGCTAAATGCATCATTATTCTACCTGTTATTTGAGAAAATTTTCAAAAAAAAATGATATAAATTTTTATAATGTTTTTATTGTATACATGTAAGTTTAAGTTAGGAATTTCCTAATTTTTACAAAATTATGGTCATTTTTGTCAAGTATAGAAAGTGTTCAAATCCATCACAGTCTTGTTTATCTCTAATATGCCTTCATACATGTAATTGAGTGCTTAAATAGGCAGTTAGGTCTACATGTTTGTACAGTTGTCCCAGCCAATTTGTGCCATTCTCCAAGCCAGTCAGTGTGAAATTATGCAATTGTACTTAATAAATTTTCGTAGCTGGATCATTTAAATTTGGGTGCATCTATATAGTTGTGTGGATTAAAACTGTTTTTAAAAATGCAACTTCTCCATTTTTTTTACCTTGTGTACCCAAACTACATGTATGTACAATATAGGGCATCACTTAGTCACAGCAGTGGAAGTACATGTACTCTTTATGCTGTATATGCGCACCTTCTATGGGGCTAAGCATGAATAATATGTTGGCACACAAAACAGACACAAAGGCTTACGAAACTGGTTGTGAACAGATTGGTCTTTACCATGTACAGTACATGCATGCATGTGTATGCCAAGGGATGTTTGTTGCTAAGACTAAGAGGAATCCATTGATTTTGGGATTGTATTACTCAAGCCAAGGAGTGCTGAAAGGCAGCAAGCTGCTGCAGTTTTTATGAATTTACATGTGGGACTATGTTAGACCTTGTAGATGAAGACATAAAGGGCCTTGACACAAAGTCAGTGTTGAAAATTTATTTGTTGCGTAAAAATACATTTATGTAATTTGCCTTTGATTTGTTCTTCAGGTTTAAAATATACAGGCCCACATATTGGAAACATGCATGCCTAAAATGTAAAAATAGGCACAACTGATTTCTTTGCAACAAGGCCACATTCGCATTGGTTCACAGAAATGGAAATGGGTGAATAGCAGTGTAGTACAGGTCAAATGTTAAACTGAACTGTAAAGGTCAAGTTCTAAAGAGAAGTTAGTTCTTGTAAAAATCATTCAAAGAATCCGAGTTGTTTTCTATAATGTCAACTTTTACCATAAAATGTGTGAGACTGAGAGTCATAATGGATGTAAGGGGGAAGGGTCAAGAGAAAGGTTGGGAGGGGGTAGCAGCTGATACAATCAAGGAGTTATCACAGAACTCCTTGATACAATCAAGTGCTTAATATGCTGCAATAGGCTACCTACATTTTTAAGATAAGCTCAAATATGTGGCAATAAGCAAGATGTCTCCCTACACCTTACATGTACATAGTGACATGCAGATTAATACATTAGGTAGGCAGTCTAATCACAGTTTGAGGTTTTTGTACCAGCATGTCTAACAAACATTAACCCTTTCATGACAGGAAATATTTCAGGGCTAAATTGATCGCATATTGTTCTTCAAATTGGCAAAAGTAATATTTTTCTTTTAGTGCTACATGGTTCAAATAAGGTGTACTGTCTTTGAAAACAATATATACATGGTAGGAAATTTTGTCAAAAAGTTGAAAAAATTGCCAATTTGGATAAAAAAAACAATGATTTTGAACCTCTCAATATGTTGCCTATTTAAGGATTTTCAAGCTTATTCTCGTTATTAAAATTCCTGGCATCAAACGCAATATGGTCATGCAACAAAATGGACATAGTACATGTACATGTATGTGCAGAAATTTTTGCTCTTTCTACTCATGCACTGGTATATTTTTTAGAGCTCTGAATCAAAAGTTATTGAGCCAAACCACAAAATGTGGTCAATTGTCTCGAAAGGGTTAAACTGTGTATTGTATCATTGATTTGTTTGTACATAGGGGCATGTATCCTCCACATTGCAGACAGCAATGTGTGGTTTTAGTACCTGATACCAATTTGCTAATTGGACTTTGAGTTTCGATCATGATCACTTAACCTATGATTTGACCTCAGATACCCTTGGAGTACATGCAAAAAGTTTGGTGCCTTGGTAAAGTGTCGTGTACTAATTACTGAGTCACCTATTTGTAAAAAAAAAACTTGATTCATTGCCTGATAGAAGTCTTCGCACCGCTTTGCAAACCTGCAGTGTTGTAAACATGTTCTAGAGTAGAGGAATCAATACCTTTCGTTTCTATTCAGCCAAACATCCTTTTTGTTAGGACTCGTCTAGAAGGCCTTTGTTATTTGTAACACTTGTATTGTGTGTGATAGTTTGGTAGGAATTATAATTCTTAATCCCTTCCTTTCTGGATTGATAATTGTTTGTCTATGCAGTTCAATGACACCCAATGAGGCATACATGTACAGTACATGTACATGTAGCTGTTGGAGGTTCTATTGGCATTGGAAAGAGCATAGGGTAAGGATGATGGGACAGCATTGTGCCTACATTGTACATGTGTTATACACATGTACAAGGAGGCCTACATCTATATTTTTTTGCTCAAGAAGTAGCGTACAATGTGGATTCTAGGCTGAATAAGTTCCCTCCCCCTTCAATAGAGATTAAAGGGCAATGCAACCTGTGTAATAAGTTGATTTGTGTGAAAGCAGAAAAATATGAGAAACAGGATGGTGAAAGTTTGAAAGAAATTGGATAAGGATTCAGGAATATGAAAGTTATGAATGTTTAAAAATGACATCACTAAATCTGTATCTCAAATTAGCAGTCGATTGTGACGTTATGGTATGTCTACAAATGTAGATATGATAATGAAAAGATGTCTTATAGTTATAATGGACTGAACTTTGCCTGAATAAACAAGCAAACCTAAGGCTCAACATTCTGTCAAATATAAACATCTACATGGAGCACTGTAGAGTATATTTATGATGAGTAAAGTCTGAAATTTCAGCTTACGAAGTTGCTAGTTTCTCATGCTTAATGCTTTTATGATTCTTTTGCTTTATTTAGTTTAATCATTGCAAATTAACAAAATATTGAAATCCCATACATGTACACCATGTATCTAGATGTAATCATCCTCCCTACAGTAAATTTAGTGTCCATTAGATTTAGATTACAGGATTTACTTACAGTACCATGCTAATGCTGCACCTTTTTATGTGATTAAACTGAGAGGAACTCTATAACTAATTGGTAACATAATATTTGATTTGTACACCCATTCCTTCTAGTAATGTAAATGGAGGGGCAGGGGGGAGGGGAAGGGGGGGGGAGGGGAAGGGGGGGGGGAGGGGGGTTAGATAGCATCATACTTAACTTTCATGTTGATGTTTGTGAGAGATTACAGACCTGTTTGTCTTTGTAGAATTAGCATGATTTTTAAATGGAAAAAACAACAACAAACCCTTATCTATTACATGTATCTTCATACATGTAGCTCAAGTTCTCAGCCATTAGCTCAAAAGATTGTTTACTTCAAGAATTATTACAATTACCTGTAATTTAATGTAAATGTACTCTTCAAATTTGAAAATACATGTACATATTGAAAAATCTGTCCAAATGGTGATGGGAAGCAAGACCATATTGTTAGTGACCGAGAATGGTACATGTATACTACATGGCTTTCTATTCTGATAGCAATGTGAATAAAATCCTTATTTTCCTTACAAATGAGCATGAATTTTATGTGCTAAACATTGATCATATTTTGTAACTTTCAGGAATGTTTTTCCCAGCATTCTTAGCCAAAGTAATGAGCAATTTAAAAAGTCATATCCCTGAGATACTGATTATTTTTTTTCCTTTCTATCAAATAAAAACTTTCTTTATTTTGTACAGGTTACATGACTTACACATGTACATGCATACATGTATTATCAAAAATCTTGTGTACTTGAACGTGATAAGTACATGTACATGTATAGCATTGTGTGCATTTTTCTATTAATAGGTATGATGTCATTGCTACAGGTATGAGTCAATGATGGGGGTTAACTAATATTTATTGCTCACAGACACACACTTAGTACTTACTCTAGCCAGGGTATCATCCCATCCCAACCCCACCCACCCTCCCTCAATGCTCTTTCAAGGAGACAGTGTTTGTAACGGTCATCTTCTTGTTGGGTGACTAGATGCTCATTAATATTTAATGGTGTGAAGCTTTCTGGCCATCTTGCTGAATGATTCATCTACAAAGCATGCATATCATTTAAGATGAAAGGAGAGAAAATTGTAGTATTGATATTGATAAAGACGATTAAATCACTTCCATTTGGAGATACAAAACTGAATGTCAGATTTTTGTAGCTTCATGCTTTCTTTATTTGGTCAAAATTACCGGAAAATCCACTTATTTTAGTTTTTCTATTTCATCTTTTCTAATGGTTAAAAGAAAATAGACAGACAATTAAACTAATAAAACAGCTCATTCAATCCAAGTTATTTTTTTATATTTCTCTCTTTATATACTTTGAGGCTCCCAATGTAGAAAATCCCAAATGTATATGACCTCTCTGTTCATGTTAAACTTCAGGGTCATACCCTTCGCACAAATTATTACATAGGAACTGTTATACACAATCAGTATCTACTTTTGGTGTTAACAGCAATGATCGCTTGGCTTGTATATACATTTGGCTTGTAGTTTCAGAACAGTATAGGCCTGCATTACATGATTGCATAATGAGATAATGGAAGGAGCCCAGTTTCCAAGGTATTGCATAATGACCCATGCATTGCAACCTAATGTTACAAAGCGGGGAAGAAGAATAATTTCATGTCATAAATTTGTGATTTGTCAGCCATCTGGCTGTAGTTAAAGCATTCAGTAGTCAGGCTTGGGCACCCACGCTTATCCAATTAAGATCTAAGTTGGTAGCACTGGTGGTAGCAAGCTGAGGCCGAAGATGATTCATCCAACAATTCCTCTTCATTTTTAACTGTCAAACATCCAGCTTTGCCCACAATTATGCTTGATATTGCAGTGGTCATGAGTGTCCAGTGAAAAAATAATTCTGCATGAATGGATATTATAGTAAGGAAAGGCATTTGTTCTATGGGGGGGGGGGGGGGGGGGGGGGGTCTTGTGATCATACTCACAGGGTATGGATTTAAAAACATGTATTATATCATTTACAATATATATTTTTGTTTAAAACAAGATGAGCTTGAACCATAGTATTTCAATAAACAAAAAAATAAAAATTTAAGTGCATACATTTGTAAAGAAATTAATAATTATGTATGAAACTTTGTATTATTCAAAATATGCTTCATAGATTAATATTTTTACCATTACATGTATGCATGATGGCATGAAAAAGATACAAAAATGGTAACTAATTTGAAGAATTGATACTTCAAGATCAAGAGTGCTATCATGCTGATGCAGTGTGTGCATACATTTTATGCACCAACAACAATTAGCTTAATTTGATCTATGTTATTGACATGCAGTGAAAGGGCAGAGATCATTAACGAGAGGTCATTCCATACGATAGCCAACCAACCCGCTGCGATACTCCCAGCCATCTATTTATTTCCTGTGCTATGTCAAGCCATCGGCATATAGTTCTTGACGTATGCCCTTTCAAGAAGGAGATTCATTCGGCTGGAGGAGGTTGTAAAGGACGGATAGCGCAGCAGGATTGCTGCCTGCGTTAAAATCCAGGGAGCCGATAGGCTTAAGCTGGGAAGTTATGTGGCTATTTGCAATCTGGTGGAGATTTTGACTCTGTCATGAGACCGACGTGATGTGACTTTACAAGCGAAGTAAATCTGATGGGCTGTCATCGCATCGACTGTCAAATGAGCAGTAGTGTTTCATGGATGGTTTCTTGCTTGTACTGATATGAAGTGTGATACAGCAGCTGAAGATTCTTCTGGACCTTTCCATGATGTGACTCCTCACAGACGATTAGAATCACACATCTTCAGAAATATGAAGTCTATCTTCCCTCACAGTTATGGAAATAAGCTAGTGACTAGTCATTGATTCTCTGTAATAGTTTTGTTGTGCAACTTGTGCCTTGGTGATTTTGAGATGAGTCTTCCTTATGGGACTAGAGCCATGAAGAATTACGGCAGCTATTCCAAGTACAGGCCTACAGCCGGCAAAGGGGCATCATGGTTGCCACGGGAAACATCCTCCCTTCCTCTTCCTTCAGTAAGTTTAGATAAATACCATTTCATTAATAACATTTAAAAAGTGTGTAAATGCATGATAGATGATTACATAATTTAGGGTTTGCTCTAGGCAATTAAAAATCAACATACTATTTTAGAGTATAACATGAGATGGATGGATATCTTCAAACTGATTAAATTAGGTTTAATTAGGCCTGATGTATACACACTGTATGTACAAAATCTACAATTATAATGTTGTATTATCATGACATTATTCACTGACTTGTGTACAATACAGTAATTAAAAAAAAAAATATTTAAACCAGTACTTTATGATAAGATTACACCATTTAACTTTAAACTTGGCCATCTTTATCACTCTTGAAATCTTCATTCTCATTATAATTTGCATTATGAAATGTGAGACATTTGTAAAGCTGATCGTAGGCTTGCTATACTCTTTTCCATTTGTTTAGTCATGGAGGACATATCAAGACTGGTTTGAGGTGTTATAATGTCAAATGATGCTCTAATGTGAGGTGGTGCTGTAGTCTGAATGGTATTGTAATTATGATGAGTCATCTCGTTTGTAAGTCTTTCTCCATCTTATTGTCAGTCAATGATTACATAACCACTCCTTGGGAAGCTTCCCCATCTTTGCTCTTTTTGTCATCTGGGTCGAACCAGAGCTTGTTTGATATCTGGACCTGCTACATTGTATGTGACTGTGAGAGCCAATTGCACTGTATGTTTTTTATTAAAGGGAAATCTAACCGTAATTGCAAGTTATCCTGAAAGAAAGAGGAAAAATCAGAGGGCAGATTTGTGAAAGTTTGAACGAAATTGGACAAGCAATATTAAAGAAATTTTTTCAATTTTTGAAGTTGTAATCACTATATATATGGGAATTTCAAATTGGTTGAATTGGTAATATCACTGTGATGTAGTGGCAGACAACGCCTCCATTTGCTCCAACACACGAAATAGTAATTTTTTTCAAAATGTATTATTCAGTAGGATCTTTTCCATCTGAGGACCTATGAAAATATCTACAATATATTTTGAGTATTGCCCTGGGAGAAAAGGCGCTTAGAAGAAATCAGCAAATTAATATTTTAGTGTATGACAAACAGAAGAGTTGACCGCAATCGACTCACCTAATTGCCAATTCAAGATTCGCATAGATTTAGTGATCTCATTTTTTAAATCCATAGCTTTCTTATTCTTGTCCGATTTCTTTCAAACTTTCACCATTCTGTTTTTCTTTTCTTTTTTCTCTTTTCACACATACATGTGTCAGCTTATTACCAAGGTTGGATTGCCCTAATTAAGAATACAAGTATGTGTGCTTGGACATGTACATTTAGGTCTCCAATCCCTCATACATGTGTACCTGGATCTACATTATATACCCATTGATGTTAGATACATTTAACTTTTTTTTTTAAATTAGACTTGATATCTTGAAAGGAAGAGTGAATAAAATGTAATTGAGATATGTATCATATTTGGTACAAGGGACTTGACTTTAGTTGGCTACAAATAATATCCTTTATTATATGGTACCTCTTCATACATGTACATGTCAATTGATTGTACCTTATTGTACATTAATTAAAGTGGTACTTGTCATTAGTCAGGTTCACACGATGGGAGCTAAACTTTCAAGTTCCACTTGTAGTTTATAAATTTTAAGTTAACTTGTAGTTATATTGTAGTTTCAGACCATATGAAGGGAGTCGTGGTTTCAAAACTTTAACTTTACTTGTAGTTCTAGAATCACAAGCGAGCTCATGGTTAAGGCCGAAACCATGAGCAGTGGGTGGTCCTCCATCGCAGTTTCGGACCATGTGAACGGAATAAACTTTAAGTTTCGCAAGCTTGTAGTTAACGATGACCTCTCTGTTCATGTTATAAACTTCAGGGTCATACCCTTCACCCTTCGCACAAATTATTACATAGGAACTGTTATGCACAATCAGTATCTACTTCTGGTGTTAACAGCAATGATCGCTTGGCTTGTAGTTTCAGAACAACGAGCATCTTTGTTTCGGGCCCATGTGAACCCTCATTGTGGTTTAGTGAGTCGTCGTTCGGTTAACTTAAAGTTTTGCTAACTTAAAGTTTCGAAACCACAAGTCCTGTATGAACGTAGCTTTAGTTTAACTTGGAAGCTTGAAGGATTAGTGTTTCTTGTACATATATATTTGAAAAAATATTTTTAATGAAGAGGTGGACTACCATACCCTGTTGAAGTTGAGATTTTGTAGCAGGAACGTGTCCATCTACCTATTAGCTTTTCTCCCCCTCAAACTGGAGCCTTATGTGGACTATGGAGATTACAATATCTCTAATCAATAACTCATTTTTAGATACTTTATTTTCTTCTCTCCTTCAAAAACTAATGCTAGTCATACTCTCGATCCTCAAGTGCACAAAGACATGACCTCAGAATTAGAGATGTTGCTATTTTGAGCAGATTATTTCGGATGACCCTCAATCGTCTTGGCCAACATCTTGTAGATTTGATATTATTTTTGTGCCTCTCAAAACACGCACACTCATTCATAGAATATCTTTCCTCTGGTAATTGACAGAATACTGTATCTTTCTGACGTCAGCCAAATCTGAGAGTTGTTGAGTGATTGAAAAAAGAGGGAAAAATAGCAGATGATCTTATGTCAGCTCTATCGTTTTCATATCCATACAGTTTAATACAGATGTTGGCCCTGTTCTGCTAATGTACATTATGTCTCTAATGTAACAGAGCAACAACTTCCACTTTTTTTTTTATTTAAGACTATATAGAATTATGGAGATGGACATCATATGGGTAGAGGGAGAAAGGGGAGAAGCTTGGGGGGGGGGGGGGTAAAATATGGAAATATGGCTTTGCAGAGAATGAATCCAAACATGCAGTAATTAATATAATCTTGTTGCCTGATATCTGTCAAAGCAAAATCAGGGTAATCTAACATTAACAAATAACTGTTCTGCTCAAGTTTAGGTTGATGAAATGAAAGGCATCTATGGAATGTATGTATTGCCAACGTACATGTACAGTGTGCAGGTGTAGTACCAGGCAAGTTAATGTGGTAGTTAGCATCACGCAGTGCGTGTGATATGCAATCAGACAGGAATAGTACATGTAGTTCGCCAGCACTATCCCATGTCAGTCATAATGCACAATACAGGGTCTGAAGTGTGTGAGCTGTAGACTAATAATTGAAATTCATTGTAGCTTTATTATACAACAGCACTCTTTTTTGCTCATGGAAGCTCTTTCAGATTTTCTTAAAATTTGTTCTAAAGGGTAAAATTTTCAGAGGGGCAATTTAGTACTTTTGTGGCAGACCTTTGAGCTAGTTTTTAATTTTCCATGCCTGAAATGCTTTGAGCACCTATGTATGAATTCAGATTAAGTTTTCGTTTTGTGTTTTTTTTTGTCATTGTCTAGCTGAATTTACATTTTACATTTGATAAGCCCAAGACACAGTAAAGGCTGTGGCAAAGTGTCAAAATAGAGGCTGTCTTTGCAGACTAGTAGGGCTACATATACTCTAGGCCTATATCCTTCTCCCGTCAATGCTTGGCATTCTTTCTTGCTTAGTTGGACGTGTATGTTTTGGAGACATAATTAGCTAAGCCCCATCATATTTCATGTTGACATTGTACTAGAATGGGAATTCCCTCCCGTTTGAATTATTATAATGCCTGTATGGTATGGAGGTTGGGGGGGGGGGGGAGGGGAGGGGTACTCAAATTTGGTTGGGATGGTGGTGTGGGCTGAAGCCTCCAAATTCATAAATCATAAATTGTAAACAGAAGTAGGCTAAACAGAGTGGGAAGATTATATATTTATTGGAAATTTGTTGTTCCTGGTGCATGAAGTTGGTCTGAGATCAAATCAGTCTTCAGTTTTCTTCAATATGGATTACTTCTCCAAACAATATAAACAAACCAAAACCGTTTGTGTAAAAGTATAAAGTCATTGGCTCATATTCTTCCAATTCAGTTAAACCTGATGCAAAGACTAAAGTCATGTTAAACAAAAGAAACATTTAGACTGTAGTCTAACATCCTTGTTAAAATTGAAGTTGACTTTAAACCAAGCTTAAACTTGGCATGGAGTTTAAAATTTAGTAGAATACAGACCATTGAGTTTATAGATGTGCAGAGTTTGATGCAGATTTGGAATTCCTTACTGCACTTAAAGGCCAAGGTCAGGCTGATGAATACTGTGAATACCCTAAGACGTTCCTTTAATTAGCCCATTTCTAATACTACAGAGACATGTCACTCTACTCTAGAGGTTGGGTCTAATTGCTAACCCCATGCTGTACAGGCGAGTGCCCCTCAGCTTCTAATCTTTGCCCTATGCTATCCCACTTATGTCCTTATATGGAGAGCATTCTTGCTCTTGAACTCCAAATATTTCATTCTGAATTTTTTTTAGTAGGAACTCTTCTAGAAAGAAATGTGAATTCAGATATCCAAACTTATGCAAGTTTATCTTGTTATCATATTAGTTTATTAAAGGGTCTCTGAGGCCAAAAAAAATAATTTGTATACCGTTAGAATGTATAAAATTAACCCCAAATAACTTTACCCGGCATTCTACAGGTTAGCGGTTAAGGAGTTTGAAGAAAATAAAGGACAGCGTAAATGATCGACGCGCGGAACTCAACTGGAGTTGAGTTCCACGCGAGCAGTTTTCTGTGCGTGTGCTTTTTTTTAATACGTGCACGTTCGGCGAACGCCAAGACGCGATAATGGAATTATCGCGATCGCATTATCGCTTTGTCGTCTGCTATGTGCAGCGCCGGGGCTGACAAACATTCGAAAATTGATTTGGGGTGGAACTTACGGATAATATTCAACCCTAATGAAACAACAAATGAATGAAGGATACAACGCAAAATGTTTTTATCGAATTGGAAATTGATTTGGTGCGTAACTTATGGATAATCTGCAACCCAAATAGAACAACGAATGAAGTCATATACAACAGAGAATGTTTTTAAAGAATCAAAAATTGATTTGGCGCTTATCTTAGGGATAATATACAGCCCAAATAAAATATGAAATGAATGAAGTGTACAACGCAAATTGTTTTTTTATAGAATGGAAATTGATTTGGCGTGTAATTTATGGAGAATCTACAACCCAAATAAAACAACAAATGAATCAAGTATTCAACAAAAAACGTTTATGTTGAATATAAAATTGGTTTGGCGCATAAATTACAAACAATAGATCCGTGATTGTGGTCTTCGAACAGTTTCAGCTTTGTTGCCGAAAAAGCAATTTTGGGTAATTTGCATATGCATAATTAGCATGAATTCATGGAAAATTTGCATAATTATTACGCAATCCAAGCCATTTTTCCATGAAAGTTCTACATGTACTTTCATTCAACCAGGAAATTGTAGGTCCATGTTCTAACTATAAGAAAAAAAATTCACTTTCAGTTGTTCATAATTAAATTGGTATTTACAGGAACTTTACGTGATATCTAATTGAAAAAAATACATTAAAATATAACTGTGTATATTTCTTACAATTAGAACAAGGAACTACATTTTCATGTAAATTTCGCATAATTATACCCGCAGCGTTTTAAATGGCTATTATTGAATCTCTTTTCTTTCACCCACCTTGAAGGTGAAACTTGACACAATGCCTTCTGGTCTTTGCTCTCTCTTTGAAAGCTAAGTTTTTTTTTCTCTTTGCTTTCTAATGATGCAGTATTAAAACCAGGAAGTATTTAAAGCCACGCTACAACAAACAAATGTTTTGTTTGACATTTTCCTTTCTTCCTGCAAGGTATCTCCAAACTTTTGCAGTTGCAGCTTTCCTATAAGGTGTGCTTAAGAGCATGGAGTTCATGTCCTGGCGATTATTGATCGCACCCCCCCCCCCCCCCCCGAATTACGCCTTTTATGTCGAATATAACATTGGTTTGGCGCATAAATTACAAAGAATCTACAGACCAAATGAAACAACAAACAAATTAGAACTAAGACGCAAAATACATTTATCGAATCAAAAATTGATTTGGCGCTTAACTTAGGGATAATATACAACCTAAATAAAATATGAAATGAATGAAGTATACAACGCAAATTGTTTTTTTGTTTTTTTTTGTTTTTTTTTAAATCGAATTGGAAATCGATTTGGTGCTTAACTAATGGATAATCATAATATACAACCCAAACAAAATATTAAATGGATGAAGTATACAACGCAAACTGTTTTTATCGAACTGAAAATTCAGTTGGCGCGTAATTTATGGAGAATCTACAACCCAAAAGAAAACAACAGATGAATCAAGTATTCAACACAAAACGTTTAAATCGAATAGAAAATTGGTTTGGCGCATATATTACAAAGAATCTACAGACCGAATGAAACAACAAATAAATTAGAACTAAGTCGCAAAATACATTTATCGAATCTAAAATTGAAAGTGAAGACGTTCCTGAATCGATATATCGTTAGGTAAGCTATCGTGATCGATCGATTAGTCTTTGCTCAAGTCTTATTTATATTAATTTGGGGGGTAATTTATTTTCAAAAATCAATATCTCCTGTATGCTGGCACCGTTGAATGTCGTGTTAAGTTTTCTGGGGTTGATTTTGTGTAAGCTAACTATACACAAATTATTTTTTCAGGCCTCAGGTACCCTTTAAAATAAAATAGTATAAAATGTTGAGGGCTTTCACAACTTCAAATGAGTTCATTCATTTTTTGATTCACCGCCTCTGGATTTGACTCAGTCAAGCTTCAGTGTACAGGGACATGCATACATGTAATACTAGCATCACCCATTTCTTAGATAAATAGATCAATACCAATTAGTATAGCGCAATCAATTTTCATCAACATGTAGTGTTACTACATGTACCTGAAAAGAATGGCCACAGCAGAAACCAATTCATCATGATCCTACATGTATATAAACATTATTTCAGCCATTGTAATTTGCAGAAGATGTGATTTTATTTCATTTTAATTAATAGTACCATACAGTACATGTAGCTTCCATAAAAAGGAATTGTTACAGATTATTTCAGGGTTATGAAGAAGGAAAATGAGAGGACTGTGTATGTATAAACAAGGCAACTGAAAGGTCTGCATGTGTTACATAACCGTGATTTACATTGTAGTTGACATTGCAGATGATTAAGCACACACAAGCTGCCATTAGAATATCAAATCCAACAAGAAGGTCCATGACTCATGGTAAAACACACAATCAATAGAAAGCGTATTTGTCCAGCGAAGGCAAGGTGAACTTTTATGGGAGTATCATTGAGTACCACCTGGAAAGTTTTACACCTCTATATTATAAGGAAATCGATTTGTTAATTTGATTAGTGAGGAAGGTGTCAATAGGTTTGCATTAAAACTTCATTCATGTTTGCACCTTCAGTAACACTTCCTGGTCCAGAGAAAATGTGGGAAAGAAAACATACAGTATATATATTTTTTCTCTCTCTCTCATTTGATAGAGTTAGTATTAGAAAGTTCTTTTTACATAAAGTTCCATGTCTATTGATAAACATGGATTTAGAAATGGAAACATTTACTCTATGGATTAGAATGGTTAATTTACTGTGTGTGTGTTTTTTTTTTTTTTTTTTTTTTTTTTTTACACACAATCAATACACATACTGTATGGGAACATAATGATACACTGTAGGTACTATCCCTAAAAATTCTGAAATACCCATATTTTCCTGGAGCTTTCTGCTCATCTTTTAGTCACGTTTATGCATTGGCAATAAATTCCATAAGATTTATAACCTTGATGCAGTATCTTTGAAAAAATGCTGCATTATCTTCCCCTAGCAGTACATTTTTACCCGGTAAGGTACAAGTGCAATAAGTGTATATGCAGCTTTACTTTTTAATTTGACATGAACGCACAAAGTGTTCATGAATGTTGAACAGCCATTGACGTGATAGTGCAATGCAACAAGCTTTTTGTTTACATACAAAATACGGGTCTGCGTAGAAAGATGGTACATGGAGATCTACAAAGACATTAAACAATTATGAATTTATATCATGATCTACTAAATGTAACACTTGATTGATGCATATTATTCAATTTTCTTGATGTTAAATTGACCATGATTGGAATGTAGACATACATGTATTTTCACAAGGGAATATACTGATGATGATTGAACTGACTCATCGCTAATTTGGGCAGTGAATTGGTTGTTTTAATAGTCAAGCTTTATTACTAATGGCAGTCTGTGTAGTATTCATTCTTACCATTTTTCACGGCCTGCATATTGACTCTGGAATGTTATTACTGTGGTGACAAATTACTTGATATGGACATGACTCATTAAATGTATCATCTTTTGTGCAATTTTCCCTGAGCACCAATAGTAGGGAATGTGCCCTGCAAGAAATTCATTATTAATTTTTGAATATTGGTTATGAAGAGATGGGATTAGTGGGTAAATCTCCCCAGTGTCCCCATTAGAAGTGTCTGTTAGTCATTTGGTTGTGAGGAGCATTTCTCTGCATGGTAAAGAGCAATCAGAACTGTAGGAAATCTCAGGATTTGGAATAGTATTTGGAATGCAACTGAATGATGAGGTCATTTTGGGGAAATCTAGGGAATCCCAGTTTTAGTGTACAAATGGCATTCTACGTTTTGCTGTGGGATTGATGGAAGCCCTTTCTGAATTTCTCCTTGTAAGTATCAAGGTTTTGAATGCAGTCTATTGTATTTGCCTTTGATGTGACATCAGTTAAATGATTTCATATAATTCATTGATAAACACTAAAATGATGCTATGCTGCCGCAATATAAAGACAGGATAATGCTTTTTTGTTGTTGTTGTTTTTTTTGGGGGGGGGGATTAATTTGTATATTTGTTTTCTTAGAGAATGAATTTATTTGATACTAATTTGAATAGAAAATTTCAAAAGCTCTATTTATATAACCTACAGGGCAAATTCTTGCTAGATTTGTTCATTCATTTTACTAAGACTCAAAATTCTTAGCATTTCAGCTTGATGAATACTAAGTTGTAGTTTAGTAAATTACATGTATGTATTATGCTAGATGCATTTAGGAGATCATGAAACTTAATACCTGCAAGAAAGAAACAACAAAGAAAAGGAACCTAACATGTAAACTCAGATAATACCACCTGCATATTGTCTACATATAAGCCAATATCAGTCAAACATGATATGAGCTGAGAATATGAAATTTAGGAGCACTTCACATACATGTAAATGTAGGCCAACATCTTAGTTAGACACTAGGCAGACTGCAATTTTACCCTAATTATCTCCAATTGTTCTGCTTTACTATATACATGTAGGCCTGCATGTATGTAGCAAAGGTACTTGTATATATTTTGTTACAAAAGTAGTTCAAGGAATAGCCCTTGTAAACAGTCACATTTGTTATGTTATCAACTATTGTAAACCAATCATAATACCCGAAATTATAGTGTACACAGTAGGCTTGTTCTGCATTATGAATATGAATCTTTGTGCAGTGAAAAGCAAAGTAGACTTCTGTGGTCAGTCCTGACCACAGGACTTCTTGAAATTATAGGATTTTTAGTACAGTCATGATTAGATGCAGATTTTTGTATCGTCCATAATGTGTACATTTGTAAGCTGTGGAATTGATGATCTTTATCCTATGTGATTTGTGCAACTCCAGGAGGTCTTTGGTTATCATCATACTGATCTTGAGGTTGCTTGGATTTCATGGAGAAGATAAATTGTGACTTTTCGGTGAATTTTTGGTACAGTGTGTTGCATTGAACTTGTAGAATTTTCTTATTCTCACAGTAAGGGTGGTAGAAGTTTAGGTTGACACAGTACATGTACATGTCTACATGTATAACAAATCTGTTTACAATTCAAAGAAATGGGGGGGGGGGATGGTTTCCTTATCTCACATGATGATGGTATTCAAGGAATATTTTTAGTAACTATCTTGTCAGTTTGCCAAAAAATATTTCTAACCACTGTGCACCTTATGTGTTTGGTGAGTGGTAATGAGGGATAGATACATGTATGTGATGGTACAAGTATCTTGATGTTGTGGGAAAGAAATGAGAATTACATGTCGGAATCTTGTACCCGATAAGTTGAAGTAGAAACTGGCTCAGATAGTACTGAGAATGATAACTTGACCTTGCATTGAGATTCCTTTTTATGTTTTATGTGTTTTCAGTCAGCATTGTTAATCATTTCTTTATTTTCTTTCTTGTCTTTATAGAAGCATCCCAAAGAGAAGGGGATCATGGAGTTATCAAAGTCAGACTTGATGAAGCTTCTAGGATTATTGGAGGCAGAACTCCAAGCCAGAGATTTGGTCATCAACAGCTTAAAGGTAGGTGGTTCACAAAGATTCAACAGTAAGTTTTTCCATGAGTGCTGCTACAGTACCTGGCTGTCCTGAAAACCATTAGCAAAGTTTAGATATGCAACTTATTGGTAGGCATATGAGTATACAGTTAACTCTGCATAAGTCGACCTTCCATAAGTCGAATAATCGCCTTAGTCGAAGCAATTTTTCAGAACAGAATGAGCAAAACATGTGTTTTTTACCTCTTCTAAGTCGAATTTCACCTAAGTCAAACAGATTTCTGTGGTCCCAAGAGATTCGACTTAGGCAGAGTTACCTGTATTTGAAAATCAGTGTTCACTGTGTGTCTTAACATATTGATGACATTTATTTTACATAAAACCAGCAAGTTATATGTCATCAATAGGCCAGTTCGGAATTCGTACATGGTACAAATAACCCCGAAATGACCTTAATTTGTACGCGCACAGGCATTTGTTTTGGTGGACGCGCTACTTGTTTAACATGTAAAATCATACTGGTGTGAGCATCATGATGCACATGCTATGAAAACATGTAGGTCAATTGTACTTGGTACAAATGACCTTATCTGCACATGCGCGTATCGTAATTACGAACTGGCTTATTTCTTCAAATAACAAAGCCTGTATTTGATTTCAAGGGATTTTAATGAGCATACAGGAGTGATTTTCTACAACTGGTAGGACTGGTTGTTATCACCCCTTGGCATATAACATGGCTATAGATGGACTGGATCTTCTATGTCTTAATAACCTCTGTAGTCAAGTCCGTTAGCCTCGACCCTATCAACTAGCATTCTGGTGGAGTCAAAAGACATGTCTTAATGCCAAGTGTCAATTACAATCATAGTCGGGCAGCTGGTGTTGTTTGAAACCAAGACACCGGTGCCTTTGGAGCTATGTCGTTAACACCTCTATCAAACAACAACTGTCATTTCCAACTTGTCCTGTTTGTACCATGCGCAGGTGCTTTCAGGAAACCAACATTGATCTAAACTTGATATCCTTGAGATCCATAGCTCTCTTCTAGATTTGATATGTCCTGAATCCAGAATTGATATTTGAATGGTAGCCTTCTGGGCAGGCCTTACTTTCAGTTGACCCATGTTTTTTAAATGTCATATTTCAGAAATCTCAAGGATAGTATATTGAGATAAATATTATCTCCCTTTCAATACATGTAGTTCTAAATGTCAAAAAAGAAATATATGCATACATCTTTATCTTTTTTTAGTGCAAAGAGAAAACATCACTGTCACAAAAGAAGAGAAGAAATTTGGTTTCAATTTGACAGTAGCATGCCTGAAATTTTTAGAGAAGCACAGTGAATATGCAGCTCACCCAATTTTCCAGAATCCATTACCCAATTTTAATGTTGCACTAACCTAGTTTATTTTCTACTTACATCATTCAAGCAATGTACTCAGTTGTCTGACTTGCATTATACCTTCTTTTTTTTTTTTTTTTTTTTTACTGATCATGTGCTGTATTTTTCAGCATTGAAAGGAAATTGTACATCATTATCACAATTTTTGCATGATGCAGATAACGGCATTAAGGGAGCTTGGTAAAGAGGAAAGGAACGTGAAGGACGAAAGAGTGGTAGGCTAAGCAATTTGGGAAGCTTGTAGAGATCCTGACTTCCTTACAAGTCATTAGTCTTTAAGTTTCTTGCTGATATACCCCATGAAAGTGTGGGATTGACAACTGACAAGGCTGTGCACTTGCAAAAGTTTTAAGGGCTTCAAGAAGAAAGTGACAGAAATGGCTGATAAGGAAAATTGGCCGATGAACGACATTTCCGAACACAAATTGAAAAGATTTGCCCCTCATTCAGTACAGAAGGCTTCTGAATTCCAAAGAATTAAACAAACTTTTTATGCAGATAAATATACTGCTGTGATAGATATTCAAATAAAGAGTCCTTACTCCCCCTGTTTTTAAAGTGCGGCCCACGGGCCACTTGTGGCCCGCGAAACGATTTCATGCGGCCCGCCAAAAATATCTGAGTAAGAAGAAAAAAAAATCTTGTTTTAAGAACTATGTTGATACATAATATATCATCCTAACTATTGGTAAGAATAAAAGTATAAATTTTTTTGCTCGCTCGCAAATAGCGTATCATATTTATCTGTTCCCTGCCCTACCACATATTATTATAGTTTTTTTTTTTTTTAATCAAACAAAGAAAAAATAAGGAGGGTGTATTCTAAAATCGTTTAACCGTCCTTAGATGAGCCATTCGGGTATGTATGCATTAACGTCTGTGGCGGGGGGATGGGGCCTGGAGCCCTCTCCCCCCCGAGAATATCAAAAACTTTCCTGCACCCACCATTTCATTTTTGGGCAGTGAAATGGTCTCTTTGTAATTTTTTATATCTAATCTAAATTAGCACATTTTGACGACGAAATTACATTTTCACATTTCTAAAGTGTCAATTTTTTTGCTCGCAAGCTTCGCTCGCTCGCTGAATGATAATGATAATAATAATAACAAAAAACAAAAAAACAAAAACAGAAAGCTAATACACAATGTATTCGGGCAAGAGTCGTGAGTCCCATGCGTCTTTGTATGTATATATAATACTCTATATGGCTCGCGACGTAATTTCAAGAATATTTCTGGCCCTCGTAACAAAATAATTAAGAACCCAGGCCTTACTCCTTATTGTTTGAATAAATAAAATGAATGGAAAATAAGAAGTAGAATAAATAAAAATTCAAGTGTTCAAATTTGTTATTGAAAATGACATATTTTATGCACATGTGAATAAAACAGGTATTCACCAATTTATTTTAAAAAGCGAATCAAGCTCATAGATTGATTTAATGAATTAGAAATAAAAGAATACATGTATATATCAAGACAGCTGGTATTTAATTATGAATTAGATGAAATTTCCCACAGATTGATTGTATTTCCATGTACACAGGTATCGAGTATCTGTCATCAACTCAAACATTGCATGTGTGTCTATATGTACATGTGAGGTTAAAGGAGAATGAAACCCTGGGGAAAAATCAATTTTAATGAAAAGAGAGGATAGAGAGAAGCAATTTTTAAAAAGTTCCATCAAAATCAGTTACATAATGAGAAAGTTATGAAAGTTTGAAAAGTCTCAATTAATTTACTTTCTATGGTGTTCCTCAAATTGGCAATGTTGCTTCAAAGTGACACGTTTAGTAGTCACAACTCTCCATATGTTTTGTACACAAAATTTCATATTTTCCCCATTATCTCTCAAGGTGCAGTTTTTCTCCTTAGCGCAAGATATATCATGGGAAAATGTATTTGACACAGCATGTGATGAGTTCACAAAAAGAAAGCAGCATCTTTAGAGATAAAATGAAGAAAATATGAAATTTTGTGTACAAAACATATTCAGAGTTGTACTACTAAACCTGCCATTTTGAAGCAACATTGCCAATTTGAGGATCGCCATAGAAAGTAAATTGAGACTTTTCAAATTTTCATAAGTTTTTCATTTCGTAACCGATTTTGATGGAACTTTAAAAAAATTGTTTCTCTCTATCCTCTCTTTTCATTAAAATGGATATTTCCCCAGGGTTTCATTCTCCTTTAATTTGTGGATGGAGATTGTATCTTTACAAGCTATCAAAGACTGAAGATGAGAAAAAAATCATGGCGTGAATTCTTTAATCTACATAGCCTAGAACTAACGAAAGCAAATTGAGCAATTATCCTGGGACTGGACGGAAATTGGTACCCGGGTTGGACCAAGGATCCTCTGGATCTTGTTTTGCAGTTCATTGTATAGTAGGATTAATGAATAGGAGGGTTGAAGAGAGGGGGTCAATTGGGCTAGTTCCTGTTATGGGCAGGGTCCTCAGCAGTCCCGCTAATTGAGGAAAGGATTCTTGTATGGAATTGTATGAAGATAGAGCAATGTTGTTTTTGCTTTCAAGAAATTAAGTTATCTGTAATAATTGAGCTTCCCTATATTAAAAGTGAAAAAAATTATCTGCATGTAGTAGGCCTATTATGTGTCAACAAGTAGGAATATATCTCATTTGCCTGTAAACCATCATTGCAATGCAAGGAAGGGAAAGAGCCATATGGAATAAAAAGGCTGTATCCTAAAATAGATATATATAGAAATAAGCTTTTAAGAAAAGCTTGTTGAAATTCAAACGGGTTCATGAATTGTAAAATCAGATATTATGGAGTAATGGTAATATCGATAATCAAAAGGCACTATGATTGAAACTTGTCTCACAACATGAATGTTTTATCAGAAGATAGATCTTGCCTACTAATGCACTACTACGCACATAAAGGTCATGTAGTCGTGGCATCCTAGGTATTTCCATCGGTAACACATGTAAACAGCACTCCTTGTTGGAAGCAGGCAGTACAGCAGCGGCTGGCTTTGATACCAATGCCAGAACGCAAAGATCAATAGATAGGAATGCCAAGGTTTAAGTATCTATGATCTGAGCTCCGACAAGACTTGACAATACTTCACGTTTTATTTCCCTTGCCCTAAGCTTATTTACTCTTCACATGTGATCGATTCTTGCTATAATAGAATTGCAGGTAGATGACCTAGAAATTGTAATGCTTCTCCTCTTAGCAAATAATGGAAAAAGGTCCAATTCTTTGAAAGGAGACTTGCATGAAATATTGCTCAACTTAACTTTGATGCCAGTACAAATTTCTATGCTATATGTACATGTACCAGCATCATATATTTAGCCAACATAATATATTTGTTTACATGTTTGTTAAAATGCATTTTCATAAGCTAGCCTTTTGAAATTGTTTAATGTTATTCTGTCTAGGTGCCTTTCTTTATTCAAGTGCAAAATAATGTAATTTTATCTTGTTCAAACAATGGAAACCACTTATAATACCACAGTTATACTGACAGACATATACATGTCGCAAACCACAAATCTACATAATGTATAAAGTTACACACTGTACACACTGTATGAGAGCAGTAAGCACTCTGCACACTCATATCCTCAAAGAAAGTGAGAAACAAATGATTTCCACGTTTACAGATTTTTTAACCAAGAAAATGATTTTTTTTAAATATTTTTTTTTACCACCAGCATGTAGGACATGCACTGTAGTATCAAGCTTGTCATATAAACCATTGATCATTTTGTTGTTGTTGTTGAGTTCACTTTGTGTGTGCTTTCTTGCTTATAAGGATAAATAAGACGTGTGAGACTGACTTTGTATCTTTTCATGTAATATTAGAAAGTGTTTCCAACAGCATGCCGTTAAAAAATTGTATTACGTAGACCAAATTATATTACTTCCTTTACATTGTACCTAAAGCTCTTTTTTGTTTTTTGTTTTTGTTTTTGTTTTTTAAATTTTAGACAAAAGAGCCTTTTCAGTATGTACCGTACATGTATTTGCCTGGGGTTTTGATAATGCACTGCACATACAGATTATACTGAGGAATATCAAGTATACAAGCAGCCCTTTCTAATAATGTAAATATACATGAAAAAGCATCCCTGTGGTTATAGAAGCGAGAGGGTAAAAAAGATCTAGATGGCTGCATCCTGCACGTAAGAGATTGGTCTGTTTGATAAAACAATAGAAAGTTCAGCTTTTTCTCAGATTCTAGCGATACACCTGTATGACTCATAAGTGATCAGGCATGAGTAATATCTTTCATATGCTGATTTGAGAATCTTTCCAATCATCAGCATTCATCTCTCAGAATCAAGGTATCAAAATATGTCTGGTTCCTAGATTTACTGAATTCCAAGTGACTAGGAATATTGTCTGTTGGGAGCCAGAAGGGCATTACATGTAACTCTGTGTTGAAGTATATAAGAGGTAATGCAGCTGTTTGTTCAAGGCTCTCAGCAGATGATAATGATATTGTAATACAGATCGAGCTTCACAACCTGAATGTACGTTTGTATGGAAAGTAAACAATAGATTTTTGACTGACATTGTTTATACTATCTACTACATAGCCTGTTGTTTCTCAGCTTTTTCATTGTAGCTCATATTGCAGACATGACTTGACATGACAGTGAACGTATGCAAGCCTTCGATTGATCTCTTCAGTAGAATATAATCCTATGTCCTTCAGTCTTCATTGTGGGAAACATGCATCATAAAGCATTTAATCTGCCATGCACTTTGTAACAGTGTACTGCATAGAAGACTGTGACGTTCCCCTTCCAAAGTAGGTGCAAGGTGCCAGAGTACACATTCAGTGTCATATTCATCCAAGTTTCCATTTTTGCCAATTGTGCACCTCGATTGACAAAAACGAGTCAGTTTTGCTTTGTGAAGTTGCTGTGTTGATATGAGTCCTATACCGAGGATTAATCAGCAGGCATAGAGCAGAGTCGCTTCAATGATTAGGAAGATGAATAGTCCAGTCAGATACCCAATCAACCAGCCCCATCTCATGGAGTCTATTTAATGAAGCAAGGAAGATGTATAGTTGGACACAATGACCAGACTTGATACCTATCAATATGGACATCACCAATCGGAGAAAATACTGGGGTTTCGGGAGCAGAATATGCTGAAATTCAGTGAATTATTTACTGAATCCACCGTATTAATTTCACCAAGCCTTTGCTAATGAATCAAACGCATTATGAGCTCGACTTGATGACCAGATATGATGCATATCAATAATCCAATTAGAAGTGGGTCAGTCTGCTTATCATTCAAGAATGAATGGAAGAAAGAAAAGACTATTAAAGAGAGGGGGGAAGTAATGAAATGCTCAAACATGTGATTTAGGTGATACTGGAAATGTCATGAAACCTAATTAACTTGAGAATTTTTTTTTTACTGCCAAATAAACATTCACATAGTTTCTTATATTTGGAACATTTATGGAAGTTGTCTATTTTGAAGATGATAGAAATGACACATATAATATCCTGCAGCTTTCCTGTCTAAATCATGAAACATCTTAAATGTTAGCCTAATTATCCAACAGCATCATAATCATGTTACCCTACTGATAAATATCACTTATCTGATTATATTTTGAGATATCAGCTCTTTGATGTTGGAAATTAAGAAAGTTTTACTGGGCGTTCTTGGCAAGTTCTTGTTTTGGGAAGCATTGGCATTGAGCTTTCATTTCTCAGATAATCTATTACCCAACCCAATACAAACTTTTCATTGCCATATTAATAAAGATTATTTCTAGAACAGAACACAAGTATGCCCTTGATTAGAACTACTGTTCAAATCTATGTATAGATTGATTTAGCTCATTCCAAGCATATCAATCCAATCTAGATAAAAACAATATAACCTTGCTGAATGAAACAAGTGATCAGCTGTATCAAATATAGAACTGATGATATCTCCTTGATCTGTTTTCCTTAAAATAATCCAACTGCTCTCCATATCCTGTGTCAGTTAGAGGAAGCTTTCTGGTGTACTCTCGATTTTAAACAAATATAAATCTCTTCCTAAAATGCACCAGAATATAATAAATTTCCAATAATTTCAGTCTTAGTTTGAGATAATTTCAATTGTGCTGAATAAATATTTTGCCGATGCTGTAGTTGTGAATTTAATGTATATGATTTTCATGCCTTGGGAATATTTTTTGTAAAGGCACAGTACATGTATACTTTAAAGGGGGTACCCAATGCTGGAACAATGTTAGTTCATTTAAAAGATCATGATTTTATTAGCAGAAAATCATCTGCCTTAAGTTTTTTTTTAATTCGTGTTGCCAGAAAAATCCCTGAAATATGGTAAGACTTCAGGATATTTTGGCCCCTCAGCTGTGTCCCAATTTCAGCTAGGTAACCACAATGACGTCAAAGTGGTTACCTTGTCGCGCAATTATAGCAAAATGCGCGCAAGGTGTAATGCATTTTGTACAGTCTAGCGCGCAACACATCTGCAATACGCGAACCTGGGTAACCACTTTGACGTCATTGTGGTTACCTAGCTGAAATTGGGACACAGCTGAGGGGCCAAAATATCCTGAAATCTTACCATATTTCGGGGATTTTCTGGCAACACGAATTAAAATTTTTTTTTAAGGCAGATGATTTTCTTCTAATAAAATCATGATCTTTTAAATGAACTAACATTGTTTCAGCATTGGGTACCCCCTTTAAGGAGTAAACTTTACATTACTGTAATGCTAAATGAATATGTCCTATGTTTACCCTGTTCAGTATAGTTATCGTTTTATAGTGTCATGTTATGGTGTGGTGATCACTTGATTTGAAAGTTATTGGTAACTTTCATCTTGTCTGCAGTATTCACTTCCTATTGATGTGTTTAGAGCTCATGATGAGTTCAGCATGATGAAATTCAAGAAGCTGATACTTTGTGATGGGCATTGATATTTCTTGTTTGTTTTCATTCTCAGACACACAAAAACAAAAAAAAAATTTTTTTATTCCATAGAAGAAGATTCAGAACACCTGAAAGTCAGCTTGCCTTTAGCCAGATTATTACAAATTTTATAACCTCAGAAAACATGTATGTGGGAAGTGGAAACCAACATAGTTGTGTTGTGGTCTATTGGATAAGTCCCCGGACTGTGAACCACAAGGTACGGGGGTTCGAATCCCCGGCTCAGCACTAGTGTCTTTTGGCAAGATATTAATCTACATTTGCCACACTCGACCCAGGTGAGGTAAATGGGTACAGGAATTGATTCCTTGAAATGCTAGAGCGCCGTAAGTGCAGCCATGCTAAAGCCAGGGTAATAATTGTGGAGCGCCAGGAGTGTCAAGTTTGACAGACATGTGTGCTATACAAGAACCCACTATTATTATTATTATATGTGGAAAGAGGCTTTGATCTCTTTCTGGTACTTGATTTATATTTACAATTGATTTCTGAAAATTTATACTGTTCTCATATAAAACAAGATTTGAAAAGTTTAGAAAGTGTTGATATATCTTACATAATGCGTTGAAATCTCACAATGTACTAGTACTTTATCATAAAGCAAAAATTACTCTTCTTATTGTGCAGAATGAGCGTACGAAGCTACTGAAACCCTCTAAGAATCATCATCGTCAGTACACCTTGGCCAACCCCTACACTGCCCTGGTGAGAGACAGTGAGAAGGCTTCAGGGAAGGGAGACTCGGATGAAGAGAAGACCAAAGGAACTGACACCAAGGATGTCGTGGCCTCATTGCATGCAGTCATAGAGCATCATCGGAAAGCAGAGGAGAGGCTGAAGAGTCAGGTCCAGGCACTCAAAGCTAGTCATACAAAGGTAGGTTCAGACCTCCTCTTGGTTCCTTTTGTTTGGGAATAGCTCCATTTTAGATTTGATCAAGGGAACACTTATTGGGAACAATGCTAGATAACTGCAGGAATGCCTGGGAATGCTGCTATCTATCAATGACACAAGTATATTACAAATTCTGCAGTTTCATTGCTGGAACTGACTGTTTTCATGTTCAGTAAGGGATGTTATAGGCCAAAATTTATTTCCAGGGATGATGTTTCAGAAAGGCCTGAATGCTCAGGTATGCCTGTGACATTTGTCACTGACACAAGTGCATTGCTAAAGTCTATAGACTGAAGTAGATAATGAAGCAATACAGTTGGAACTATTTTTATCCTTTCAGTTCTCTCTCTTTTCTCTCTCACTCTCTCATACACACACTTCAACAGAAGTCAAGATATTGTTACATTCAAAATCTGTAATGCATTTTTGAGAATAGAGATATTGTCATCAAGTATGATTGAGAGCTTTTCAAAACTGAATCATAAAGCATTGCTTTACTTCATGCACTGGAGCCAAGCAGAATCGCTTTGTAGTTTAGATAACTGCAGAAGTGCATTTCTATGTGGGCCTCTGATTGGAATTATTTATTTCTAGCCATTTTGACTTTTCGTCAACATTGTTATAGGGTTTCACTATGATTTTTACTGTCATGTTTTATAAATGAGATACCAAAGACAATATTCATGTTTTTTGTGGAATAGAGATTTTCCAAGTCCATGCAGTGTTTTCTACATTAGGAGAAAAGAACACAGAAATAGGCAAGTTGTGCTTCCTATTTAGGTAGCAGTCTGTACTATTTCCAGCTAAGGAAGATGATTTTATATCATATATAGAGAACAAGATGGGCAATAACTTGTATTGTAGCACAGAGTTAGTACTATTGTGTTAGCTGATAAGTAAATTTTGATAAAGGAAGTATTTAATCACCTTTTTTGGAAGCAAAATATGATATTTTCTTGATGTCCTTCTCTTGTTTGTGTTAGGCTGTGAATGAACTTGAGGATGAGAAGAGGAGACATGCTCAGGACACAGCACAAGGTGATGATGTCACTTACATGTTGGAAAAGGAGAGGGAAAGACTCATGCAACAGGTGAGAACAAAATATATTGAAAAAATCCAGCTTGTTTTGTATTTATGTTGTTTTTTTGTTTTTTTTTCTATTTGGGTGACCACATTAAAGGGCTGGTCACATGTGTCCGATCATGATTTTAAAAATTTCATTAAAGGTACACCCTAGAGCTGTCCTACTATTAACAGACACGAGCATACTTACACATACTCACCATATAGTAGGGTGTACCCTTAATTGAAAATCTTGTTATCGGACAAATGTGACCTGTCCTTAAAGCTGTAATGTTTCAAGGTAGTTCTATCATAACTTGCTCTACAAAATTTACCTAATGACAATGTAAGATGTGGCATAAGCAATGGCAATCAAAATGTATAAGACATACATGTATCTGGAAAATATTGACACAAAATTATCCTTAGATAATTTGTTACACTACATACAGGTAACTCTGCCTAAGTCGAATCTCTTGGGACCACAGAAATCTGTTCGACTTAGGCGAAATTCGACTTGGAAGAGGTAAAAAACACATGTTTTGCTCATTCTGTTCTGAAAAATTGCTTCAACCAAGGCGATTATTCGACTTATGGAAGGTCGACTTATGCAGAGTTAACTGTATCTGCATTTATTACCATTTTCATATTACAGCTTATCCTGTCTTTGCATGAGTCAGAGCACTGGGTATTCTCATAATTTATTGTAGGCTGTTGAATCACGTAGAAAACATAAAAGGTTTACGTACATTATGTGTAAAATGTACATAATTAGAGCTTGAACTTGGTTTCCATGTTTACATAACTTCAAAGGTAAGACCTGAAATGCTTGTCTAACTTCGGTCTACTTCATGAGTACAAGCTAGTATACACATACCCTACTTCTTATTCATTTCTTTTTTTTCTTGCTGTTACGGCAATTGAAATAGTAAGAAATTGAGGCAAATTTATTTTGGACTGAGGCTATAATGACCTTTGCCAGTACTACACAATACCTGTAAATCTGTTATATGCCAATCTTGGACTGAAAGTTTAGCAAGCCTACATAATTGTGCCTGCTTGTATATGAGGGCAGTAGTGGAAGGCCTTTGAATGAGAAAAGGAGGCTGCCTATATTAAAAGAGGTCAGTCAATTGACTGATCATTTCACACAAAACCTTTCTACAAACATCTACACCTCCAAATCCATTCCCCAGGCATATTTTCTATCTTCTGCCTACCCCCTCTCTCTCCTCCCAAACCCTGCCTCTCAAACCTGAGTTTGGGAAAGGATCATAGCATCCATTATTACCTGGTCAATTCTACAAGACTGCTTCACACCACACTGCTATTCACAATTTTTGCAATATTATTTGTATACTTCTAAACGAAACGAGGATGCCAGCAGATTTCAAAATCTGTTCAAAGCAAATTCAAGGAAATCAATTTAGTGTTGAGGTACACATGTAATTAGTCTTATGAATTTGAAAGTAGCAATGATATGCCTCATAACCTCAGAAGCATTATCATACTTATATTTTGTGTAATCATATATGAACTCATTTGTAAAAAAAAAATTACATTTGCTATCATGAATTTATTTGATAACAATTTAATTCAGTTTTGATACGTAGGTCTATAAACACCATTTATAAATCAGAAAATTGACATATATTGGAGACTAACTTTCTGAATTAGAATTTTTGCTTGACATTTAAATCAGGTGGTGTACTTGTATAATCAACTTTATAATTTATACTCGATATCTTTATACTAAATTACAGCTAAAGAAAAAAGAAGATTAGAAGAAAAAGTACTTTGATACCATTGCTACCCTTCCAGATATTGCCATTTTATTTTCATTTTATTTTTTCACTGTTTTCAACCTTTCTTTTCTTGTTTTGCCTCTATTCAACACCATTTATTTGCTATTACTGCCTTATAAATTGTAGTGTATCTCTGAAACTTCAGTAATGTGAGCAAGCTCTGTATTTAATCCTATGAGCAATTTAGATTGCATTGAGTGGGGAAGTTTGAACTTGTTCCTCAGGATAGAGGCTAGCTAAGGTCAGTTATTGTGAGGTTACCCACCGTGATGGCCTCAGGCCATGTGCACCGTTTTTGTTATGAAGGCATAATGATGGACAGTCCATCAGGATAGAAGTGCACTAAACTTTTGATAGCCATGGACATTAATGGACTTGATCCAGTGACTTCCATGCAATGGTAGAATAGTAAGCCTGTATTTCTACCTTTTCTCACAGGTAATAGAGGTAGAACTAGTTGTAGATACCCTTTTGGTGTGGAAAACGAGATATTCATGTATAGACTATAGAAAGAGGAAGCCACATGTAAAACAGAGATGAAAAGGAGTTTAGAAATGTAGTCTTTCCATATTACAGGGCTCCATACTAAACTAACTTCTTTTGTAGTGGGTCCAGATTCAAATGATAGGGTCTGTATGCTTTGAGCCCTTTGTTAAAGAGTTAAGATTCTTGGGTCTGGACCAAGGTTTTGGGCGTCCATGTGTCCAGGGCGCCTGTTGGTGTCAAGCCCTGCACAAGTAGTATCATTTAGGCAGTTTGTAATTTCATAGGAATGAGGTAAATGTGGGGCAAATGGAAGAGTATAGCACCACACCACACTATAACCTCATAAAGTGCAGGTGCCATTGTTGAAGGCAAAAATATCTCTAAAATCAAATTAGGAGCAAACAATATGTTGTTGGAGAATAAATGGATTAATTCAATCGATTTTACTGCAGGCTCTTGTAGTTAAATTTCATGCCTATTAAGATTATTCAGGTATGTCAAATGCAGTCAGTGACACAACGAAAACATGTTTACATGTGTGGGCATATTGTGTACTGCAATACGGCGATTCATTAGAAGTAGGCGAGATATATGTTAATATTAGATCACAAGCATGCATGTATAAGGAGAAGAATTTTAATGGATAGGAGGAAAAGAATTTTAATGGGAAATAATTTTGTGTGATGGACCTTTACATAAATCTGGGTCAAATAATATGACTATCATATGTAGAAATATCAACACATCAACTGAATGGATCTTAGCCCAACAGTTTTGAGCCAGATTGGAAGAAATAGCTACATGTCCATACTTGTTTCACTGAGATAATGCAGAACACTGTACATGCACAGACAGTAAATATTATGTTCCTACATGTAGTTCTTATGCCTTTCTCATAGTAATACTACCTTAGGCTTTACATGTATTTGCCCAGGTTCATGGCTTTTAAATCAAATGGCACCCCAGTGCAATTTCTATGAAATGTATAGTTAATGCATTGGGTGTCAGAGTCTGGAGTAGAACTTAAGATTGTCCCATGGTACAATTTTAACCTGTCAGTGTCAGAGCTCTACAAAACAATGATTTTTTGTAATTTTCTCTTTGTTCCAACAAACTTACCCTTTATCGCTTTCAGAATTGATTCATGTCCAGAATATATTGTTATCTACTTCTCCTGTATGTGAACTGAAATGGACCTATATTCTAATTTTATGTTTTTATATTCTGTAAAAAAAAAAAAAAAATACCAAGCAAAGTGCATACATGACATTGCCATATTGTCAATATTGTGTCAGAAAATACAAATATGCATTGGCATAAAATAATATATAAAATCTGTAGCATAATCAGTCTAAGCTATGTTACTGGATTTCTTTTGTAAATTTAATTGACTCGAGAGCCAGACAATGTAAGAAAGTAACACAGCTGCTAATGAAGCTGTTTGCTCATCACTTAAAAATGCACATTTTTAATAGTATAGTAATTGCATTTATGCAGTTAACTTGAAATAACCATTCCTTTGTGATCAAGTCATGTAGCAACATGGTTCAAAAGAGTCATAATTACATTAATTACACTTCAGCCATGCATGCTTCTAACTTGATTAGGGGTCATTGCAACAATATAGCCTAAATGTGAGTGAAAAAAGAACCCATGGTTATTTAGCATGTCTAGCCATCATCTGACAAATGTGTGAACTTGGCATTGTAGTGGAATGAGTATTGCAGGTTAAGATGACTGAAAGCCTCTATAAGCTGCTGTCTACATCCCATGTGGGGGTGACACGGGTGCACTATGACTCATGCCCAGAGAATCGCTCTTTAAAAGCATTTTTTTTTTTCTCTCTCCTCACACTCTCTCACGCTGCTCTGGCCAGCTCTCTGTATGGCTGTAGAAATTATAATGATGAGGATTAGTGAGAGAATGTAAGATGGTAATTGTGTGAATATTTACTGTGTGGAGAATGAGAGGGTTGAAGGAACGGACTGCATTTGTATTTGTTGATGGTTTTCTGATACACTTGATAATATTTTTCTGTTCCATGTGCCCTGCAGCAAGTAGATTTACGTCATAATGTATTCATCCTGATCCACATTGTAGGTTTATGTCTTTAGTAATGTTTGAGAGTAGCTGTAATTTAGAACCCAATATCTAGATGGTGTACATTTTGACAGAGAAATGAGTTAATGAATGTCCTTTCATAATCAGAAAAAATAATGATTCTACATTGTATTAAGTATAAAGCCTCCAGCAGAACTCATACATATGTCAGACATAAAACAAAGCAAAACAAAAATCAACAATAATTATAAAAAAATAGTGAGGTGATATTTGGTTTTTTTTAATGTACATGAAGTAATGAATGATTTGTGACTGTTGCTTTTTATATCTGTATTCATGAAATACATATGATTTACACTTGCTAAATGGGTGGTTCATTTTCAGTGTTTTGAATATATAAATATACATTGTAGTTTTGCATTTAAAAGGAGTTATGAAGGACTATCAATAATTATGTTACATGTATTTTTGTGTGTTTTATTTGTTTCAGGTGGACTTTGAGAAAGCCCAGCAGAGCAAGCTGGAAAGAGAGTGCAAGCGAGCTCAGGGCCGGTTGATCCAGGAACGCAAGAAGCATGCTGAATTCATCAAGCTCATGTTTGACAAGCATTTATTACTAGCACAACAACTAGGGGATACTCAGCAGAGAGCCATGGAATGGGAGACTCAAGCACAGGCGATGAGAGCAGAAGCACAGAATGCTTCAAAGCTAATGGCTGAAGAGAGAAACAAAAGTGTGAAAATGGAAGCTGAGATGGAGAAAAAGCTCTCAGAATTTGATATTGAGCGGGAACAGTTGTTGGGACGGTTACAGCGTGAGGAAATGAGGACTAAAGAGCTTAGAGATGAGCTGGAAGCTCTCAAAAAGTCTTCTAAGAAATCACCAGAATTAGTGAATGGACGAATTGCGAGTGGTAGTGAGTTGAACAACAATGCAAAAGGAAGTTCAGCAAAGAGTATAGCGAGCACTAGCGACAGTAAGGCTGCACGGGGGAGAGAGACCCCAGGGTCTGTTCGTAAACCTGCTGTAGCCAAACCAAAAGCATCAGCCAAAATTTATGGTGCAAAGGGACACAAGACTCCACCTCAATCTGATAAGTCGGAGGCATCTTCATCATCGTCCTCGGAAGATATCAATGTTGCTGTTTCCTTGAGCAGGGTGCACTCTGTCAGTCCTGCTGTTCCCAGTCCAAAGAGCAATCCATCTGAAACTAAGAAGCCAAGTATAACCTCAAAGCCGAAGCCTAGTACAACAAACTTTTCCAAAGGCGCAGGAAAGGACACTAAGCCTCTCAGTCCTGCCTCAAGCCTGGACAAACTGTCTACGAAGACATCATCTGCTTCACCTTCTTCGGGGGTGTCTCAGAAAGGGACAAAGATACCCAGCAGCAGTGCCATGTTTGCAAATTCATCACAACTGAGGAAGAGTGCTCCAACAGTGGCAGTTGTTGCTCCACAACCTAGCAAGGCCTCAAATGTAACTCAGGATGCGAGCAAGCAACAGCAGCAAGCAAAGAAATTAGTAGACAGTACAGACTCACCTAAATCAGACAAAACTGAAACTAAAAGCAACCCGCTGTCCAGGCCAACAACCTTAGCTTCGGGAGATAATGCAATGAAAGCTAAAGAACCTGCCGGAAAAGTCTCTCAACTGCGCAACACTCTCACATCACCGAAAGACAAAGACTCCAGGGATAAATCTCCAACCAGGGGATTTGTGGGTATGAATGTGAAAGCAGCTGCAGCTCAGCTCACAAGTCCTGTAGGCAAGAAAGTCTTCAATCCAGTTGGAAACGCTCCAAACAAACTCAATTCTTCCACTCCATCAGAGCCCAGTGGTACAACCCAAACCAAAGAAGCCCCTACGAGTGTCAGCAGTACTGCAGTCACTGACAAAGTGAAACCTGTGGTGACTTCTCCATCGTCCATCACCCCAAGCAAACGCAATGTGTCACCCCGAGGTACTCCTCCACCTATTCCACCTAATAAGCCCTCTCTTATACCTCATAAATCACAATCTTCTCTTTCTTCATCCTCTAGCTCTTCTACTTCCTCTACTGCTTCTCTTTCCACTATGTGCTCAGTTACATCTCCTTCCACAACTGCTTTGTCCAAATCAACAACAAGTACAGCAACATCTTCATCTAAATCAATAAGTACAATATCTTCTTCACCTGCTTTTTCTAAACCAACAACAAATACAGCATATCCACTACCTGCTTTGTCAAAACCAACAACAAATACATCTCCATCACCTGCTTTGTCCAAACCAACAACAAATACATCTCCATCACCTGCTTTTTCTAAGCCAACATCAACTACAGTGTCTCCATCACCTGCCTTTTCCAAATCAACAACAACACTTACAACAACTTCTTCATCAACTCCAACCAACAACTCTAAACCCGAGCCCAGTGGCCCCAAGAACTCCCCTAGCCCTGCCTCCAACTCCCTGTCCAGCTCCAGGAAATCTGACTCTCTGGTCGAAGCCCGCAAGCAGCTTTTTGCCAATAAACTTGGCAGCGGTGTGGGTATCAGTGCAACTAACCTGCGGCCGCCTTTTGAAAGCAGCAACCCCATGCTCATGGTCAATAACTCCAACTCCAATAGCCTGGAGTCAATTAACGAAAAGACCTCATCGTCCCTGGTGACAGGAACCTCCATCCAGGGAAAGGCTGCTGCGCAGGTGGGTCACCAGACTATAGAATTTGAGCATGCCCAGACTGGTCCTCTTGTTAGTCAGCCACAGTGCTCTGCCGTCAGTTGTTCTTGTGCAGAAAAAATGCTAACACCCCTTACCCCAGATTGCCAACTGCCTTTTGCTTTTGATTTTTATTCAGTTTGATCCTCTTTGCTTCCTGTTCATTCCTTACTCCCAAAACTAATCCCACATTCAGCACTTCATTGCGACAGTTGTTGAGCCACTTTCCAAGGTATCTTCTGCTGTTTGTAGTTGAGACTAACATTGTTCAAATTTGATTATCACTGATTAGACAGTTACAATTCAGATTCTTGTAGCAGAATCTTATATAAGCATGTTAGACTTTCAGCTGTAATGAGGCATGTCTAGTTGTAGATTGTTTTTAAGAGATTTGATTAAACCATATCTTTCGGAGATCATCAACATATTCATTTTCTACTTGATGATAGGAACATTTTATATCAGATTATAATGGTACCTGAAATTCTCAACAATAAATTTCATTTTGGTCAGATCAGTCATGTTCAAAATATCTAGAATCAATAGCAAACAGCATATGAATATTAAATGTTAAGTGCTCATTCATTTTTTTTTACTAAAAAAAAAAAAAATCAGTACATATTCTTATCTGACTACCAGCAAAAAAAAATCTGCCTTGCCCTTCATGTCCTTTACAATGTTTCCTTTTCCAGTCATCTCATCAGGGACATCAGCTTATTTCAGCAATCAGTTTGATTTGATTTAATTTGATCTCATCAATATCATGTTCTCTTTCTTGAGACCAACTTGGAAATGTTCATTCATCATTACTTTTCTGAACTTTGCTATAGGTATTATTTTTGTGTTTTTTTTTTTTGTTTCAAGCAGTATACTTTTACATCTTGGTATTTTCAGTCATAGTTCTTGGCAACAGCCAACCAGCCTGTTCTGTGGATTTCATTGCAAAGTCCTGACAGGAATCGTTTAGAGGCTTATTTGAAGGATGAATGGATCTGTTAATTTGTGTTCAGACTGACAGTCTAATCCTCATCTTGACATGTTTGGAGCGTAACATCAGGATGACAGGTCCTTTTATTTGTTACAAGAAAAGACAATCCCAAAACAACTGCTGTAATATATCCTCCCTCCAAAATATCAAAAAACAAAATAAGCCAGATACAAAAGGTAAGAAATTATTTGGTGGTGCAGGGGATACAGGGTTAAACTGATAAAATACATTTCAATTTGATATGTGGCAGAAGCAAAATCAACCTTGTTCAAATATATCTAACCAAATAATTGGCCAAATGAAAATGTTTCCCTTTTTGCAGACCTTCTCATGGCATACGTGAGAAAATCATATCTTGATATAATGCCATGTAAATCTGATTGTAGTTCAGGATAAATCACCGCTGCCAATCAGTAACCTTCTTCACCCTGGGTCATGACAAAAGAATAGATTGATTTGTGCAGTGACGTTTAATCTTTATTCCTTAACTGCCAAACTTTCAAAGAAAACCTTCACAACCTTTCAAAATCTGCTGAGAATTGTTTTTCCATATTTCCTACCCAAGAAACCCTTCCAAACTAACAACAACAAAAGCAGGGGGGAAAAAAGCTGAAGAATGCAATTGAATGCAGAAAGCACATGTGGGAGGAGATGTCAGTATCACTTTGGGGGAAATCATACAGTTCTTTATGCTCCATATGTGAGTCATTTCCAGTTTTATCAAATCACATTTTGTTTACAAAATTTGGTTTGAAGGAATTTTAGAAAACAGTTCCATCTGTATATTTCACAAATTTCAAGTCACAGACTCCAGATGTGCAGTCCTAAATATTTTGTGAGCTTAACAGAAAAAATAAGTTTGAAATCCTATTTGTGCCATTATTTCAATGATTAGATTAAAATATGAAACTACCACTTTTATCCCTAAATAAAGATTATTTTATTTAGTTATCAATGTTTGTAATTATCATCGTA
Source organism: Heliocidaris tuberculata (assembly GCA_025618425.1). Classification (NCBI taxonomy): domain Eukaryota; kingdom Metazoa; phylum Echinodermata; class Echinoidea; order Camarodonta; family Echinometridae; genus Heliocidaris; species Heliocidaris tuberculata. The sequence continues at coordinate 22,145,797 of CM046832.1, read as the reverse complement.
TTATATCATAAGATCTAATTGTAACACACAAGCATGGTACCCCTGTAAAGTGTTGAACATCTAGTTCACTCAATTGTTAAACACACTTTGCACTAAATGGGTACTGAGAAACATAAAGCACACCTAATATTATATACAGTAGCCTTTAATAGCCTTTTCTTCATATTATTAAAAAGGGTTTATGGGAGGGAGTCCCTCACTGTCCCTCCTTGTATTTAGAGGGAAAATGTCAATTATATTCCATTTTGTTTAGCATTACGTCCCCTTGAATGTATGACTTTAATTATCGGCATCATACCAGGGAAATGTTACATTTCCCTGATCATACATTGAGATTTGAAACTACACAGTTTTATTTGCATGAAATTTGATTTAAGAACAGTGTGTTGTATGATACATATTTGTTGTGCTTTTATCGTGTCTTGTTTTACGTCTTGCTATTTTGGATGCACATCCACTTTTTTGTGGGATTGCTGTTGATATTCCGTGCATGGATAGCCACTTTATTATTTTCACATCAATGGATTGAATGAGAAGCATGTATGATATTTGTGGAAAGCATGACATTTTTTTTTTTTTAATTGTGTTTTTTAAAATTATCATTTTTTAAACATTATTGGTCGTCCTTTGTATGTTGCTCTTTCAAAGATCACTTTGAGAGAAGATTCTTCACCTGATCATTTCAGTTCTTGGCAAAGCCACTCAAACCATGCTGGAGTAATTGTAATTTCATGCAAGATTGGTGATTGTTGCAATATATGTTCATGTACCTTTGAATTTTTTTATTTTCATATTCATTACATTGTATATTACCCTTTATTTTTTCCTATTAGGCATGATGGCCTGGACTGCAAGAATTTATTTTGTTTTCCCTGGATAATTTGTTACCCTCTACTATAATCTATGTTAGGGGGAATTTATTCTTAATATCCATACCTTAAAGATTTAACAAAATAGTTTTTATGATTAAAACTAGATGTAAAACTGGCTGAACAGGTAAACCTAAACAAGCCTTATTTAGGAATAGGTAACATAGTTGAGGAAATGACTAAAAACATTTTTGTGTTGCCAGTGTGTATACTATTATCTTTTTTCTTTATTCTTTATTTGTATTTTAAACTTTTCATTTGTATCATAGTAAAACATTAGTATGTTTTAACTGATAGCTGAGATGAGAGACTTTTAATACAAAGCGTGTTATAATTTCAAATACATTTGCAGGCCAAGAAGTACGGCAAAGCAGTAAGTTTATTGTTTTATTCACTGTTTTTCTTCCGGTTTTATTGTGGTTTATTTGTTTTTCAGTGTTATAACTGACTTGTACTTAACTCATTGAATTACTTGAAAAAAAAAATTAAACAAACTTGCTATTTTGAAGTAAGAGGTGTTAAACTTTAACAATTAGATGTCAGGTTAGCCAGATGGTTTATTTTGGTATTGTTTTGTGCCCCCCCCCCCCTCTCTCATTGAGATAGCACTACTAATGATGCATCATTGGTTTGTCTCTCCTTTTTGGATCAGGGGAGCGTTTCATGAAAGGATTTGTCGGATATTTTTTCCGACAAGTGTTATAAGCTACTGAAATCCTTGCATCTGATTGGCTGAGAGCAAATTTGTCAGTAAAAATCACTGACAAAATGCTTGATGAAACGCTCCCTTGATTATCTGCTGTTTGATTTCACGGAACATACTTTGAGATAACTCTTCATTCATGTAGCTTGCTCCATGTTTGATTTATGAATGATATTTGAATAATTTCAACACAGGCTAGTCAATTCATCAATCTTAAGGAGTGAAATGGATCGCCTGTTAGGTTTGGACTAAACCATGGACCTACTATGTCCATGACTAAACTAAGAATTCCCATAATAATAGATGCCATCTTGTACAAGTTATTCAACATTATTAAATTCACTTCGTTGTTCATTTATGAATCAGAATGGGAATATTCTTGTTGTTGTATTCACTTGATTAGTCTCTTTGCAATGCATGGATTATTCTGACCTTGCTTGTGAGACCCAAAATGAGTTATACCTGAAGTCTTAAAGCTGCAAAGAACTTTTGTTTATTCCTACTTGGTACACCTTTATCCCCTCTTACCAAAGCCCATTAATCCCCCAGACAAATACATAGAGCACACACACACATTCTTAACAGGTGCTCTGATGTGGACATGAGGTCGAAAACAATAGCTACAACCTCCTCACCCCAAATTCAAGTTGACACTTCAAGGATACTCTTGAATTTGTCAAACTATTCATCATGAAATGGCAATTTCCTTGATGATAATCTGTCTACTGGAAGGGGTGAAAGAGGTGCTACTTTGTCCTTCATGAGAAATGGTAGCCCAGGATTTTACCTGGGCTACCAGGAATAACATATTAGAAATCGTTTATCTATGGCCTAGGCTGTGAGAGATATAGTTTTATTATTTCCTGTGTGAAATGTACTATTGCAAATATTTAGTCCTTGTGACAGTAAGTGATTGATTCTACTTTGTTAAGAAGTATGATATTTTTGGTGAAAATTACTTAAAGAAATATTACCTATTGTAAACATTTATGAGAAATATCTTATACCTTTGCTTGATAGTCAATTGAATTGAATTCAAATTCTAGGTAAATGCATCATGAGGATAAGTAAAAACAATGTTTATAGTCTATAGTTTTGGGGAAAATAAGACTTGCTGAATAATACTCATGTAGATGTACTTGTTCCAGTACTTTTCATCTTTTGACTGCTAATTAATTTTGGATCAACTAATCATGTTTTCTGTTTGCTTTTCAAACTTTTTCCATGTTTAAAAAGTTTTGTTTGCTCCTTCTTCCTGATATTTTATTCTAGTTTGCTTTGCATAAGCTACATGCTTTGTATAAAATGTGGTACATGTAGACCAACACATTTACCTTTCTGACAGTGAATCCAAATTATTTTCATCATCAACTGTTCCATTTTATTCATGTCTTTGTTTATATTTATTAATTTGTAGGCAGTTTTTTTTTTTCAATCACATACAAATCATTGTCTTTCAATGTGTTGTGGCATGCATCAGCCATCTATTCCATTAAAGCCTTTCAAATAGGTCAGTTGGATCAATATGATCCTGGATTGGTGAAAGAGAACGCTATACTCTGGGCTGAGTTTACCCATAGCATAAACTAGTAAAGTCATGTTCAAGGTTGACTATTGTAGTTTTGACCTTTCTGTGATGACTGACAGGAATTTTTTGTTACAAACAGGCAGTTTTTATGGGAAATGTACATCCTTTACTACCTTGCTTACATTGTTAGGCCTTTTTATTTTGCAGGTTGCATATGAATTAGAATGCTTTATTGTACAAAGATGATATTTTACACTAATAATAATAATAATAATAAATGTAACTTACATAGCGCCAAATCCACTCTGTGGAGTGCTCAAGACGCACCAACTTAGTTCAAAGATCTTTTGAGTATGTTAGAAATTAGAAATTAGGACATACATGTAGTAGTAGTATTCTAAAGAGAATATCTTGAAGTAGAATCTCGACGATAATATCAATGATAATTGCCATAATATTAATACTCCCGTAAAATTTCTGTTAAGTTGATTTTTAAAATCAAGTTAGAGCTCTTTCCATGAGACTAAAATGTTGTTGAGTTGCAATATCAAATTATTGTTAGCTAGCTTCTTCATTCTCGTACCCATTGCACAGACATTTATTCTCCCTCAACCCGTTTTAGATTTCCATGCACGTCCATGTTACATCTACATGGCTTTCCTTTCTTTTTATAATCTGTGCTTATTTAAATGAGTGTACTGTACTGCCCAGATCATTTGTGATATGTCATGCAGAGAGTATTGCATGCAATGTGACCCTACAATGGCATGAATGCATTCAGGGTAATGACAGATGGGACATTTCATGTGGTGATGCAGTTCTCAAATAAGTGTTTTCAGAAATGTAGCTGGAATACCGTCTCCATTCCGAGGTGCCATGCACTCCTACTTAATAAATGTAATGACTCCACTACTCATGTTGTGAAGATGATATATGATATGATTTATAATACATCATGCTCACTCTTGAATTACTTCATACATGCTTCTCTTCCCTATAATAAACCATTGATTGATGTCATTTAAATTAAGTTAAGTTTGACACATGGACAGATTTACACCACCAAATCTTGTTCAACATAGATTTTTGCATATACATTTCTAAAGTAATGTCATTAGGTTTGTAACTTTGCTCATATTTATACTTGTAATAACCATAGTTTACACTAGGCTCATTGTACATGAAACCATTTGAGGCTATGTGATGTAGGCCCCTAATTATATCAAATTTTTTAGAGATAGAATAATACAGGTAGTTGAAATTTATGTAGTGCCTGTCCACTGGATACTAAGCGCCGGATACAAAGAGATGTATGTGGATAAACTTCACAGACTTTGTCAAATGTTCTGTGGAACATTACTGGTACATACTTTTACACCATCATCTCTACATCACGTTCCCCTCAACAATGTGAAGCATGATTTGATTTAGGGTGAGGTTTGCAATATGACTCTTCTGCTATTCCACTGTCCACACACTCATCTTGGATGGTATGTCATTAAAGATGGTGACTGAATGAGTTACTATCATCATGTCGACATGCTGACTACTGAATCATGTCTTTTGAGGTGGATACTAAGTTCGTGCTCATTGTCCTGTGATCCAGAAAAGTGATGATGAAGATCCCTTTTGGAATTACTTGTATTCCTTCCTAGTCTCTTTAATTAATCTCTTTCCATCTTGCCTTTCCCTACCCACCAGGAGTTGCTTTGCAGTCTGGTCAGAGTTAGCACGCAAGGTTCAGGCTGTGCTATGGCATGCCATGACCTCAGAATTGTTGACAGTAAATGATGCACAAGAGACCTAAGAACATGCCTAATGAAGCACTTTACATGGAGATGTTATTGTTATCAAGAGAAGTGAAGGAGAAACTGTTACTCCTTGATCCATAAGTTGTTGAGTCTTAAAATTTTTATATAAATGTTTATAAATATTTAGGTTAAAGATAAAGTTGAGTTCTGGTCATGCAATTACATTGCACAAGAAACTGTTTCAAAACAATTGGGAGAGGTTGATTATATAGTACATAAGAATGGCTGTATGCTGTAAGGTTTGTGAATCACTAAAATGAGAAGAAATTGATGCAATCCTGCTGAGAGTCACATGCACTGTACACAGAAATGTGTATATGGGACAATACACACATGTTCAGCTCCAACATTTCAGCTGTTTCTTGTCATATTTTGAATGTGAGGGGACTTGAAGAGCAATCCGTTTCAGGGGACATTTCTACTATGATAATCTTCCAAACTGAAATAAAGAGAATGAGAAAGCTCACAAATTATTTTTTACCTTTCCCAGAACTCAACCTTCTCTTTAAATTATCTGTTACAGGGTTGTGCATAATTATGATACACATCTGCCATCAAACATCAAGGCAATTCCTTGTTTTGTATGATGATTGACCATAAAGAGACAGAAAAGTATGATTGAGCATTTTAGCATATCCGCTTAAGAGCCTAGCTATAACTCGTTAAATTACATTTACATCATTGCGTAATCAAGCGTCAATACAGGATGCTGCAAAACCTTTAAAAATTCTGTGTCTTGCCACAACTGGTATGGGGATAGGGTTGTAATCCTTATAGGGCTTGGAGCATTTCGGATAATTTTTGGCCTCTTTTAATTGAGCCTTAATGAGAAAATCCTTGACTGAATTTGGCATAATTCCCACCCTTCCTTAAGTCAGCATACATTATGCTTCTAATTGCATCTGAGTTCAGCAAGCATTTCGATGTCTTCAGGTTCAGGTTGGAGGAGCGGCGGGTCACTGCTTCTTGATATACGGTACCTGCTCTCCTTTCAAAATCATTCTTTCAAGCTGTTTATGCTGTAATCAAAAGAGGGGTTACATCAGTTAGAAGAATGGATATATATGAGGACCAGACTAGGGATCAGAACTAGTACATTGCTGAATAGGCTGTCCAGGTCTGGACATGGGTGGACAGAAGTTTGTAGGATAAGTGTTAATGCAATCTGTTGTATGTAAGATTGGTTGTTCTTGGACAAAATCAAATTTAAGAACATAATGGGATGACTATCATATAAAGTGCAGTCATATACCCTGTAGTCATTTGTGTATGGTTTCAGCTTACTGTTTTCAGCACTTGATGATATTTTGGTGAGCATAGATTTTAGTCTGGCCATGGCTGACCAGCGGTAGACTAGACGGAAGTATCCAACTACCCCACCTGTTCCCAGGGAACATCCTGATGATAGGGTTCTCATAATCTCATGTCCCCTTCTCTCCGCCTTCCTACCCCCTCTTTTCGCTCTGTTTCTCTTTCTCTCTTGAGTGCACTCTCTTACTTTCTTCTTCTCTCTCCCAATTGCCTTTACAATGCCCTTCCTTCTCCCATTACCCTTCCTCCTTCCATTCCCTTCCTTCTATTCCCTTCCTTCTATGTCTTCCCCCATCCCTATAGTCTTGCTCTGTTCTGTTTTCTATGTGTCTTGCTCTCTCACTCCATTCCCTCTCTATTTCTCTCTCTCTCCCCCACTCTCTTTAAACAGGAACATCAGTGGAGAAGATGCGTAATCCCCTATGAATATTTTGTTTCCAAATTCTTATATGATTCTGATCTGTATCAGGCATTTGACCCCCCCCCCCCCCCCCTCCTTGTTTGTTTGATAGTTTTGGGTCTACTTGTCTGCCCTTTCCTTATTTCTATCAGTCAACCTGCCTTCGTTTATGGTTTTGTTCCGTGAGGTATGTCTAGCTGTGTTGCTATTGGGATATATTTATAGCAAAGGAAAATTTCTGGGCTTAACTTGATTGCTTGAAATAATGACAAACCTACATGTACTGCAATGAATGTGCTCCAAAAGAGCTTCAACAAAAATTTTAAAACCAACCCCTAGCTGATCTCCCAGGATAAGTTCATGACAGTACATAATGAAAAATCCCCTTTTTTCCTCTTTTTCACTGAAAATATTTCAGCTGCATAAAGTCAACTCACTAAATGATCAATTTGTTGACCAAAATAATATATTAAGAATATTATGTTCTTTTTTAAAGATGTGGATTTCCTTGTTCTAATGGAGATGGCTTCAATATATATTTGAATTTGGCTTGTGACTCTTTTCATGTTCATTTGATGCAGATTAATGCACCATTGAGACAAAATATGAAGTGTTTGAACTTTAATTCTGCAGGCTTATCTGCACATGAAAAATTACTTGTACAGGATGGTACATGATGAAAATGACTTCAGGCTACATTCTGCACTTTATGTGAACCTTCATGTATCTAGGTACAGACACTTGAGTATCTGGTCTTCTACTATGCATTACACATCATGGAGTAACACTGTGCCTGTCAATTTACGAGAGAGCTGTCAAAATAATCACCCCTCATGTTCTGTCTCTGCCAAACTGCCACTCTGTAAATGAGTTACGTTCATTTTTTATCGTTACAAAGACATTTATTCGATGATTTTAGTAATATATAGAGCCACAAATGTCACCCCTGCAGATCGATTCACAGTTGTTTATATCATCATAGACTCATACATAGGCCAAAGGGTAACACTGATGAATGGTATGCTGGTTAGGTAATTTTGAAACCACTTAAAGTGTGCTGTATTGTACATCAAGATAGAAATGTTCATGCCGTCATTTTGTTTCAGCTTAGGGTAATCAAAGACAGAAGAAAAAATAGTTGTGTTCATTCAACATTGATGAATGCTATGCTAGTTCAATATTTGTTAAACTTTTTAAGTGTAACACATTTTGCATCTGGAGTGGAAACTATAATGTTTCTGCAGCCATACTGGTAGAATCGGTAATCATGAAATTAAAAAAAGGAAACAGTAAATGTAATTATCCATTCTCCTCCTCCAAAACTCCAAAAGAGAAATAGAGGAAATTCCAAATATAAAGCAAAGACATACATGTATTTATACTGTGCAACAAATTAGTAAAAAATTGACTTTTATCAAAAAGGTTTATGAAAGGTAAGCATGATTATAAAACTACCAGTATCTAATATGATAACAGAAAAATCAAATTTTAAGACGAACAGTCTGAAAAAGTCTATGACATTATTCAAATCTCATATTTTTTAAAGTACTCGACCAGGAAGATTACCGACTAGCAGAACTTATTGCAGCATATGGAACATCATCAAGCTGATACAGTACATGTTAGCAAGATGGATACAAGACAAAGACAGTCTGGCATGCTCACAACCCATGTGTAGCTGTATTTATTTTGAGATTCAGATTGTGGCAAGCAAATTAGTGTCGGCTCATCATCTCACACCTGACTGGTTGCCGTAGCGTAGCGCCCCGCAAGCTGAGAATTTGAAATCAGGGCGAGCAAGCAAACGCTGTGGAGTGTTCATAGCCTAGAGGGGTACCAAGAAGGGGAACACTATGGAGATACACAAGAAAATGTTGTTTTCATGTTGAGAGAAACATCTTATACAGGGAATAGAAAGTCAGAGGGGACCGAACATGTGCTCTTCAGCTCTTCTTGGTCTTTTGGCGTGTAAACATCCCTGCTCAGCGCTATTGGTTAGCTGATTGTAGTGAAGCCTGATTAAGTCCTCATATTTCACCTTCTAATCAATTTAAAGGGAGTATCCAACAGCAGACAGATGGAAAGAAATTCTTCTCATCTGGTGCATTTAACATGATAGTGGAAAGGATTATATGATTTAGAAATTTGCCGTATTCCATATCCTGCAGTGAAATTTCATACAGTGGTATCTCAATTGAATAGCAGAAAATATTTCTTTTTACTTTTAAAAAAAATGGGAGGGGGGGGGGAATAGTTTTGGTTGCTCAGAGGCCTTTCTTTTTATGTAAAAATCATCTGTATCATGTTTTATTAATTTTCTGTGTTTTTTCTAAAATTTGCTATACCTATTCGCTATACCAAAATTACCAACCTATCTGAAATGCCGGACTATTCTAAAATGCTGAATTTGCTGCTCATCTCCAAAGATATCCCTGTTACAATTAAATGAGCTATGGGACACCTCGTGGATCATGATCAATTACAAACCTAATTATTTTTGAAATCTAGAGCAAGGATCAGTGGAGTTATATCATGAATGATACCTAGTAAGATTAGCACAAATCATGATACAATTTTAGGGTTCACTTTTAATCCTCCTCCTCTGCCAGAGGTGTTCATTGAAGAGAGGTAATGGACATGTCACATGAATTATAATAAATGTGTCTACTCCTGTTTCACGTCATCTCCAGATTAATGATGAAATATGGCTGTGATGACATTTTTTCCATTTTTTGTCACCTGTGCAATCCTCTTGAAAGGGGATACATACATTTCTATGTGATGCTTTATGGTTGTGTCTCAAGATTTATCACAAATTGCCCCAACAGTCCCTGCAGCTGTGGGATATACATGTAGATAGAGATACATGTAGATGCAGTTGAATTGTGTTTGACAATTTCTGAAAATTACCTTTCATGTAATTCCTTACATGACTTTTTACAGTGATAGGAAATGGACTTGACAAAAAATCCATGCATATCTATGCTATTATTGTTCAAAACAGTTATGATGTATATTTATCTTTAAAGGGGGTACCCAATGCTGAAACAATGTTAGTTCATTTAAAAGATCATGATTTTATTAGCAGAAAATCATCTGCCTTATGTTTTTTTTAAATTCGTGTTGCCAGAAAAATCCCCGAAATATGGTAAGACTTAAGGATATTTTGGCCCCTCAGCTGTGTCCCAATTTCAGCTAGGTAACCACAATGACGTCAAAGTGGTTACCCAGGTTCGCGTATTGCAGATGTGTAGCGCGCTAGACTGTACAAAATGCATTACACCTTGCGCGCATTTTGCTATAATTGCGCGACAAGGTAACCACTTTGACGTCATTGTGGTTACCTAGCTGAAATTGGGACACAGCTGAGGGGCCAAAATATCCTGAAATCTTACCATATTTCGGGGATTTTCTGGCAACACGAATTTTTAAAAAAATTTAAGGCAGATGATTTTCTTCTAATAAAATCATGATCTTTTAAATGAACTAACATTGTTTCAGCATTGGGTACCCCCTTTAAACCTGAAGTTGAGTTCTGGTCATGCGATTACATTGTGACAGAAACTGTCTCAAAGCAATCGAGAAAGGTCGATCCTGTCTACATAAAACTTGGTGTATCCTGTGACTTTTTTGAAATCATCAAATAATAAGAAATTTATCCGGTCACACTGAAAAGCACATTCACTGCACACAGAAATGGGTATATGGGACTGTACAAACATGTGGTATGGATGTTCGGCGCGGACACTTCATATATATCTTGTCATATTTCGATTAGGAGGGCATTTAAAGTGCAATCCTTTTCAGGGGACATTTCTACTATGATGTTCTTCCCAACTAACATCATAAAGTGAAGAGAAAGCTTGCAGGTTATTTTTCACCTTTCCCAGAACTCAACCTTCTCTTTAAGTAGAAAAGACCACTGTAGATCATGTTTTGGTATTCATATTGATTTATACTACAAAGGAAAAAAAAATTATTATAAATTAAGAAAGTCTTTCAAATACCATACTCTTGTAGTTTACTGACAGTTTACCTTTAAAGGTAGAATATAGTTTTGGGAAGCTCTCAAAAACTTTTCGTGAGATTTCTTTGATTTTACTTAATAAACAGCACGGTACTAACATAACTAAGATGCTGTGAAGTTTTTTCCTCAAGTGAAATATTTATCAAATGAGAGGTGAAAAGTAATAAAAATCCCTGGCCCAAAAAAGAGGGGATGTAAATTCAAACAACGGCCACACACATTACGCACATAGGGATTGCTGTGTGTTATAGAATACGCTGCACACAGTGCGAAGCGCTGGGTTTATTGTGCGGGGAACCTTCGGGTGGATATGGTCTTAGCGTGAGGCAGTGAAAAGCCGTTACCAAGCGTTTCTTACAGATATTTACACTAAAATTTGTTCGAAATCGTGAATGGAATGTTAAATAATCTCGTACATGTGTCTTATGATAAAAGGAGAATAGTATGTGACTATGTTAGATAAGTTTCTTGCCAGCCTTGTTTTTGCTACCGAGACTGTCTGTGAGCTTTAATATCATTAGTTATAAATGTGAACATCTTTGCTACATGGAGATGGTCATACCTGAATCACTCAAATGATTTTACAACTCCTTTGAGGACTCTTCATTACCTGTCATTGAAAAACGTTAATATCTCCGGGGTGCATTTATCATATTTTTTAATAAGAGCTGTAGGAGCACATCCTTGATTCTAACTAATGTGTCTGTACAGTATCGATGATCTAGAGTCCTGTGTTAAAGTAATGATCATTTATAATGTCACCACGGTGTTCTTTTCTTCTACAGAATTTTTCAAAAGGGTTCGTTGCCATGTTGAGATGATGACGTTTGTCAAGCACCATTGAAAATGTGCAGATTAGAGCATTTATGGGAACATTAACTTTTACTTGGCAACATACTTTGGATGGAAATATTAACCTTCTTTGCTTGCAAATTGAACATGTGCATATTAATCTGTCAGCATTTGGGAATATCAATCATTACCATAAATATTGGAATGAACAGATGCCAAATGTTCTGTCAATTATCACTCTTTTATATCGATACTCTTTACAGATGTTACCTCTCTTATGCAAATCGGATGACAGTGTATGTACTAGTAATAGAGGGAAGTGTTATGAAAATGATTGCACTGCTGAATTTTCCCTAAAAAAGTTGAGTTCTGGTCATGAGATTGAATTGTGAAAGAAACGCTCTCAAAGCAATTGGGAAAGGGTGCTTATATAGCACTTAAGAATGAGTGTATGCTGTAAGGATTTGGAATCACCAAAATGATCAGAAATTGACTCAATCCTGCTGAGAGTCACATTGCACTGCACACAGAAATGTGTATATGGGACTACACACAGGTGTTCGGCCTGAACATTTCAGCTGTTTCTTATCATATATTTTGAGTGTTAGAGCATTTTAATAGCAATCCTTTTCAGGGGACATGTCTACTGTGATAATCTTTCAAACTAAACATAAAAAAGAATGAGAAAGCTCACAAATGATATTTTACCTTTCCCAGAACTCGAGCTTCCCTTTAAGTAATCTTCATTCAAACCTTTGAAAGGGTTCGAAAGCACCGTGTTTCTTAGCATGTATTAACAAGTTGATTCAGATTACTGCCTTTCTTTCATGCATCCCTAAGCCACCATGTAACATATACTCTTTATATGCATCAAGAGGGAATTTTCTGCCCCAATAGTATATCATCTTTGAAATGTAATCTCTTCTTTCTTAGTATTAGGGCTACTTGCTGTACAGGCTAACATGGTTATTGCTAATATGTGTATATGCAGTGTAGTATTCAGACTTGCAAAGCAGAGATTAACTGATTTTGGATTGTAATTCTCAGAAACTAGAAATGATTATATTTTATTTGTTCTGAGAGAGTTTCACAAGTAAATGTGAATGGAAAAAGGAAACATGTATTTCACCCTTAAATTTAAATGTCTTGCTATATCACAATACTTACAGAAATTATTATTTTTTTTAAATTTTGATATTTGGTATTTACTATCATTATTACTACACCTTTCACTATTAAAATCAAATTACATGCACTCTTTCTAAATCAGTTATTTTTGTTCAATTCTAAGGGCATACATGATCCTGTTGGAAACTTACAGATTATGTTATTACAAAGAGTAATATTATTCATATTTTTTATCTGTTAATTTTTCTGTCACATCGTAAGGAACTCCCGTGATATAAGAAATACAGAAATACAGAAAAAGTCATGAATTATTTTTTTAAAAATTGCTAATTAAGATAGACATTTCCACATCTACTTAAGTATTCAGCAGAGCCAAAAAGAAAGAGTAAATGAATATGTCCCATGCAGATTAGTATTTTCCACAAAATGCCATGACTCTGTCTACCCCATCTTTGCTCGGAGAAATTGACATGTCATCGGGAGATTGTTTTCTCTATTTCTATTGAGAGTAAGTGGATGGATAAACTTGGTTGATATGATTAGGATGTGGTTTCTACTGTTATGGATACACAATCAGAATGAGAGATGTCATCTCATTGCTTGAGCTCTGTTTTAGGCTTTATTTATATATTACTGAATATTGGAAAATAATATGTAAATTGTCTGGTTTGATGGATGATGACTCTGTGAAATTTGGGTATTATTTACTTAGTTTCCCCTTTCAAAATACAAAGTAAAGGCAATAAGTTGAACAATAGAAGAAATAAAAGAATCTATTTTTGTCTGCGTGTTCTGTTTTCTTTTTGAAAAAAATGGCAAATGCTACAAGCACTTTCATTATAGATTCATTTTAAGTGGATGATGCTGATATATTCCCACAGATCCATAGATTTAATTTGGAAATGGGAGGACACCTCTTTTTTGGAAAAATTTTATGTTTGTAATAAAAATTTTTTTTGCTTCTTGAAAGCAAGTATACACTTCAATATATTTTGAAGGACTTTTATAAAACAGCAATGATAGACCAGGAGGTACAGTGTTTTTCCTATTTCAGAAAGAGTCAGACGATATTCAGATTTATGTTTTCCAATATTCTTTTTAATTTCTTCTAAAACTCATGCATCATCTCCAGAAGATCATAAAGATTACATCATTTTCGTCTTGTCAGAGATCAGTATATGGCCTTTCAGCTCTCATGTTAGGCCCTTTTTCATGTTCAAATCTTCTAGAAGAGAACAATGTGTAAGGTTTGTCATTACATTTTTTGTTCATATTAATTTTTTTTAAGTTGCTAATAATTTTGTAATGCTAATATAATGATATTTACTAAAACTGTGATGAAGTTGTATTAGAAACTTTTCAAAATTTCTTCAAACAAGAATTTTTATTGAAACTTATTAAGTCATAACTTTGGAGCTAAATATTGGCTGTTTTGCAACAAAATTGAGTCTAAATGGAGATTTTGTATGCCTGACTTAGGTGATCAAGATCTTCCTCTTCCGTTCCTTTCTATCTCTCTCTAGACTCCTGACATTTTCACTGTTGTGTGATCAAAGGTAAACTAAGAGTGGGGTTGTAAAGGTCGAGGGCTGACATATCACTTCATCAAGAACATAAGATCTTGGGATGTTTCATGTCATGAATACGCAGTCACATCTTCCTGTCCTAAGATTCTTTAGCTAGATTCTGTCTACCAGTCTTCCTCTCATTTCTTGCTTAAAGAGAAGCTTCAATAATAATTTGTGAACTTTCTCATTGTTTTAATGTTAGTTTGGAAGATTATCATAGTAGAAATGTCCCCTGAAAAGGATTGCTCTTCAAATACCATCATATTTGAAATATAACAAGAGACATCTGAAATGTTCTGCCGAACTTTTGTGTATAGTCCCATATCCACATTTCTGTGTGCAGTGCATGTGACTCTCAGCAGGATTGCGTCAATTTCTTATCGTTTCGGTGATTCCAAAACCTTACAGCATACACCAATTTTTATGTGCTATATAATCAACCTTTCCCAATTGCTTTGAGACAGTTTCTTTCACAAATTCAATCTCATGACCAGAATTCAACTTTATCTTATATGTTTCTGGAGTGTCAACTCCCTGGGTATAACAAGACTGTTTGAACATAGTGAGGGTGAGGGAAGATCCTAGAGCTGAATTCAGATTTTTAATCAAGGGAGGACCGGGTTCCAAATGGCGAAGCCCTGTGATGGCTGAATGATTCAAGCAAGTACTGTTAATCCTTTGTTGGATTTGAAAAAAAATAATTGTCCAAATGATGTAGAAGGATTTTAATCTGTTTGATAATGGGTAAAAAGCTTACATCTCATGGTTGCATCAAAAGAAGAATACTATTGTATAGAAGTTAGGAAACTATTCGCCTGACTATGAGCAGTATAATCTCAAGAAGATCTTTGGACGGATTTCAAGTCTTGCTAGCCTGTATTATTGCATAATGCTTACGTCTTTTAGTTGCTTGAAGGATTTACTGATGGCTCCTCTAAAGGAATTACCTTTGAATTGGTATCCTGGGTGAAATTTGAATAATAAAGGGAACTGTGGGAGTGCTTTAAAAACAATGATACATGATAAAGACACAGTCTACATCTTGAAGCATATCTGAAATGTATTAATCCATGGTTATAGAAAGATGTTATTGTATTATTTGGTACTAATTATCCCTCGCAGTGAAGCAAAGATTAACTCAACCTTATTTAGTCCTCTATAATGGTAAACAACATCTATAGAAACTACATGTTCATGAGAAATATCGAAATATAGGAATTTTGGCTGAATGATCTAGTTCAGGTTAACACAGCTGTACAGATGGTCTTTACCATCTCTTGTTTCGTCTCATCAATTTTTATTAACTCAGCCCTAGTTTTAGCTCTCTCTCTCTCTCTCTCTTTTCCTCTCCCTTCCTCTCCCTCCTTTTTCACAGTATTCCTGGGCTATTTTGGTTTGACAGGAATAGATAATTGACAGTTTGTAATTAGCAAGGCTGCGAGGCTTTCACCACTGCACACATCCAGGAGGAAATTGATGTGGCCTGTCTCAGGGCACCAGGAATTTTGCCATGCTTTTAATGGTTTTGTCCTCAATGAGGACTTCAGAGATTTCAGTGTGATATATGACAATTGCTGTATGGTGTTTCTGTAATTTAAATCGTAAGCACATACAAAGGACAGGATCAGAGAGCAGCAGCAGAAATCATTGATGGTATATAAATTTTTCTAGTTTCATGGTGCATGATTTGATTCTTGGATTTTTAGACTCCAGTTGCACTCACAGATATTGCACATACAGTATGTTCATGTGAATGTTGTTTTGTCAGTCTGGAGATAACCTAACAAAGTGCACACACTTCAGTCCTTCTCTATGGCAGTCTCCTGAAGACCATCTAGTGCTGTAACCATCATCATTCTTCCTGATTTTTAGCTTTCTCAACATTCTCATCATTAAAATGTAATTTCTCACTGTCATCATCATCATCATCATCATTATCATCATCTTCATCGTCATCAATTTTATCATCATCAAAGTGATCAATATACTC
Organism: Heliocidaris tuberculata; assembly: GCA_025618425.1. Lineage (NCBI taxonomy): Eukaryota > Metazoa > Echinodermata > Echinoidea > Camarodonta > Echinometridae > Heliocidaris > Heliocidaris tuberculata. The sequence continues at coordinate 22,129,670 of CM046832.1, read as the reverse complement.
ATCAACTTTGTCAGTGTCCTTATTCTAATCCTCCTCCCCCTCATCATTGTCATCCTCAGCATTACCCTCATCGTGGCTATCATTATACATCTTCATCATCAACATCATCATCATCCTCTTCATCATCTTTATCATCATCATCATTTTCATCATCATTGTTATTCTTCTTTCTCTCTCTCTCTCTCTCTCTTCCTAAATTTTAAATGCCTTTCAAAAATCTCTTCTATTCATATCATTTTGCCAAATTCTTATTCTCTTTCCTCCTTTTTTTCTTTATATCACCTCCGAATGCCCTTTTTTTCTCCTTCTTGGTTGTCTCTCTCACTTTCCCTTTCTGTCTCTTTCCCCCTCTCTCTCTTTTGATCCAATATCTTTTGAAAACCTTGGAGGGATAGTGCTGTAATCTCATGATATGACGAGTAGGTTACCCAAAGCGGCCAGACGGCTGTACTGCCAGCCAACCCAGTTTAACATTCATATCCATATCACAGCCGTAGATTTAGCTTTGGCTCTGATATGTATGCCATTAAAGATGCACTCTCTTATAAATTCAATAAAAATAGTATGATTGATAATGAAAGAGATTACCATGATATGGGCTTCCTTCATTTGATTGTGAGGGAGCACATGCCAAAATGGTAAACTGTAAAGTTTAGATGGCCTTTCAACTTATATGGGACTGCATACAAATGAGATGCACAGAGGTATGGCTTTGGAAGTTGAGTGAAGATTGATTTTCAGTAACGTAAACCTGAAAGACCAGTGTACTTTTAAATGCATTTCCAAGCTTTTTCACTGTTCCAATACAATTCTTTAATATGCACATATGACCAGTGGATTAATTCAGTCGTGTGCAGTACAGAATATGCACAAAGAACCTCTTATATACTGCAGCCATCATCAATTTCATTGTAAATAGCAGCAAGTTAGACTGAAATGGAAACCAATGCTATTAATTAGCCTCAGGGTAAATGTGATTACATGGGTACAGTAGACAGTAAATATGATTACATGGGTACAGTTCTAAACAAACAAAAAAGGAAACATTGCTACTTCTTTATGAGATAAATAGGATTCTCAAGGATGTTGCAGATAATATTTTTCAAAGATGTGGTGAATATTATATGGACCTGTGTGTGAATATGATATTTCTATTTGACATTTTTATAGACTACCATATTAATGCTATTGCATGAAATATTGCTGAGATAAAGCTCTAAGAGTTGATATTAAAAAAAAAATGTTAGAATTTCAATTGTGCAACATCAAGTTCAAAGGCTTTGTTCAAAAGAAAGTGATTCAAGTGACTATTCTCGAAAAATGGAGGCAAGGGAAATTAATTTGATAACAAGGCCTTTAATATCCATCTAAAAGGTCTTTGCTCCTGTTGTAAGCTGGCAGTGAGCTTTGTTAGCAGGCTGGGATCAGGTTGAAAAACCAATAAATCTTGAGATGGTAGAAATTGACGTCACTGAGATGTGACATACTGTAAAACAATAGGGAGTTTGATTTCAATCTCACTGGCCCAATGAGAAAGGAAAGACTCTTGACTTTAAGATCATAAAAATAGAATGCTATCAGGTGTATCTGTATTTTCTATTAGTAACGCTCGGTGGGACATCTTCATTTTTGTCTAGACATCTTGAGAGTAGTCTTTAAATTGCATCATCAAGTATTATGTACTAGTCATCTTGAATGAAATATAGATTGAAGCATTCAACTGGAACATTTCGATATTTGTCATCAATACATTTCTCTTCATTAGGCAGGCCAGGGCAGTATTGCAGGGCAGTATCGCAAGCCAGAAAATACACATTATATCTCCTCCAGGCTTTATAGATTTATCCTCCTTCCCAGTAATACTTTGGATGACATCTCATCATCTGTTTTCAGACAAGTTGAGCGGTATTGATCTACTGCTAGCTCCGGGCCATGATCATTAGCTCCCGGCAAATATCAGTTGGTCTCTTGACCTTTAACATTTTTTCTTCAATTCTCTGAGCCGCCAGTTTGAATGCACATCAATGATGCAGGCCAGCTTGTGATTGTCAGTATGCCCCCAGTAGTGGTGTAGCCAGAGAGGCTTGCCAGTGGGGCAAAACTTTCATAGATATAGAGAGGTATATAATATACAACAAATGTTTGTCATGCCTGTGTTTTTATAGGAATATTAAGATGATGCCTGATTTTAATGAAGAACATGTTCAATGTAGTTCACATCTTTCAATTACCTTACTTCCTATGAATTCAGCACATTCTGAAATCTGAATGACTAATTCTGAGAGTAAAGCTTCTTGTACCAGGTGTCAGCTTTTCAAGATATCAAAGTTTTCAATGCCGATGTCATTACATTACCCCTGTTTAGGATATGACATGACACATTCTTTTCTTGTTTGATTCCATTTTATTAATTTTAGCTGCAAGCCTGCAATTAATTCCTTCTGATAAATAAATATTTTGATGCTGTCGATTTGATTTTATGCTAATTATCTCTTTTAAGTGTAAATTATAATCATAGAAAAAAATTAATAATCAGTTTGACTCTTTGTGATTAGACTTTGTCATACATATAGATGTACATGTATGAGTACTTGTACATGTACATGTATGCATGTACACTGTAGAGGAGGAGCTTGCAGTACCCTTCTTTATCCTGTGGCTGTGCTGGCTGGCTCATAATTCCCATCCATCTACAGATATCCAATTGATACAATCTGGTTCTGAATGGACTGATGGTAATCCACATATGAGGCTCTCTCAAGCTTCTTGTAGAGGAATCAGAGAGAATTTGGGGGTAATTGATGAGAGAAAAAATGCTCAAGAGAGAGGAAGATAATCGATGAATCTATAGAGATGATAAAAGTCGGCTGGTATTTATTTGGGGCATCATTTAGTGGGAACAATATGAGTAGATTCAGAGATACAGCATTTCAAGTAGGACAGCTGTATGTAATGCACTGTGGAACAGTTTATTGAATGCACTGTTATTACAAACTCGGTAGCTATATAAGTGAATGTAAGATTATAGGAATGATGGAAGGGCAGATAAATAATTATGATATATTAATGAAAATGGGAATGGTGATAGGTTAAATGTTTGTCTTATATTTCTTAAGACTGTTGTCTGATTATCATATTTTCAGATAATAGTAAACCTGTATGAAAAAGAAATTTTTCTGTTCTACATCATTTTTTTTCTAGGTCAGGAGATCATGAAAGGACTCCTCTTTAGAGAACAATAATTTTTTTAGAGAGGTAGCCCCAGTGAAAAGACTTGACTAGATGTGATTTTCTTCTTTCCTATTTCTGGTTCATATGTTATCCATACATTGCCCATTGCCTACTGGTTCTGACTCCTGAGTAGGATTATCAACACTGTAGGGTAATTATGGTTTAAAGACGTTCTTGTTCTCAGCTGTAAGAATACTACATTTTGGAACATTTATCCGTCAAAAGTTCTGATATGAAAAGATTTACAGCTTCCAACAAGGAATACGTTATGGTTTTTACCATCACAGCTATAGGAACATTTTCTTTGCCATCTGCTCACTATGTTAGTCTGTAAATACAATCTTCTTGCTCTAAGCTGCACCCTCTTCCGCATCATGGTGTTGAAGTGACTTCCTCCCTCTCCATCTTGACCTAGTGATGCAGGTGTGACCGACAAGGAACATAATGTCTTTCAGGAATGCAGGTAGAGCGGAGAGAGAGAGAGAGATCCTCTCATGTTTCTGATGCCCTGCCCTCTTCCTCTTGGTCTTGAAGTAATTTCCTTACCATGATACATCTTGACCTAGCAATGGATTGGTGACCTAAAAACAAGGAGTAGGAACATTTCTAGAGCAGAGAATCATCTTGTCATGTTTCCAACTTGGCACCTCCATAGACTTCATGACATCCTGTTTTTTACTGTTCAAGGGACATTTTCACCTTACACATTAAAATGGCCATTTAACACTTACAATACCACTAAGTTTACAAAAAAGTATGACATCGAAGAGTTTGCGATTCAAATCTTTAACGATGGCTTGTTCTTTCTTTGTTCATCTTTATGGAAACAGTGTTTTTTTTAAGAGGGGTTTTAATTGATCTTTACAACTCATAGCCATTTTTTTACTTTCAAAAAGATAATATTGTACTAAAATTTGGATACATTATTCAAATTTTTGGTGATTAAAACTGCCTATAGGAAAGAAAGAGTTGATGATGCCCTGAACAAAAATCATTACCAAAATGTACTTCTAAGATATTTCTTTAGCCTTGTATGTTTTCTGACAGGTAGCAAGTTCTCTAACATCCCCTACCATGTTCCTCTCATTGTCTTGAAGTGACATCCTAGAAAAAAATCTTTTTACATTGCACATAGTTTCAAGTTTATTGTAGCATATTAGAAGTACCTTACAATAAAAAAATTGCAGTGATCAATCAAATCACCTGTGTATTTAAACCTTTCTCCTTTTCCATTTGTTTCCCCTCTCCCCTTGCAGGCAGTCCCCCTTCTCTAACCCGCCCCACCCTGTGCCCATCGGCCTGGGAATCCCCTCTCCACCAGGCCGCTAGACAAGGGGACACAGCAACGCTCTGTAGATTGATAGAAGAGCAACATGATAGAACTTCACCAGAGAAAGATGGCTCTACCCTTATTCATGCAGCTGCTTATGGCGGTCAAGTAGGTGAGTGCCTGGACAGATTCTCTACTAGCTGGAATAATCTAGTGAAAGTTAATACCCACAGTCAGTCAATAGCAGATAACCAGCTTGGGGAAAAATGATTCATTGAGTGAAAATGCCTCCCTCTTTACAGAGAAAGAAGATATGGATTTTTTTTCCACAACAGTAGCAGCAGAGTTTAGAAAATATAACTGCTTGTAAAAGTTCACTTTGATGCACACAGTCCCTCATCGTGTATGTTTAAAGCACAATATAAATCTTTCTCAAATATTATTTAAAGAGAGATAATGTTATTACCTGGAATATTCAAAAAAGCTTCACTGAATTTATAGGAGATGTATTTATGACCATGTCAAACAAATAAGTATCAGTTTTATATTTTTCAGCATATTGTAATGTATTTGCAAATTTCTTTTCTATTTTACAGATAGTATAGATTTATTAGTTACTTTAGGAGAAGACCCCAACACAGCTCAGTCAGAAGGACTCACACCCCTCCATGTAGCATCTGGAGAGGGGCATGAAGGGTAAGCACTTAAACCTCCAATCCATTTCTTGTATCAAGGATCTAAAACAGGATATAATGTAAATCTAAGAAATACAATTGTCAGAATCTAGTTTGATGTCATCTCCATGCCTTTGTTATAATGTAGTGCATATTCAGTTCTACAATTTTTTCAATAGACTTATCCTCATGTTTCGTAATGCTAGATTTTAACAATCTTCATTATCAGCCATGGAGAGTTCTGTTGAGGTATTCGGAATAGCTTGCCTTTTCACGTTGACCAGAAGAACAGAGGAAGTTTAATGTTAGGATAAATGTCCAAGGAACTCTTTGAACCGAGTCATTATATCCACATAAACTTCCTTATGCATTCTGGAATATTTTGATCACTGCACTTACTCCAACTTGATTGATAGTGATCTGTATGTAACCCATTGCCTAACAAACCTGTTGGTTCCTATATTAAGCCTATAGGAATTGGAGAATTCAATAGTCAGCAGGTTAATCTAATATCTGTGCTTGTTTACATTGATAGATGTGTGAGGTTTCTGGCTGAGCATGGATCTAATCCCCTGTCCCGTGATTCTCAAGGATGGCAACCCATTCACTGGGCCGCTGCTAGTGGACACGCCTCATGTGTCAGAACCCTACTGGATAATGGCGCTAAACGTGATTGCATTACTAATGTAAGATCCTAGTGGCCTGATTTCAATCAGCTTTATGCTGCTGTACTCCGGGGATATAATTTTGAAGTGATATTGTATCAGAGATTGCATTACTTATTCATGTACAAATATTCTGCCTAGGATCAGCATCTGAGCATTTTCAATCTCATTTGAAGAGTTTTTAAATGATATCTAAATGCTTAGTATTGTGATAAGTATTTTTTATGTTGAAAAGCCAAGGTTTGATGGTTTGTCCTATTTTAGACATAGGTTTAAAGTAACATTTTCAGGTATACTTTTACGTAAGCTGTTTATGTGAACCAATTGGTGGTGTAGATTATATAGGTTTGTTATGTGAATCCACTATTATCCTGAATTTTTAAGTAAAAAATCATGAAATGCAATTCAATTTTGTTTGTCGAAAATTCAGTCTATACAAGTTTTACGTTTATTGTTTCCTCTTTAATAGAAATAATATTCAAATTGCACAATCATAAATTTACAAAGATGTAAGTTTGTTTGTTTTGTTTTTTTCTAATGTCAGATGAATGATTTTGAAAATGATCAATTAGTTTAATCTTTATTTGATCTCTTGTAGATTGGCTGGACACCCTTTCATGCATCTGCTCGGTATGGTCAGATGGGAAGCTTACACGCATTGCTTTACCACACACCAACCAGAGAACAGACTGACCTGCAGATGCTATCACAAATCAACCAAGAGACTACACCACAACCTGTCTCACCAGACTTACTCAATATGATGGACCATGATGGATGGACTCTCGCTCATATACTAGCCTCAACTGGACAAAAGGTATGACCATCTACTGCTCATTTTATATTTCCTTTTTTTCTTCATCTCACCACCTACCTTATTTGTTATTTGCTTTTTCACCTCTTACTTTTTCTTTCCAATAATGTTTAATCATTTGGGGGATCTGTCTTTTGCATTTGGGTGATCTACCTTTTGCATTTGGGTGATCTATATTTTGCATTTAGGTGATCTACCTTTTGCATTTGGGTGATCTATCTTTTGCATTTGGGTGATCTATCTTTTGCATTTGGGTGATCTATCTTTTGCATTTGGGTGATCTTTCCTTTGCTATGGCCGCAAATGCTCTGGGCTTTTCTTAGATATATATAGCGTTAGCGCTTATGTAAGTAGGATTAGGGTGTAGGCTAGATGTAAAGTTAGGGAGAAGGTTAGGTATAGTAACAGTTCCAGGGCTGCAGTTAGGAATTTGCTTAGTGTACAAAATAGACAATGTGTTAATGATGTTTTTTTTCATGCCAAACAGAGATGTTTCTGTCAAAATTCTCTTTCCACATTGATTTCTGTGTCTCTCTTGCCTATGAACCTCTTGATCTCCCATCATCTCTTTCCATCCTTCATCTTGTCAATATATAGCAGGCTTTCTTTCCCTACATATTTTTCTATATGACATTTGTCACCCTCCTTAATGGGATATCATTGAGGAAGAAATGCTTTAATTTCTGATGCACATTCATTATGAATACACAGTTGATGAGGAATACACAATGTACTCAAGACACAACTTCAGTGTTTTTTAGAAAAAAATTATATTTCAATTTCTGAAAATAATTCTTTGTAGTAAAATCATTCTTTTCTTTACTTTTAATAATTTTTCTATGAAAGTGCTCCTGCCAGGTCATTGTGATCTTGTAGGAATCCTCTCAATCACCTTATCACTCTCTCAAATGCATGCTGCCAATTCCCTCCAGATTAGCGTTGAGCCATAGCTCCTAATCCTGTTATATTTAGCCAAGTTTTGATCAAATATGATGTGTTAGCAACCCATCTTCACCTACTCATTCCAGAGTCACTCTCAATTAAGAGTCTTCCTCTAAACCAATCTAACATTTCCTTACAAGTGCCATCTTATTTCCTCCCAAACTATCAAAGAGTTGTGAAAGATGGGCAAACAGTTCTCAGGGTAGATAGGTGACATCAAAGCACTGACCACTGGCCAATATTGTCCTGGTTTATTCAAGTGATGTGTAAGAAGATGAACTTGCAGAAATACCTTCAACAGCATCTCTTTGCAGAATTATATATTTTCCTGTTAACAGAATTAAAATAACAGAGCCATTTCCTTTTTAAACGCAATGCTTATATGGTTTTCATGTAAGTATTGTTTTGTTATTCCAACAAACTCTTCATCCCTCTTGAGGGTGATCAGACACATGCTTCAGAAACATTTGTTAGGATTAGGGTTGTGACTGGATTTTATGTTAAAGGGAATCGGTAACTTTGTGGAGGCTTGATTTCATAAATTGTTGAATTTTGATATCTGTCTCGTATAATGATGTTCAGAAGGATAAATAAATAGCCAGGCATAGAAAGGTTTTCAAATATACAATGTTTATGTAAGATATCTATGACTGAATATTGCCATTTACGAAACCGTACGGGGGTACACTTTAGTCTAACACAGATGAGTGTTGCATTTCCGGTCACTTGCGTATGTTTACTTTTGTGAAGCACATGATGATTTTGAAGTGCATTTTTCCCTGGGCTTCATTTTTACACCATATTACATACACTGATAACATGTAATGCCAGGCAGCTCAGATTTTATCCAGCCTCTAACGAAGTTACCAATTCACTTTAAGGTTAGTGTTGCATTCTGGGTTTTATGTTAGGTTAGGGTTGTGATTGGGTTTTATAGTAGGTCTAGTGTGAGCGATAGGTATAGTGTTAGGTCCTGGGTTGGAGATAGAAATTTGGTTAATGTTAGAAAGTGACTGCAGAACTATTGTCATCAGAGCACATGTCGTAGCACCCTCTTGCGAATGTCATAGATATTCGTCCATATTGAGGTTATATTAAGGTTAATTTTGTACATCTGTGATGAAGTCTTGATGTAGAGTTATTTTGATAGCTGCCAGTGGAGTACAAGCCTCTGCTCTTGCTATTTTAACAACAGGATGTTTTCTTCAACATACACGTGCTTTTGATTGTCGGAGGAAAACCTTGTATTATCCTGTGATTGATTCTGAGGCAACTTCCTCCAGCCTTACAGCTTGTGACTACAGCTTGGTGTCACATGTATGTACCATGGGAACATTGACAAATACTTTGTGGTAATTGAGGATATTGTAGAACATTCACAAAATAAAAGGAGAGGGGTCTGTGCAAAGGAAGACTGAAAAATCCAACAAAACATTTTTTCCTTGATTTTGTTGTTCTGATTGGATGTATTTCATTCCTGTGCATGGATATTAGGGTGTATGGTTCATATGCCATATCAGTTTCTCATCCAGAATATCTTCCAGTTAAATTTACCCATATTGTGATTAAAGCTACTCAGAAAAGAATACTCTGATGATGAGTTATGAATGAAAAACAAAACAACAAATAAATAACAATGAAAAGAAACCTTCATCAAATTGAAATATTGATTACAGTATGACCAACTGGATTGATTTCACGGTTCATTAAAGGCATTGTGATGTCATCTCTTTGTATTAAAATCAATTAAGTCAATTAATGCAATATTGTCCTAGAAACTATAAATAGATGTATAAAGTATGCTGTTATGACAAATGGAGAGTTAGGAGTCTAGGACCATGTAAATATTATGAGATATATTTTTTTAGGAGAACATCTCCTTCCCCAAGACCTTTAACTTGGCTTTTTCGCTATGAATTTAATATGCCTTTGAAGCACTTCCTCCTTTTGCTCTTATACATTTACAATAATTTCTGTCCCTTCTATCGTGCAAACCAACCATCTGCACCATCCTCCCTGTTATCTTTGACATAATGAGATTTGTAGAAATAAGTGGATTATGGAGTGGATTTCCTGTAGCCTCTGTGAGACAGGTGACCACATAATGTAGTGCCCTCTGGCAAAGACACTACAACCTGTAGGTTTGAGAAGTGGCACATACATCAGTCTTTAGATTCCTCGTAATGTAATCTGTTTGAAACATCTTGTATTGAAAAATCCTTTAAAGTGTACCAATCACCTGAAAAAATAATTTGTGTACAGGTAGAAAGTATAAAATCAACCTCAAAGAACTTTGTCTGGTATTCTATAGGTCAACAGTTAATGAGTATGAAGGAAATAGAGGATAACATGAAAATGCTCGTGCGGAACCGAACTCCGAGTTTGGTTCCGCACGAGCCTTTATCTTGGCGAGCGCGTACGGGTGCGTCGAGTAGTCTACTCACAAGTCACTTGTAACACTTATAGAGAGTGAAATTTAAATTTCAATATCTCTTTATAGAATTAATATTTGAAGCCCATATTTTGAATAAAGTATAACAACATGAAACCTCCAAAATACAGAGCAAAATTATTTTTGGTGATTTGTACCCTTTAAAATAGGAGATCATCTTATATATGCAATCATTACTTTATGCAAGGTTATTAGAGTGGTGCAAGCAGTTATTTAGGGGTGCATGATGCTATATGAAATTATTTTTTCTGTACTTTTTTTAGATATAAAATTTACTTTCATTCATGCTGTTTTCCATGTTTAGATATGACAGTGTATGTATGATAGCCCTTTTCACTTTCTTTCATATCTGTTGAGAGGGATTATTGCCTGGAGAGTAGTTGAGTATTTTGTAGAGCTATTTTTTTTTAAGCGATGTACTTTTACAATTCAGTAATAAAAAATCTTTGTGGCGGCAGTGTGAAGATATTGCAGGCTTGGAGACTTCAAAATTAAATTTGGAAAAGAGGATTTCACTGGTTAAATGAAATTGGCAAAGATTGTTGAAGCAAAGTGAGAAGAGGGATATTTGATGAAATGTGTGTGAAGTAAAAATCATGAATTCATTGTGAGAGTGAAAATGATAGCTTATGTTAGAGGCCTAACTGTTCCCCATTTGCTGACATATTTCAAGATATATCAGTAGACATGATCATAGAAAAGAAATTGGATTGGCTATCTCATTATATACTGAGGCATGAATGTATCCATGTCTGCCTGTGTCCATCATCATGTTACAGAATAATGTCTAGTCTCCCTGTAACTCTTACAGTGATTCTCCCTTCAAATTGCCCCTAATCTTAACTGGATCGCCAAACCCCCTTTGGGGTTAAGAAACATGTTGATACAGCCTGAAAAAGTAAATGTGATGAAATAAACCACCTTGTTCCTCCCCTGGCTCAATTTCTCCTCTAATACTCCAAGCGTTACCTCTTGTCAGTATTGATTACTGTCAGTTGGAGGGTCTTCCTTGGGTACACATCAATGATTCAAGTGTCAAGAGAGATGGTGCATTTTGTTTGCTCAGAATCGTGTTATTTTTGTCTTAAGTTCAAATGACAATCTATGTTCAAGAGGGAGAATAAGTAATAATATACAAATCTCAGTTGTGTAGGATTTAATAGTTAATTCAAGTGAGATGAGTATTTTTTTCTTGTTAAAATAACACCATAAGATAAATTCCTTGTATTTGAGAATTCATGGAAGTACTTATTTCTCTGTCATAACAATTTGGCTGTTCCTCTTTAATGTCTGTGTCTGGAATTCATAGAAATATGTATTTCTATATTTCTGTGTTATTCTTAAAATGCAGCGTCAAATCTGAATTTGTCTTACAATCAAAAATATGCTGTTGGAATTGGCTTGAAAATGAACATAATGTGCCCCCCCCCCCATACACACACACACATACACACATGCAAGGTATACACATATAGTTAAAGGCAGGGATTCACATTACCTTCTTTTTACAATTTTTAAGGACTGTGACTTTCTAGATTGACTACATTTTGTGGTTTGGCTCAATAAATTTTTATTCAGAGCTCATAAAAATATACCAGATGACTTGTATGAGGGGAAAGAGCAAAAATTTCTGCACACACTCTGTCCATTTTTGTTGCATGACCATATTGCGTTTGATGCCAGGAATTTTAAAAACGAGAATAAGTTTTTAAATCCTTAAATTGGCAACACATTCAAAATCATTGTTTTTTATCAAAATTGGCGATTCTTTCAGCTTTACGATGAAATTACCTACCATGTATATTGTTTTCAAAGACATTACACCTTATTAGAACCATGTAGCACTAAAATAAAAATATTATTGTTGCCAATTTGAAGAACAAAATGTGATCAATTTAGCCCTGAAATGATTCCTGTCCTGAAAGGGGGGGGGGGGGGGGGGGAGGGGGGTTAAGTTTGAGCCTTGATATAGGGCAAACTATTTTGAAAAATATTTGCTATGAATAAAGCTAAAGAGGACTAATGGCTTTGTAAATAATTACATTGTCATTGTCATTTGGCAAAGCATTCTTATTGTCTTAACTAAATCAGATATAAGTAGAAGCAACTATAAATCTTATTATATGATCTCCTTTTCTATTTGTTTTTATCCAGGAGATGCTTGTAGCTCTTCATCAGTATGGTGGTGTACATCTAGCTGTACCTGATAGAAGAGGACGTACTCCATGTGATGTTGCTTCAGACTCATGCAAAGAATTCCTTTGCAGCATAAGTAAGCTATTTGATGTGATTCTTCAGATTTTGATAGTATTATCTTCATGTTTTAACTTTAAAATAGTGGCAGGGATTTAACAGCAAGTTGAAGATAAACAGTTTTCTTGAAATTAGTGGAATAAATTTTCATTTCTATTTTTCAGGCATTGATTTGATGACCTTTTGCAGGCTGTAAACCATGTAATTTCTAGAATTCAGTCAACAGTCTGCAAAATTGAAACCTATTCAAATTTATTACAGTAATTACATTGTTACAAGTTGTTTTTTTTACTTGGTTCAATCTCGAATCAAATTATGAAAAGTAATGACTGTTGTTTGGCTTAAATTTTACACCATAATGTCTTATTAAGAGTTTGTCAGTTCAGTCCATTCATTGAAAGTCTTACCTTTCTCCTCTCGATTTGAATCACAGCTGAAGGCAAGACTGTCCGTGTGATAGTGGACGTGAGCCAGAGTTCAACACCTTCCAATGACCTTTCACCTCATCTCCTCGGCCAGAAGGATGAAGCCTCTCAGTTTGTAATTGGTCAGCTGTCTGTCCTATCAGGAATGACATGGTCATCGTTTGACCTGGCCATTGGCTCCGTTGTGGCCAACAGCTGCAAGGTAGTTAATTCTCTCTATCTTAACATCTAATCTACCAACTAAGCCTTGTTCAGCTATGATGCAGTAAACCGCTTCAAAATCTGCTTCAGCAAAATTAAAAATAATTTTTTAGGTGTAAATGAATAGCAAGTGGAGGTGAGAGAAAAGTAGCCATGTGCAAGAAAGGCCCCTAAGTGTACAAATTTAACTATGTGTAATAAGATGCAGATGTGAAACAGAAATGTGAAGCGCAAATGCACTTATGACAGGCATTTTTGAGGGGGACGATGACTTTTTAAAATATTTTTTTTTAGGTGTTGTAGCGTGCCATGTGTGAACGTGGCTTTACAATGTTAAGCTCTTATGGGTCTAGCTTCCTCCCAGAGCTGGTCATGCTTACAAAGTAATTTACATAACCATCTGGCAAATCCTCCCTCCAAATAATTGTCTAATTAGCTATTTCACCACAGTAAGCATGATGTTTGCTTGAATCATCCTCTGTTTATTCATTAATGCACTATAGCATGAATGAAAATTTTCCTTAATTGTATATGTCATTGTCTATAAGTATTTGAAAATGTAATTACATTTTAAAATTTCAAATAATAAAAATTATTTTCAACAAAGGGTTGTGGATTGCTCTTTTCATTTGACATTTTGAAATATAGCTATGTTTATATAGTTTTATGGAAGTTTGGAAATGAACTTATGCAACTTATTCTTTTTTCTGCCATTACAGATGCCAGAAAGTGACAATGAACTGCCAAGCCCTAACGGTGACAGATCTCCTTCAAGTGAGACACCACCAGAAAACATTGACATGGGACTAGGAGTCAACAGCATACACAGCTATGTAGCAGGTAAGAAAGTTTTAGTTGATAGCTTGGGATAACCAGGGATCATTCAATTATACAAGAAGGGTTTATGATTTATAGGGGGATAAATTTTGAGACAATATGTTTATTCGTATTCAAATCTGATTCAAGGAATGTTATAGATTTAATGAATAATTGATACATAGTAAAGGTCTACCATATTTAGTTGGTAACAATCATTGCTTCTATCATAGGAATCAGAGTACTGCTTTGTTTAATTATTCATACCTTTCTTAATGTTGCTACTGTGGTGTTCCAATGAAACTTACAATGGTTGGCTATGGGAAAATTCCAAAATATGATTACAGATAGCAATCCCTCCAGACAGATATTCCTTCAATTTAAGCATCATACTTCGGACTTCAAAATGTTAACAAGTCAGGTAAAAGGGACTTTTAGAGTATTTGATGATTGATCACATTTCATTGTGTTGGATGGACGCTAATAATTCGTCGCTAATGTTACGAACTGGCATAGGAAGCCTCACAGCATGAAAACATGTTTCTGAGATAATCGTGTTTAAAGACTTTGTCCGTTTAAAATGCTAATTTGAATACCGTACTTTCATTCAATCATCGTATAATTAAACAGGTGATGAGAGTTTGCATTGGATATTAAAAAAAGAAAAGCAGTATTTTTGGTTTAATCCTTGCTAGAATTTGTATGTAGGTTCATAATATCAGGGACGAATTGATCTTTGCATGCAAAGGAGCTCATAGTATATGCCAATCCATGCAACCATTTTAAAGAGCTAGTACTGTTTCATCACATGATCAGTCCTTATTCTTTCCTATTTTAATTTTTGGTTCAGGTAACCTGCATTGGTCAGTAGGAGAGACACCATCCATGCAGCCTCATGAAATCTTTAATCTGACCTCTGACATTGTCATCAAGCTCCATGGCAACCAAAATGGCCACCTGGACCAGCTGGCCTTTGAAACCTTCCTGCCACTACAGAGGATCCAGAACTATGTCAGGATTGTAAGTTGGAATTACTTCATGAAGGTTTTACAACTGAATTCACTCTTTCTTTCAGTGCATAGGCAATGTAGTCAAATATTAATCCTGTTGAATTTGAATCAAAGATGCATAAAATTTGACTATCATTTTATTACAAGAAAGTTTGGTTGTACCTCTACTGAATTTACTTCTTGTTTTGTACTTCTTCAGATTAAGCAATACAAGAGTGTCCTCTTGTATGGAACACCGGGGTCTGGCAAGTCAAGACTAGCTGTTAAACTTGCTCAGTTCATTCAGGTATGGAAGATTCTTCTCTAATAATCAAAACAAACTTCATAATGTGTTGTATTGTGAATAATTCATAAGTTACATCAGTTAGAAATACACCTTGTTAACAAAGATATGCAGGATGATTCAAAGAAATGCTTTTATCTCACTCTACAATCAATTTTATTTGTGGTAGATTTCAAAGCCAATGACACATATTGCGTATAAGTGGTGGATTAAATTAGTGCAATATTTCGAAGAAATTGCCATTACCATGATGTAGGATAAACTTTCTCTGTTATTGTTTGTAACATCCTTGAAGGAATGTATTAAAAAGCATTTTCACAGTATCATGGAGGCTCACTCTAGCACAAGCTGAATGTAGGACAGAATGTATAGCTGTCTATTATGATTTAGTGTAGATATGTGTGATGGTTATAATTCGTAATAGTTCATTTCCATGTTGTTGTTTATTCATTGACAGGCTAAAAACAAGAATGACAGAGTGGAATCTGACATGACTTATGCCTCATTAAATTCTTCCTCTACGCACAAAGATCTGTGCAAGCTGCTACTAAGCAAAGGTAATACTGTATTCTATTATTCCTATTATTAATGCTATTCATAATTTGAAGAAAATTGTACAACATAATTTCTAAAAACTTCAGAATGCCATATCAGTGGCAATAAGGGGAAAAGGGTAATAGTACTGATACATATTGAGCAGAGTAGATTGAATCTCTGACCAACCTCAAGTGATATAAATGCTCAAGAGGTTACCTTAATTTTTGTAAATCACTTTAAAGGGTACCAATCACTAAAAAATATTTTACTCTGTATGTTAGAGGTTCCATGTCATTCTACTATATTCCAAATATGGGTTCGAATATCACTTCTATAAAGAGATATTACAAGTTTGATTATACTCTCTATAAGCATAAAAGGGACTCATGAGTAGGCTCGCGCGGAACCCAACTCGGAGGTTCGGTTCCGCACGAGCACCTTCATGTTATCCTTTATTTCCTTCATACTCCTAAACTGGGGACCTATAGAATTTCAGATAAAGTTCTTTGAGGTTAATTTTATACTTCCTAGCAGTATACAAATTCTTTTTTCAGGTGGTTGGTACACTTTAAAGAAAAGAATGAGGAGACAGTTTATTACACCACCAAAGACTGCATTGAAATCTTCCTGAATTCATCTGTGCATAATCTTTCTTGTTTTCCTCTTAAAATCACTCAGGATTTCTAGTGCAGACTGCAGCAGGCAAACCCAACCCTTCCCACAACAAGTCTGTCCACATCCTGGTCTTAGATGGGTTAGATAAGGTTGGAGTGGCTGGTCTGTTTGCAGACCTTCTGCCTCTGATGGAGAACAGATCTAATCAGAAGACAATCAGACTTCAGGCCTTGTCTCACACAGCCATGTTCTCACTCCATGAAAACTCTATCATCATTGGAACTGTCGATGGAGTAGGGTAAGTAATTTGTCAAATACATTCTTTCTCATTAACTTATAAATCTAAAGACCTTGGTGTAGAATTTTAAAAAAAAATGTTTTGTCACTATACATAATGCAATCGAAACATCCTGTGTACTTTCGCTCTATGTGATAGTGAAAATAATAGTAATAGATATTTGAGTAATAGTTGTCTGAAACTTTTTATCTTATTTTGCTTGTGTGATGTGTAAAGATATGTACTATTTTTATGTTATTGTGAGTTATATGTGGTGTTTTGGTTTAGGCAAGTTATGAGCAATGAATGTTGAATATATATATACTTACAGATGTTCTTGTCACATTTGAGTGTCAATACAAAACCAGTCTTTGAAGTGTAGTAGAAGTCTGGAGTCATAATTAAGTGGGACATTTTATTATTTTATCTAGATCCCAGAAACACGATGTGATGTACTCAATAATACAATACATTTCTATTACCATAGACCTGGCACTGATCTGACTGTCCAGCAGCACTTCCGTTGGATCCGTGTAGACTGGGAACAAGAACCTTTCCGTAGCATCCTCCCTCGCTATCTCTTCAGACGTCTGGTCCATGAGAAGGATGGTGTCACACCCACCTCGCCTTCTGATCAGACCCTAAGGGTACTGACGTGGATGTGTGGTATCTGGAAGAGGTTGAACGAGGCTCTTGCCAGGTTGTCCATGCCAGAGTTTAGTACTGGCCCCAAGCAATTCTTTGCTTGTCCTATCAATGGGGATGCTCCAGGATCTATACTAAGGTACGTAGGGACAGTGCTTTGTTCGAAAATAACAAAGGGATAGTTTGACTCACGCAAAAATGATTTCATCTAATGTTCTGATCATACAATGGATTTACAATTCAAACTATACAGTGGAAAACAGAATGATTTTCTCCATGCATTTCATTTCTTGTGTATTATACTTTAGGAAATAAAAGTATCAGCATACGGGGTATTCAAAATGATTTTTAGTTGTCTAACATTTTTTTTTGTTGCTTCATCCTTGAATTAAGGTGTATTAGGTATGATGAAATATCTAATCTATGTAAATGTATATCAAATATGTGTTTTTACATTAGTGTTGATTACAAAAAGTGAGTGATATTTGAATGCAACAACTTCAGAGACCTATCATGAACCTGGCACACGCATGTACATGTGCTTTTACTTTTTGATCAGTGACAGTGATGACCATAATTGCCATAATTTAATCAAATTTCTGTAGGTGGTTGTGTCTCTTGTGGAACTACAGCCTAGCGCCACACATAGAAGATACCTTCCATCACAGTGGTCCTACAGCATCATCTGCTGACATACAGCAACAGAACATGGCTGCTAGCACTGCCCTCTATGTACTGCTTCATAAAGCCTTCTTACCGGGATGTCCTCTAAGTGACGAAGGTAGGTCAGAAGTGTGTTTTCTCTAAGGAAGGTTTCTTTTCTTTAACCCTTTCAAGATAGGATTTATTTTAAGGACTAAATCGATCACATTTTGTTCTTTAAATTGGCAACAATAATATTTTTCTTTTAGTGCTACATGGTTCTAATAAAGTAATGTCTTTGAAATTTTTTTTTACATGTTTGGGGATTTTGTCAAAAATTGTCAATTTTGATAAAAAAAAACGATGATTTTGAACTTCTCAACGTGTTGCCAATTTAAGGATTTTAAAGCTTATTCTCATTTTTGAATTTCATGGCATCAAACGCAATATGGTCATGCAACAAAAATTGACAGCGTGTGTGCAGAAATTTTTGCTCTTTCTACTCATGCATCTGGTATATTTTTTAGAGCTCTGAATAAAAAGTTATTGAGCCAAACCACAAAATATGATCAGTTGTCTTGAAAGGGTTACTAGTAAAAGAAATGACTGTTAGGATGCCCAGCTCCTCTATCCTATAGAATGATAGATAAGATACATTTCTACAAATACCAGTAGTGTGAGTTCTAATCAGTATGTCTGGACAATGACAAACAAGTACCAAGCAACCAACCACATGATACTGTAGTTGGGGAAAATGCAGGCAAAATATGAATAATCATCCTTTGAAGACAGAAGATATTTTGTTATCTCAAGTGAATTTTGTTTTTGGAACAACTTGGCATACCTGTATTGCTATGTATGTGATGCTCGTCTAAAATATAAATTATTGCAGATCCAAAGTCCAACTTCTCTGTGAAGTTTTCTTCAGTTCTCTTTAATAGCATTTGTTCATATTGTCATATTGTTATATTTAGTCAAGTATAGACTCATTTCTATCAACTTGTTCCTGATACGATAGAGCAGTATCTAAGATTTGTTTCCCTTTTCGGAGTATGTTAAAAATTTAGTTTGACCTTTGACCCCATGTAGAAGCAGATGACTATTTCTCTGGTTTCCGAGGCATCAGTGCTCCTGCTGTAGAAGTACTGGTAGAGAAGACTAATAGTGGCAGTAAGAAGCCTAGGAGGAGTAAGAGCTTAGATCGTAGCAAGACCAGTAACAAGGCTGCAGCACTAGCAAGAAACCAGGCTCATATGGACCTTATAAGCTCAGGTAGGATGTCATAAGAAAAACTAACAACATTGGTAAATCTACACATATAAGAGGATAATAAAGTGCATGAATGTCTATTTGAGTAGGTCATCATTCTTCTTATTATTCCTATGTCCAATTTCTGTTTCTTACAGGTTTCTTTACAATGAGACATTGACTTAAAAGATAAAGTTGAGTTCTAGCCATGAGGTTACATTGTGAAAGATACTGCCTGGAAGCTATTGGGAAAGGTTGATTATATACTACATGAGCATTAATGTATGCTGTGAGGTTTGGGAATCACCAAAGGGAGAAGAAATTGACTAATCCTGCTGAGAGTCACATGCACTGCACTCAGAAATATGTATATGGGACTACACACACACATGGGGAATGAAAGTTTGGCCTGAACATTTCAGCTGTTTCTTGTCATATTTCGATTATGAGGGCATTTGAAGAGCAATCCTTTGCACAGGACATTTCTTCTATGATAATCTTCCAAACTGACATAAAGAGAATGAGAAAGCTCACAAATAATTTTTCACCTTTCCCCAGAACTCAATCTTCTCTTTTAGATATAATACTGGAAATGGTGGAGTCATAGAATTTTTTTTTAAATTTTCACTGGGCATACATTTTTAGAAAATATGCATGTTAAAGTTTTTACTTTGCTTTTGCCACTTCTGCTCAGCATATTACAGTACATACATCATTTAAATTGTTAACAGGGTATTGATCAAAACTTGTGTTTTTATCCTTCTGCCAGGCTTCTAGTATGATGTTCTATTTTAAACAGAGTTTATACTTCATGTCTTACTTTAGTGTGTCTGTTTATTGCTGTCATCAGATTCTCAGAGGAATGGCCGATCTATGATTCCACGCCGAGTAACACCTAAACCTCTCAAGCCTGTCTCTAAACAGAACTCCTTACCCATCAGCTCAACCAGGTAGGTTGAAGCATTACAAATAGATGTTCATTGGTAAATCATTGGACATTATCCTCCAAGAAAGGACTGATGGGTTATTTCAGTCATGACTTTTAAAAGATTTATATTTGATTGAAAGTTAAGAAAAATAAAAATCTTTGTAATTTGGTACCTATTTGTTATGTATTTTATATATAGCTGTGGCATGCTAACCTCACATATTTCCTGTAACTTCCCTCAATAATATTGTAAAAAGGATGTCCTTTGAAGGTTTCTTGTGTAACATGTCAACAACAGTATCATGCTTTTAATATTCATTGTTTTTTTTTGTCTTTTTGATTGAACAGTAAACCACAGGAGAGTGGTGCCATCACACACCAGAGGAGTCACAGTATTCCTACATCACCGTCTGATGAGCCTAATCTCTTGGAATCACTTCTTAATAACCATGCCAACCCTTCACTCTCAGAGATTGAGCAACTCATTGAGCTTCAGAAGACACTGTTTGGCAATGGAGGAGGAGAGGAAGTGAAGAACAAAGGACTTAAATCCAGTCAGCAGGCTGCCAGTATGGGGTCAGGGGGTGTGGTCGGAGGTCAAAGGTTACTGAGAAGGGCCAGCGATGGAGCCCCGGTCTCAACTGGACTAGCGAGAACAAGAACTAAAGCTGAGGATGGAGTCTGGAGTGTGTGGGAAGAAACTGTCTGAAGTGGCTCAATATATCCAATCCTTCTGACTACAACATGTGAAGAGCTTACATTTAAAAAAATTGATAAATATCTTTTCTCAGAAGGATGCCATCTTTGAGATGTATGTCGAGGTATGCCATCTTCCAGATGTACTCATTTGGTGGAATGCTGCTGTCTTACATTTTGTTCAAAATCAAGAATCGAACTCCACTTTGAAATACCACCCCAAGAGAGCACACATTTAGTTCATTTTTAAAAGGATAAGAGCATTCATCAACTTTTTGATGTAAACTCTTCATATGGATTGTAAGGTACCATGAGGTTGACACTGAAGAAGAGAGAGAAATTGCATTGCAGAAATTCCTGACAAAATACCCATGAAACGATACCAGAATTTACAAATATAGGATTTTATATGAATCAGATCCAAAGAATAGCTGTATGCTTCCATCTGTGACTTGTAACCCTAGATGCTTCTTTCATAAAACAGAGATGTAGTTTATTCTTCCATCCTTGAAATACATGAAGTATAAATGAAGTGAGCCAAGCATAGAGTATTATGATTCTTCCTTCCATGATCTCATGAAAAATATACAAACAAGAACTAATCCACGAGTATTTTGTAAACATTTACTACGGAGTTGAAAGAAGAGAAGCACCCAACTTGTTGGTGTATTGTTGAAATTTCATTTTCTGAATAAATTTCTAACTAGCTAATCTTATTACCAATCTCATTGAGGGATGAAGTCAATTTCATGTTCTTCACTTTCGTTCTAGTGCTGGTATAAATCAAACATGGAACGTTGTTTAGCTCCATGTGTGCCAACCAAAAGTTCTACTAGGAATTCAAACAAATTTAAACATTTCAAGTTTTGGGCAAATCATAGATAGAAAATGGTTTCAAGACCTGGATTTTCTCTCGTAAACTTTTTCCCCCATTATTCTTAAGTAGTACTTAAAACATTTTCAACTGAAATGACTAAATACTGCTCAGCAAATATTGAAGTCAAATGAAGTTAAGTCAAGCTGTTCAGTAGACAGACATGTACTTAAAGAAACAAACTACAAGGAAGCAATATATATTCATGACTTAGTAGTGAAGTATTCTCCATTTGATCTAGGTAGGGTAGAACAAGAGGATGTTTAGATAGTTTGTCCATTAGCTATTAGGAAATCCTGTCCAGCTGATGTTTCAGTTTTGCTTTACCACAGTAACTCATTTCAGAGGGCAAAATACTTAATGTTTGTTTATGCCTTTCCTACCTTCCTTTAAAGATAAAAGTTGAGTTCTTGTCATGAGGTTAAATTGTGAAAGAAACTGTCTCAAAGCAATTGGGAAAGGTTGATTATATAGCACATAAGAATTGGTGTATGCTATAAGCTTTTGGAACCACCAAAATGATAAGAAATTGACTCAATCCTGCCGAGAGTCACATGCACTGCACACAGAAATGTGTATATGGGACTACACACAAATGTTTGGCCCAAACATTTCAGCTGTTTCTTTTCATATTTTGAATGTGAGGGCATTTGAAGAGCAATTCTTTTCAGGGGACATTTCTACTCTGATAATCTTCCAAACTAACATTAAAAGAATGAGAAAACTCACGAATTATTTTTTACCTTTCCCAGAACTCAACCTTCCCTTTAATTGGTGTGATGTTTTGTCCTACATTGGCTGCCTGGTTGATAAATTTCTTGTGAGAAGAAGTCCTCATTTATGTATAGATGTGGTGGCAGAATTTGCTGAGATAATAGTCTACCACCTGATGAATACCAGTGAATTACATAGAAAACCATTCTAACACCATCAAAACATTGAGATCTTGCTGTGGACATCATAGTCCCCATGTAAGGAAGCCCTGGTTTTCAACTAAACTGGGAAACTACAGTCATTTTTTTCTTTGCATCACATGTTTTGGATGTTATGGGTTGTAGCATAGTAATGAATGTGTTTTTACTCAAAGAGAGTGCCTTTCTAGCCAACACAGTCACATAAATTCAGATTGTTGAAAGTTTAATGCCACCGATTTTTGTTGTTGTAATGTGTGCCTGCTACCCGTCATTCTCTCCATGTATCCAAATGTGTTTGTATTAGAAGTTCATTATTTTCACCATTTAACAAAAGATGTCCTATTTTAGTTTGTATAACATGTCAGTGATTCTTGGCAGAAGTCTGTTTCTGAAGAATAATGCAAGGAACTTGCCTGATTGGTCAGAAGTCTATCTTGTTCTGTAGGTTCACCAGGTATTGTAGTGTAAGTATTATGAAACAAACTTTAAAACTCTTATCTGTGAATGATATTAGAATTAATTTTAAATAAAATATAGCATTTTATTTATACATGTATGAAATATTGATCTCATAAAGGCTGTATTTTCCTCTTTTTTATATTATTTTAAAATTGTATGACATATTGAATGAGATATTTTGAGCCATCTTTCTCTGGTGAAACTGTAAATAGCATTGTGTGAAAAGAAGAAGAGCATTTTAATTTATAACAAATGAGAAACAAGTGTAGAAAGAATTGATGTAAGTAAAGAACTGTATGTGTATTATGTATAGACAACCAATTTGCAACGTGTAAATAGAACATAAATGTTTTAAAGCATGCAAGCTGGGCACTGTTTTCTTTCTTTCTTTCTTGTCTTATAGAAATATGTTTTAATTTGTGTGAGTAGTAATATTGACGTTGCCACTTTAAAAAAAATCTTATATTTATGCCGGTATTTAGGTTGAATTGATTTCTTAAAAGGTTTTTTTAATGATAAGATGATGAAGAAATATTTTATGGTTGAATTTTAACGTCCTTTTTCTTTGACTGGACCTCACAACTTACGATGTTGGGCTGTAATCATTATACGATCAATATTTTAAAGTTCTGTATGTACCGGTATATTATTCTCATACTTCAGTGCTCCTTTGTATTTTTACAAGTCCGGTGATATTCATGGTATTTGCCCCTTCTGAATGAATTTGAGCTGTACTTCAATTTTACATTTCTATTTTGATAATTTCATTATTTACTATTGAATTATGTGAATGAATTGTTGCTTACTTATGAAGATACTTATGCTTATGAATTTGAAACAGTGATAGTGACATATGTATTCAATTTTACATGATTTATTCCTAGAGCTCTAATATTTTTTGTTCTTCAACTTCAGTAGCTCTGTTAGTGATACTTAAATGAATCTGTTCCTCATTTTGTTGATAACATGTATGAATTTAAAATCTTTTCAAGATATAGGATGAAATATGAGAGGAATACATGTATTATCCTTTTAAATATGTGTTTAAAATGATAGTTTTGTAAAGTTAATACTTAACATATATCTTGACTCTCATTTTTGTGCGTTCCCATAATATCATTCTGAGATTACGTATTTTCCAGCCAGCAACCTGTTAAGATTTTTTACATCTTGCAAATATAAGGAAATACGTTTTTCACCCTTTTGATATTTACCACTACTGTGCATTACTTTTACAAAAGAAAGTGATAGTCAAGGTGAAAATTCAATCATTTTGCCTTTATAAGTTATGTTCAAGTCTTGTACATGCTCGAATAGGAAAACAAATACTTTTGTTGCAATATCTCTTGTCATTGTGTAGATACATGTACCATTTACTTATTCATTGAAAGATAGGAAGACCATTTTCATATACATTTTGTATTCATCTGAAAATTTACATCATGCCGAAATAATTGTCATCCTACTTAAATTTCTTGTGTATTCAGAAGGCTTGTCATGTGAAGTTACATGTACATCCATTTATATAGAAACTGAGTTTGTTCATGGATATAAAAAAAAAAAAAAAACCCTCGCATTTTTAAGTGAAATCCTCATTTTCATGCTGTGTTGTCCAGTAATTTTGATCATGCATGTTTGGAGAGAATAGCACTAGAACAAACTTGGTTGTTGAGATACTACATGTAAGCTTGCAATTTTTCGCCATGAGATGAACCATGTTTTTCAGAGTTTTATTTACGCTGTCATTTTAAGCCTGTAGATATGGAGTAGAAATCTTTCTACGAAAATTCCATAGTGAACATTTAAGGAGAGAATTTTTAAGTAAGAACAAGGAAATATTCATGACAAAGATGACAGGTGGTTAAGTTTTCTATAAAATACCATGTGTAAATTTGTAATGCAGTTGACCTAGCTTTTCTATAGACTTTGAACGACAGGTCCTTCCAATTTAACATGTTATATCATGGATTGTCTTAATGCATGCATCAGCACAATACTGACGTTTCATGTCATATAGGAAATAGGAATTTTCATTCTGGTGCAGAGCATCACTTTGCTTAATACATGCCCAATCATGCATATATACAAGTATATTTTTCATTTGTGTATATTGAAAATCATTTTCTGCTTTAAGGTAAGTTGATAAAATTATCGTCCAATTTTTTCCCCGTAAAGTATTGTTTTATCTCTTACAGCACCATCAATTACTAATAACAGAAATGAATACTAATATAGAGGTTCATTCAGTGCATTGTAAGATTTATAAGGCTATAAAGATTGAAAGAGGGCTTTTTATGTATATTTTCTATTGCTTTTCAAAATTGAATATACACTTCCATAGTAGGGTGGGTATGTTATCAATTGTAAAGAGGCAGAAATACAGTGCCATGGCGATTCAAGATAATGGAGTCCATTTTTTTTGTTTTTCTTTTTGTTTTTGGTCGTTTGAAAGTGAAGAGTAGTTTTCTTTGGTTTGTAATCTGCTCTGTTTGTGGGAGATGGAATGAGAAGTATGATTCAAGTTAGCCTATTTTCTGGGATTAAGACACGAAAGAGATATTTTTCAGAACTAAGAGAAGAAGAGGTGGATTGTTGGCATGTTTGAGACATGGGGGTGAAAATGTAAATGTTTCTACTTTCTACCAGATTAAAACCAGGTAAAAAAAAGTAATCTTTTTCTTCCTAACAGCTAGAAACGATGCATTAAAGGGTACCAATTGCCAACAAATATTTTGCTCTGTTTGTTAGGGGTTCCATGTCCCCATACGATATTCAAAGTATGAGCTTTAAATATTAACTCTATAAAGAGATATTGCAAGTTTAAATACTCCCTAAATAAACATTACAGCGACTTGCCAGTAGACTAATCAACGGACCCGTACCATTGATCTCTAGCGATGACCCGCATGCGCTCACAGAAAATAAGGCCCGCGAGGAACGAGTTTTGTTCTGTGCGAGGGTGTTTTATATTTTTATTTTAATATTTTCTTCATACTTCTTAACCATTAACCCATAGAAGGTCAGGTAAAGTTTTTTTTTTAGGTTAACTTTATACATTCTAGCTGTACACAAATTATTTTTTCAGGTGATTGGTACACTTGACTGGGGGAAGGAAGAGAGGAGTTAGAGAGGAGTGTGAGATTAAAAAGAGAAGTGTATGAGCACAGGAGATCATATGAAACAGTAGGTGAATTTCCATACTGAAATATATACTGGCATATTTTCACTTTAAAGAAGTCATTGACACTTAACGCTTTTAAGCCGCCATTGAAATGTGGCAATTTTATGTATTGAACTTCTACTCCATTATAAGGTTGTAAAAATTAAAGGGATAAACATATAATTTCTTTGCTCATCACTTTTGTGGATTATTTAACAAAGGCAGACTTTATATTTCATTTGAAATTCTTTTCAAACTTATGAAGTTTCTTAGTTAACTACTTTGTGATTTGGCTGACTGTACACAGCCAAATTCCATCTTTTATTGTAGACAAAACAAATTTGATATAGAATCAAGATAGTCTGAAATAGTGATTAACTACCCCACATGTTCATTTATTTTACTCATTTTTATTCTCACTTTCCAATATAAGTTTCTTAGTCCTGGCACATGATACTGTCTGTTTAGGCCTACCATCGGATTTCAGCAGAAAAATGCCAGTTTGGTCAAGACGTAGTCTTTGAAATATTTGTAAAAAATCATTTTCTTGGTGACAAATGGGTCTTTCTGAAGGATATGAAGCCTAATAAGCTAGTATGGCATTGCTATGGCTATATTCAATACCAATAAAGTTTTCTCTGATCAAAACATTTCTGCTCCACTATTTTTATTCAAATATTTAGTATGAACAGCCCAAACAAGAATAATGCAGTTGTTTTTGTAACCTTCATGGAAAAAACCATTCTCTATTCAGTCCAATATGTAGTTGGATTGTAGTGGGTTTAGTGAGCTCTTTTTTTTTTATTACTTTCCTTGCAATTTCTAGGTCTATTCATCCGGCCCTTCTGTCCAATCTCGGTCTGTTTGTCCATCTCACTCTCTCTTTCCATCTCCCATCAGTGCATATCTCTCTCTCTCTTTCTCTCTCTCTCTCTCTCTCTCTCTCATCTCTCTCTTGCTCTCTCTCTCTCTCCTTCTCTTCCCGACCCATCTGTCATCTCTTCTTTCTCTTACCATTCCTCTGCAGTTTTACACACATCACCATATCAATTCCTGTAGGTCATGATATACACTACAGAATGTTCTTACAGATATGAATATATACTCTATAAGACATACTTTTAAAAATGCATTCAAAGATAATAACACTGACATACCTGTGTGAAGTTATATGACTTGATATTTATAACTCTTTATTCATGTGATAAAATACAACATAAATACTTGCCTCGGTAAGAAAACCACAAATTCAATTTAACATGCAGCAACCAGTCTAAAAACAGTGGAATAAATACAAGACTCATGTTTATCTGAATTCTTAAAGAGAGTAGCATTGCTTTGTCAAGAACTATTTTCTGTTAAAAGGTTCATTACATGAACTCAAGATTTTGTTAAAATTATAATTGGAAAATTGTTTTATCTTCTCATACAATAAAAAACAGAGCAGCAAATTTCACAAAATTATTAAAATTCTGGTGATGAACTACACAATTTTGAATACTATTTATCAAACATACTGATTTTTTAAGCACGTATTTTGATAAATATTTGCAGTCACACCCATGTAAGGCATGTTTTCCCCAATAATTTTTTCTCAAAGCTCATTTTCATTTAATTCCACTCAAGCCCAATGCTAATAACTTAGAAATTCATGAATGCAGCAAAATATTTATCATCAAAGTGAAATACAAAGATTTTTACACATCATCACCTCAGGATTATCTTCAAAATGAAAGAGAGAATCCTAATCATATAACTGATGGAGAGCCAGGAACATGTCATGCATTATTATTTTACCATGGAGTTTGCAGTACATTTCTTTACTAATAAGTGCCAGTGAGGTTGCTACTTGCTAATATCAAAAGAACAGCTTGTATCAAAACGATGCAATTTGTGTACATACGTGCTTTTATAAAATACAAAACTATGATGCAATAAAATGCCCATTGCTTGAGACAATAGATATGCGCAATGGATATGAAAAATGATACAGGTAGTATTATACAATTTTTTTGTGCAGCAACCACATGTGGATTCAACTGCTTTTAAATGTTTAACAATTGCTCATTCTTCAAAAAAGGATCCACATATCTACATACCAATTAACACATAGCTCCTAGTTCGTGCATGAGCATCATACACCGCACTTATACCTCCAGAATAGTCCATAACCCAATGGGCTTCGCATTGTGGGCTTAAGACAGTCCCAAAGTCACCACTCATCACATGAGCTAATTTGTGCTAATGCACTTGCAGGGGTGTACTTTGGTATAGTTGAACCTGTTATAACAAACTCCTTGGCACAGAGGAAATTACCTTGTTGTATTGAAACCCTGTTATATCAGAGCTAAAAAAATTAATAGAATACAAAGAAGAGGGACTCGCAAAATTACCTTGTTATAATGAGTTTGTTAGAACAGGGTTCTTCGTAATGAGGTTTCACTGGCTGTATAACATAAACTAACTAATTTGTACTTGCACAATATTGGTGGGATATTATGAATCAATTCACTGCAGTATTCAAGAATTCCATCATTCCTTCAGTCATTTTTTTCCAGTAGTATATAATTTGGATCAAAAGCATTTAATAACAATGTCTATACACTTTAAATTATATATAAAATCTAAAATCTGTGCAGCAAAATTAGTTTTACCAGTATACAAATAATATATGTTTAACCATAAAACAACAACAAAACAACATGTGTGGCAATCAAAATTTTAACCATGTGCTTCCACAAAGATATTTACAAGCAATAGGTAAACACATCCATCAAAATAAGGCCACTTGCCCACAGGAAGTTAATACATTCAATTAAAAGTAATAATGGAAATACCAGGCCAAATCCCACCAACTTAAAAAAGTTTTGCCCCAATTTTTCCTGGCATTTCCCTAAATTTTACAAACTTTTCAAAGTACCAATTTCCTAACTGCTGATTATTTCTGGTGTGTGTTACATCACAATTTTGGCAAAATTTTGGCAATATTCCTTCAAGAAATAATATCTTTGTTTGTACTTTTGTCATTTCATGAACTTTCTATTAATAAAGATCATTGCTCATCATATTTTCATCAGACAAAAAATAATCAGGACGAAATCCTGCTCAATTTTTAATTTAGAAAATCAGATGTGACTGCAATCTGCAATTCCATGAATTGATAATCAATGACATTTATTCAATTCCAGAGTATTTCAATAAACCTCCTTGTCTGGTGCAATTAGTCTTCAATTCGCACCTTGAATTTACTATACCCCCAAAATCATCCCTCGATCCATCATCCCTTCCCCCCCCCCCCCCCAAGCGACCACCTTCCCCCATCCCCCTTCCTCACATTCACCTCCTATCCCTTACTCCCTCCCCCAAATAGTACTTGATATGACATCATGAAACATGGCAATGTATGAAGAGTCCAGGATCGTTTAGAGCCCATTTTAACTTCCTCTTGGACATTTGCATCTTTCTCCCTCGGGGACGTCTTTCATCACCTGCTCGGCATGTTTTCCACATCCTAACACAAATGAAAGAATAACAGAGAGAATATCAAAAAAACGAGTTATGATGTTAAATTGATAATACAAATTCAAGATACTAGTAATTCATTTGCGCTTCATGAATCTGAATTAGTCTTGTAGCTGCCTTTTTACTGTCATCATGAAACTTCAGGCAAAATACAGTTTATGACTGATAGAAACAGAAAGAACGAGGGATACAGAGAGAGAGAGAGAGAGAGAGAGGTAGAAGAAGAAAAAAAGAGAAGAAAGGTATAATATGCCTACATTACAAATTCTAAGACTTGAAGTTGGAAAAAATCAACCCAAACCCTTTATTATAAATTTAGAACTGCTTTTTCAAAATCAATGTTAGTTTTTTTAAATCACTTCAGTTTATTACAAAATGCATAATTTTCTTTTAAAGGTAATGTAGAATTTTGGTAAGCCCTCAAAAACTTTTCGTCAGATTTCTTAGATTTTTGTTGATATGTAGTGAGATATTAGCAATATATTTTGCCTCCTAAAGTTTAATAATAAACAAATGAGAGGCAAAATATAATATATATGCCGAGCAAGGCATGTAAACTAACAATGGCAGCATGTACTATACACACACATGTAGCTACACACAGGACACGCATGCTGTCTCTATGCGAAGCCCTAAGATTGTTGCACCGGGAGCCGTCGGGATGGAAAGGTCCTAGAATATGGCAGTGATCTAGCGTTCCTTACAGATATTTCCACTGAAATTCACCAGAAATCATAGATGGAAGACCAAATGATCTCTTACAAACATCTTTTGATACAAGGAGAATGACATGATGAGACTATATTTAATGTGTTTCTTTCCAATTTCTCTTTTGCTACCAATACTGTACACGAGCCTTAAAATCACAAAATAATGCAATGTTCCTTCAATGTTGTGAGAAACAGATAATAATGTACCGATCCTTTCATTGTCACAAAGAGTTCACTGCCATCCATGAATAATTGTCATGTGCAGCATCCCTTTCACAATCCAAGTATAAGTTCATTAAAAGTAACTCTGAATGCTAATTTTTTAATATAACCTTGATCAAATATAGAAATGGCATGTGGACAAGATCTGTTTGTGACATACGGATGTATACAATCATCCATTACGTCTTATCATCCTTGAAAGAACTTAACATTCTTTCTGATCATGAGTGTTTTTGAAGGGTGGGTGATTAAACTCAGACACCTTGACAGTATTTGCACTGTCTAGCGACAGTTTGCATTATAGTTTAGTAGAAAATTGGCAATGCAAAGTTGGAGGAAATGACCTTTACATTGCAACACAATCATGCTTGCATTAAATGCTTGCATTTCTATATTTGGACTGCAGTTACACCACAAAAAGAACGGTGGTAAATTGTTGCATACCAGAAAAGCACATCCCACAACAAAATATGTTAAATTAAGGGGGAAATTCTCGGAAATATATTAATCACATTTAGACATGGACAACATGTAGAAGACTATGCTTTAATTGAAACTAATATGATGTCAATTAAAGGTAACAGATAGTTTTGGGAAGCCCTCAAAAACTTTTCGTGAGATTTCTTTGATTTTACTTAATAAACAGCAGGGTACTAACATAACTAAGATGCTGTGAAGTGTTTACCTCCTCAAGTGAAATATTTATCGAATGAGAGGTGATAAGTAATAAAAATCCCTGGCCCAAAAAAGAGGGGATGTAAATTCAAACAAAGGTGACACACACTACTTACATGAGGATTGCTGTGTGTGTAGAATACGCTACACATAGTGCGAAGCGCTGGGTTTATTGTGCGGGGAAACTTCGGGTGGATATGGTCTTAGCGTGAGGCAGTGAAAAGCCGTTACCAAGTGTTTCTTTCAGATATTTACACTAAAATTTGTTCGAGATCGTGAATGGAATGTTAAATAATCTTGTACATGTGTCTTATGATAAAAGGAGAATAGTATGTGACTATTTCAGATAAGTCTCTTGCCAGTATGATTTTTGCTACCGAGACTGTCTATGAGCTTTAAGCTTGGGCGTCTTTGGCACTATACAGTAACTCTAGGTAGAAGTATTATAAATTTGGAGGCAAGACAAATGAACTTCATGACAGATTCTTTCCTTTTCTTTTTCAACAAACATATCTCAGTACACTTTTGGGGGTTAATTTGACAACCACTAAAAGTTTATGTATGGAGATGATCATTCAAATTATCGTAACGAGATGATCATTCAAATTATCATAAAAGAAATATATATGGAATTTCATAATGAAGTCTCAGACAGGGGCTTTGCCAGGGGGCTTCAGACCAAATTTGCAAACAACGTAGACACAAGTTGTGAACAAATAAAAAGAAAAGAAAGTGGAGAAAAGTCTTCAGATTTGTCCAAACACACTGATGGAGGTTCCTTTCTAAGCCCAAAATCTCATTCCCAGTTCAATTACTTGTATTTAGTCAGGGATGATATTGGGGATTTGAGGTTATCATTACATGTTCTTAGTTTTACCTAAGAACATTATGTTTACATGTAAGTGGAAATTAGATTTATGTAGCCAAAATATTGCACACACTGTTACAAGTCCATAAGTCATATATGGTTAACATCTATTGATCTGAAAACATGACCAAACACTATTCAAGAAGCCAAACTTTTAAAGTGTAAGGACTCCTCTATTCAAAACACCTTATTTTCCAGTTTATTTTCAAGGTGTTCCTGTCAATATCCTTCATTATTTCCAGGACATGTTTTGAAAATGTGGTATTAAGGAGGAAATGGTCAAGGCAATGAGATGACAAATCTCTTTACTATTTTATCATAAGTCCGTACAGCAATGTTTTGAAATTCTTCCCTTCCTGGAACAATTCCCAGAATATTTTCAAGGTATTCGGTCAATACCCTCAAAGAGTAGTATGTGTAATTTCAGGGTTGGTTCAAGTAGCTAATAAAAGGCCTTGTAATTGTGCGTAAAGTGTAACAGGAAATGAGAGAATTTGCCAGGGATTACAGAGATTTCCTCTCTTTAATAGAATCACTGTCATGTTTCGTGCATCATGTCTCCATTCAAACAGCTGTGCCAGTCTCTCATGAACTCAACGTAGCAATTTGTTGTGATTCATTATTCCTGGATGGGATCTCCAGTGGGATAAACGTGATGAAAGGGATGACAATAGTGCATTAAAAACAAAGGGCAGTCCAAGTCTAATGAACGAAGTTCAACTAACCTGGAAATTCTTACACACCAAAGAAGAGATGTGTACTGCAAAACCAGAAATTTTCGCATGCATAAAACTTTCACAAATTTTGTGAGTGGTCAAGATTCGTGAAAGTTTCTGGTTTACAGTATCAACACTGGTCAACAACCAAAACTGTTAATTATCAAGTTAAAGGAAAGTCCACCCTGGCATTAAGTTGATCTGAATAAAGGAAGAAAAATGAGAGAAACAGATTAGTGAAAGTTTGAGCTAAATCTAATAAGGAATAAGAAAATTAGGAATTTTTGAATTTGTAATCAATCAAACTCGAATTGGCAACTCTGTGACATATCTTGTGAGCTCCTCTCTCATTTGCTTCATACAGAAAATCTCATAAAGTTTCATTTTCTAAGTTTTTTATGAAGGATTAGATTTTTGTTTCATACATGTTTTGTGTACACGTGTAAAAACATATGAGCAATGATGATATCGAAGGTGCATGTATGATAGAATATTTTCTTTAGAGAAAATGGAAATTACTGATTTTTGGGTACATGTATACCGGTAGGGCAAATGGGAGAGGAGCTCGCAAGATACATCACGGAGTTGCCAATTTGTGTTTGATTGATTACAACTTCAAAAATTCATAACTTTTTGCTCACACCTTCACTGTATTTTGCTCACACCTTCACTAATCTGTTTAATTTTTCTGCTTCTTATAAAACCAACTTGTTATCAGGGTGGACTTCCCCTTTAATTTAAAGCATAGACAGACTAGAGCCAACAGCACATTGTATGACCCGTGCAATCTTATTTCAGACTAAATTGTAATATCATCAGATACAAAAATTTAGACATTAAAAATGCTTGTGATTAAAGGTTGTTAATAGTCAAGAAAATTGAACTATGAGGTACAGCAGGTCCTTTGGTAGGAGAAAATCAGACAGGCTTGTGACTAGTCAGACATTAAGATGTGCAGTTGATAAAGCCTCAACTCCAAAAATATCCAACAATTATGATTTTTTAATAATTTATATGACTGATAGGGACCTGAATCAGAAGGAAATATGTTGCACAAATTTCCAAAATTGGGTAGCAGTCAGATCAACAGTGTGCACTGACATGAGGGCCTCAAATAAGGAAAGAAAAATAGTTGATAATAAATATTTTTTCAGCTTACAAATAGTAGAACAGAAACAGACAAAGCAGAATGAGGAGGATAAAAGAATATCAGGGCAGAATGACAAATAATAATAATAATTCATATGATCTATACTGCGCCCAATCCACTCTGTGGAGTGCTCCAGGCGCATGTATTATAGGATGAAGAAAGGAAGATAATTATAACAAATACAAGAAATGAAGAAAGGAATGGACAAACAATATTAACAAAGGGAAGCATTAAACAGGTAAGTTTTTAGATTGCTCTTAAATGAATCTGAGGAATCGTTATTTCTAATTACTATTGGTATGTTGTTCCACAGAGTAGGACCAGCATGGGCAAAACCCCGTTCCCCCCATAGTTTTGCAGATTTTGGGACGACGAGAGAACCGGAGTTGGAAGAGCGTAAACAAACAAAAGGACAAGAACAAGAACAAGGAAAATAGAAAAAGAAAGGGAAAAAGAGGGGGGAATATTTCAAGAAGGAGGAGAAAAGGAGGAACGAGCTTTAAAATTACATTTGGAAGAAACACTAAGACAAAATGAAAATAAAAAATGGAGGAAGAGGTACATGTAGAAGATTATAAGATTATGAACCTGAGCATGGTAATACCTTTCCAGGTCTTTTTCTGACACTTCTCACAGGTAATAAGATAACACATGGTGATTAGGATCCAGTAGCTAGCAGAAAAATCTCACTTCTTGATCAGATGGATTCACACTGCACTTTACAATAATGCTAGCCAATCATGCAATAGTGTTTATCTGGAATAAAATAGAAAATTGAACAGAGAGTCAGTGCAGGCTGGTAGACCTACCTGATACTTTTGATAAGTTTGTAAGATTTCATCAGTCTGCTCTGGTCAGTGGTAGCCAAACAAAGGTTACAATCAGATGAGACTCACTGAATAGGCCGGTTTACTAACATATTCAAATTTTATGTATGCTTTTTAAACAAAGGCTGTTCTTGACAACCTGAAAGCTTGCCCGATGATTGCCCGACATAGCAACAAGTAATGTATGCAAACTGGATTCCTAGTATTGTAGTCCATTTATTAATAACAGGTTGGTGGAATACCTGGTCACTAGGTCCTCCAGAAAGAAACATCCATAAATTTGAATAACTTAGTAAACCGGTCTATTACATACGTATCCAGCTATCGTGGCATACATAGTCCAATACCTACATGCAGTGCTTTGAATCTGATTCTGTGATTGTGACAGACCCTAAAGAGACAAGACATTTGGATGATTTGGTTCAGCTGTTTCAAAAAGTGATTTCTTTTTAAGAAACTTGGCATGCATTATACATTGTTGCTGGGTCAGGCAAAGTTTTGACAATCACTTCAAAAAGAACTTTAAGCCTGTTTGAGATGCTATGGTCACAACATGGTTGCAGTTTCTTATTGACACTTTAAACATAAACAGTGGCAAATCTATTTCTACAAGTCATATAGCTCAGCTTTTATGCTTCTCAATAACATAAAATTAGAAGAAAAAAATTACTTGACATAAATTTCCAATTTCCACTTGAATATCCTTACCCGCTCTGTCCTCTCTGCAATGAAACAAAATGAAAAAGCTTGTATAAGGTGATGTTTACACTGTCAGACAATTAAACATGCGCTTCTTTCAGACAGTAGTCCAGATAGTTTGAAAGATGTCTTATTACAGCAACCACTTCCAGCAAACGCAGTACCACACAATTAGAAGATTCAATCAGGACTAGTGATAGGAAGATCTAGACCACTTGCTTTTCTAATAATCAAGCAGCAGTTGCTCTCCCACCACTGATACTCTACTCTATGTTATGATGGCTCAGAAAAGGGGAAGCACCCACACATGGTCCTTCAAAATGATCCCTCTCACATCCAATTCCAAACTGATAATTGGCCAACGAGCACTGCACTGCCTCTGGTTTGCACTTTGATAACTGCCCCTACAAGTACGTGACTTCCGACTTGAATACCTGTCGAGCTCAATGAGGCTACCTTCACGCTGAAGTGAGCATGGCTGCCAGTGACTGCACTGTCCTTCGGCTTCCCCGGGCTTTACCCTAGAGAAACCTGTGGGTAACCCCATGCTTCACTGAGCTAACACACAATCCCTGGAAGCCAACCTGATATGTTCTATGCTCAAAATTACAAAATGCCACCAGAGTGACCACAGATAGACAGAAAATAAGTAGGTCTCATAAATGTATGTATGGGAAAACATTTATTGTCTTTATGGTGGATCTATCCCTGCAGTTTTCAAAACATTATACATGTACATGTGGGTCTGATAAAACTACACTTTTTTTTCACATTTCAAAATGACAATGCTGATAACCTCATAGTCTCATACATTAATTCAAAGAAATTTTATGACAACAAGATTTCAAAGTGTTAAAGGGAAAATCTATATAGGCCTATAGGCCCAATCTTACAACTGCTAACATTCACTTAATTAGAAATTCCACCTCTTGATAATACATGTATACCAAACTGGAAAATTTCAAAAAATCTACTTATGGTCATAACTTAGAAGAGGGATTTCTCACCTACACGTAAAATAGCTTATTTTCTTCACAATTTTGGTAAAAGCAAATGCATTACAGCATAAGCCCTGCCAGAGTCATCTAATTTCAAATTTAAAAAAAAAAATCAGTTTTTATTTTCACTTTAAGCAGTCCACAACACTTTGACTGGATTCTCATGTACAACATGTAGGGCCTACATGAAGAAGTACTTTAAAAATGATGAACCTGCCTAATCAGTGTGCCCAAGGCTGCCAGGCAATGCCAGTCATTGACATGGTATCCTTGAGCTTCACCAGGTCCCAGTCTTACCCTAGAGATGCCTATGGGTTACCCCAGACCCACAGAGCAACCAAGTTCCCTTGACCTTAATACAGATTGCTCAAGATATTCACAATGCCTGCCCTGGATGGAAACTGTTTTATCATCCAAGCATGTAGCACTTGCACTGTTAATCTTCCACTGTAGACACTACTAGAAATCTACTAAGAAATTTTAAACCCGAGACTGTTAAAAAATATAAAAAATTAAAAATTAAACCAAGTTGTAGATTGTAATTGTAGATCCATGCTATTCTAGTCTTACTGCATTTGCCACAATAAGCTACATGTAGAAGGCATTAATCGGTTTTAATTTACAATTCATATAAATTTCAATTCAATTGTTTGAAAATACAGTCACAAACTTTTGTTAGAGCTATAAGGCCGCAGAATATACTGTCTTCTCGCACATTATTAAAATTCTAAGTAAACAACATTTCATGCAGATATTTGCCAAAATCACATCAAAACAAGAATTTTCAGTTGAATTGTTATATGACAAAAAGACAGAGAAGGTGTGTTATCAAAAGAATTATATACATGTGGGCATAGTGGCATACAGTGCAACAAGGTGATTTAATAACAAACCTTCACCTTCATTCCCTTTATGACGTCATATAAATATCATGCCATCCATGACAAGTGCAGGTTAATGCTGGTAAAAATGGACTTGACCTTTGTATTGTAATCAATAACTCAATGCATAGGCTAGGCAGGGTGAGTGACCTACATGTAGCCTACATGTAGCCTACTATACAGCCATAGTCTATGTAGTGTAAGTGCTGCAAAATAGGTAATGTCACTGCCTACATTAAAATAATATAAAGCTGACATTATGAATAAAGAATATCAGTAAGGATCTAAAAACAATTTCGGGCGATTGGTCCCCTTTTATGTCTTATAATTAATATTCATCGTGAGTTATCAAAGATAAAAAATGAATGAGTTCGCAGACTTGGGGCACTGTGTGTTTTTAAAACATTGTGAGTTCTTTATCAAATTTTGATGAGATTTTTGGCACATTTGCACTCTTTAGAAAAAAATACCAAGACTATGAGTAATTACTAGAGGAATGCAAATGAATATTTGCTAACACTACTGCTTTAGGCAATACTACCACTTTACATGAATTTCAAGTAGATCTATTACATGTACATGTACATGTACTACCTACCAATGAAAAGTATCACTTCTGAATATTTACTGAATCACCAAAACTTAAGCATTTAAAAAACAAAGCATGTACCAATATCAACCATTTACAGTGCACTCTTCTCATTTGTCATTTTCTCTGAAGGATAAGATTTGAGGTAGAAGTATATAACCTTTTTTTCTTATTACAGTACAGATCCTTATAAGATGCTTCTTCAGAATCATGTTAAACATGCTAAAGATAAAATTGAGTTCTGGTCCTATGATTACATTTGTGAAAGATTGATCATGTCTACATAAGAATTGGTGTATACTATGAGGTTTTGGAATCATCAAAATGATAAGAAATTGACCTAGTCTTGCTGAAAAGCACATGCACCGCACACAGAAATATGGGACTGCCCACATACACATCTATAAATGTTCGGCCCGAACACTTCAATCATTTCTCGTCATATTTGTATAAGGGCACTTGAAGAGAAATCCTTCTCAGGGGACATTTCTACTTTGATGCTCTTTCAAACTAACATAAAAGAAATGAGAAAATTCACATATTATTTTTCACCTTTCCCAGAACTCAACCTCCTCTTTAAATTAGACATCCACAAAATGCAGTCTTTAGACCATAATCAGTCTCAATTATAGAAATTTGTAGTTTTATGCAGTTTGATAAAGATGAGCTACCAACATGACCAACAATGACATCAGATTCCAATATTTAATCCATTAACCCGTTGACCCTGTATTAAGCCTATGGGAAATAGAGAATTCAGTAGTCATCGATGCCTACATGTACCTACATCAAAAGATCAAGTGTAAAAACCACATTTTATCAAGTCTTACTTACAATAGTCTTTCTAGACTCCAACAGATACCATTAATTAGATAACAAGATCTACTGCAAGATAGACATAAATATTCAGAAGTGAAAGGTGAGCACCGCTAAACCTACAACAACAACAACCACCATTCACATCACATGCACATCACCCACTAAAACCGGAAACGTTTGTAAATTGTAAACGACAGCCATTTCAGCTTTTGCTAAATCGTCGGGTCTCGGCACGGTGCGCTGGGTCAACAACAAAAAAAGGAGAAAAATGTGACGTGATTATTATCTTTATCTTTCTATGTTCTCTCATTTCTCTATCTTACATTGTGTTATCCCTTGTTTTTATTCTTCTATCAATTATCTTTCCATTCTTCCTTTGGCTGTTGTTTCCTTTTATCGTCTTCTCTTCCTTCCGTCCTTATGTTCCTCTCCATATTCATTCTTCTATCATTTTGTTATATCATTCCTTATTTTTATCCTATCAATTATCTTTCCATCTTTCCTTTTATTAATGTTATTCTTTGATTCCTTTTATCATCTTCTTTTCCATCTTTCCTGACATTAGTTTTTATATTCATTCTTTTATCATTTCTCTCTCTCTCTCTATCTTTCATTATGTCATTTTTTCTTTTTATCCTTCTATCGCTATCATTTTTTTTTGCTTTTTTATTTTTCCATTTATTACTGTTTCTTTTTATCATCTTCTCGTCCACCACTCGTGTCAATATAAAATCCTATTTCTTCTATTATTTCTCTACATATATCCCTTGTTATTTTATTTCTATCTATTCTATCATTTCTCTCTCTGTCTGTCGTTATGTTCTTCTTTCTTTTTTCCTATTATTTTCTGCTTTCCATTTAACTTTCGAAATGTTGTTTCCTTTCATCATCTTTCCTTATGTTAATCTTTATTCTTCTATCCTTTCGCTATATCCTTAACCTTTTATCATCTCATTTTTTTCTTTCCATCTTTTCTTTCATTATGTTATTCTTTTATTCAATTTATCATCTTCTCTTCCATCTCTCCCTGCATGTATGTTACTCTTAATATCTTTATCTTTCTATCATTTATGTCTCTACTTTTCTTTGTTATTCCTTGTTTTTGTGCTTTTTTTTCTTTCCACCTTTTCTTTCATTATGTTATTCATTGTTTCCTTTCATAATCCTCTCTTCCATCTTTCCTAACATTTTATTCTCTCTCTCTATCATTCATTATGTTTTTCTTTGCATTATCGTTCTATCATCTTCTCTTCCAATTTTTCATTGTTACTCTTTATCCTTCTTTCATTTTGCTCTGTATCTTTCAATATGCTTTCTTTCTCCCCTTATTGTTTGTTTTAAGCCTGAAATTGGTAAATTCATTCCGACATGGACACTTTTTCAATTTGTCCCCTTGAAGACACCATACCAATTTTTTTGTGGCTGATTTTGACCCAGCACTTTGCGCCGTGCTGAGGCCGGACTGTTTAGC
The DNA here is from genome assembly GCA_025618425.1 of Heliocidaris tuberculata. Classification (NCBI taxonomy): domain Eukaryota; kingdom Metazoa; phylum Echinodermata; class Echinoidea; order Camarodonta; family Echinometridae; genus Heliocidaris; species Heliocidaris tuberculata. Next base: position 22,089,492 of record CM046832.1, on the reverse strand, counting down.
AAAAGCAGCCATTTCCATAACAAAAAACTTTTGATATTTACAAAAAATTTAGTGTTGTGTGAAATTGTGAATTATGATTCAATGATTTTGTGGCATGAAACATTTGTGAATCTGAACCACTTGCAAAATTTGTGAACATTAAATGCGTGTGAAAGTTTCCTAAAAACATTTTAGCGGGATATATTACTGCCCAATCGCTTTTACCGCAATCGATGACAGAAGCAATTTCCTGGCAGCCCTAGAGAAATTATGTTAGTCTCTGTTCAGGATTGCTCAATGTAATGTAACAGAGGTCTTCTAAGTTCTATTAGTCTCCTTGTTTAGTCTAATAGTGGTCTGAGATGATACTGACCTACCAACACACAAGATATCTGGGAAATACGTTTCCAGAGTACAATACACGTACATGATATATCCTGCTATAGTGCAGGATTGCTAAAAGATTCTGGTTTTAGTTTCAGTGACAGTAACTCATTTACTCAGGTCTCAGTTTCTATGGTAAATCAGTCATCACAACAACATAATTATGATCACAACCTCCATGATTACCTGATTCAGGGACTCTTCAACTCTTACTGTGCCAAAAATTTGGGGATTCAGAGTTGAAAGTGAAATTCTAAATAATTATTTTCCTCTCATGTATGGATGATCTAGACGGGAAAAAGGCCTGCTGACACACACAAAAGCTATTGAAGCCTACATGTATTCACCCATAAATGCTAGTCTGGAGACTGGAGTACAAGGTTATCTTCAGATAAGCTTGTACATGTAGATGTACATGTGTAAGTGACCATAACATAAACCCCCTCCTAGGTGCTCACATGTGTTTTATTTAAGCACGCGAATGGGCAATGCACGCTTATTTAAGCTTATTTTATTTTTAGTACACTTATGGAGCTATTGGTAAAGAACACGCACTTTTCATTCCGACTATTCGTAAAGGTCACGCACTTTCATTTTGTGCATACCCAAATTGATAATGCATTGTGGCTCTATATGGACTGAAGAGATGAGCAAAACACATATAAGTACTAGACTCTATGTCCGCACTTACAAGCTTATCTGAAGATGCTATGTCCGTCAAGGTCACAAACTTTTCTTCTCGGGTGATTGATGGGGAAAACTAAGTTTTATCACGTGATTACCTTTTTGACCAATCTAACAGTAACAGCAAGATTCTTAATATGTGGAATATAATACTTGTCTTAAAAGCATACGACTTAGTTAGACTTGGACAGTAACTTAGAGTCTACTAATTTTCTGGCCCGCATTTACACATTTCTGCATTAAACACTGCAATCATATTCACAAAAAGTTAAAGGTCATGTAGACTAGAGTTTTGGTAAGCCCTCAAAAACTGTTTGTCAGATTTCTTCAATTTTTGTTGATAACTAGCAAGATACTAGCAATACTAAGACACTGTGAAGATTGGGCCTCCTCTGTTTAAATATTAAAGAAATAAGAGGCAAAAACTAATTTATGTGTACGGACAGGCACGTAAAATCCCAACAAAGGCAGCATGTACTATACACTGTACACACACGTGTAAAAACAACGAGAAGTAGTACACAGTGATACACATGCTGTCTCTATGCAAAGCCCAAGACTGCTGTGCAGGGAGCCGTCGGGGTGGAAGGGTCCGAGCATAATGGCAGTGATCGAGCATTCCTTACAAATTTACATTGAAATTCACCAGAAATCATAGATGGAATACCAAATGTTCTCTTACAGTACAGACATCTTTTGAATTTGATAAAAAGGAGAACAACAAGAGACTATATTTAACATATTTCTTTCCAATTTCCTTTTTGCTACCAATACTGTATAGATCTAGATCTATTATAAGTTTTAAGTTTAACAGTACCTAACACTACACTAACGTAATATTAATAGACTCTAGACCTAGTAGCCTAACAGAGTTCAATATCAATGAATATAAAAAAAACTTTAATACCACCATGACCACATAATTAACTTACACTACAGCTGGATGATCTGTAGGAAGACGTTAATGTAATGTACGTTTACGTCGTCGGTATACCCATGGCATGAGCAATTCCCGAATATTATATAGGTTTAGCCGCGCCCGGATCCCACGAGCAATTCACGATGCAATATAAGGGAAATTGAAATGTAACTAGATCGCATGCATGCAGCTAGTGTGCTTGAATTGTTTTTGTTTTCTTTTTTTTACGATGTGCATGTATGGAAAGCCAAATGAACAGCAAATGGTATCAAGTAGATACTGGGCATAATCCGTTCAATGGCGGGGGGGGGGGGGGGGGGGGGTCATATTGAACATCACTCGCTTGACTAATTTTGTAAGGAGGTCGTCACCTGACTAAATTTCAATTCATTCAAAGATTTTCGACATTTGTTCCTCAAAAATGAGTGTTTTGATTTGTATTCCTCCCCACTGAAATAATTTTTAATCAACAGAACATATTGTTTTCATTTTAACATGGGAAGTTCGCCCCGTCCCGTATCCATGGAAAATTTGAAATCCTAATGGATTTTGTGTTAAACATTATTCATGTTTTGCCTTTTCTGACAGAAATCTATTACCAACGACCATATTACTCGGTGAAAGGAAATGTAATCAACAACAATTAATAGCTTACTTTTGATAAGGGAGGGATTTGCCCCAATCATTAGAAAAAAGAGGGGGAAAAAGAGTGTAAAACGTCTTATTAAATAAATAAATTTGCATATACCGGTAATTCGTTTTACAGGAAAAGTTAAGATTTTGAAAAACGAAAAGTATATTTATTCAGGAGCGGATCATAAGTGGGGGTATGATTTCCCTCGAGGACCACATATATATATATATATATATATATATAAACAATTGTAAGGAAATAACATATACAACAGCTTTGGCAACTCTCGTGGAAATAATTATAATTGTGAGAAATGAAAATGAGAGAATAATGGTTGCGTATAGCTTATTAAAAAATCAAAGTTCCCCAGAGCTGTCCTCCCTTTTTGAATTTTTGCAAAGGTTGAGAAAATGTCTCCGCCGGGAATCGAACCCGGGTCGTTGGCTTAGAACGCCAATGCCTTAACCACTAGACCACGGAGACGGGCCAGTGATTTCGGCGACACCAGATTCAATTGACCGACAGATTGACAAATCTTCAACTTTATTAATTAATTCCTTTGTCCGGGGGGGGGGGGGGGGCAGGTAAGTTTTGAACAAAGACAAGCCGCATGCCTCAGCTGGATCCAAGCGAATGCTTTGAGATACATGTATACATTAGGATAATAATCATTATAAACAATTGTAAGGAAATAACATATACAACAGCTTTGGCAACTCTCTTGGAAATAATTATAATTGTGAGAAATGAAAATGAAATGAGGTCGCAATTACATTAGCAGGGAAACACAATTCTGATAGGGTGTCATTTGCAAAATTTATCATTGAAAATTCATTTAAAAGCTATACTTTTAATACGAGCAAGCGTAGCGTGCGAGCATTTGGAAATATTGGCTCTAAGTCACTTTGGGTTAGGGGCACATGTTATGAAAAAGGGAAACGTGGTACTTATCATGGGGAAAAGGAAATTTAAAAAAAAAATAAATGAATGTGTTGAAAAGGTAGAAAAGGCAGTTATCAGACGTGAAAATTGGCACTAATCATATCTGAAAAGGGGCATTTATAAGAACGGAAAAATGTTCTTATAAAGTAGAAAAATGAAAGCAGTGCCTATATATTACAAAGGAAAAAATGACTTGTTACATTAAAAGGGATAAAAGGGATTAAAAGGGATAAATATTCTTGTTGAAAATGGAGCATTTCTCAAAGGTAAGGTGAGGGAGGGATGAGGTGTAATTATCAAAATGGGCACTTATAAGAATATGGAACGGGAACCTATCCGAAAGAAAAATGCCGGGGTACTTATATCTGAAGTTAAATGGAAGAGTAGGGGCACTGTGCCCACATGTAGACCCACCGGGTCTACATGTTATCATTGTCATTTCATCATTCTTCTATGTATAGTTGGGTGATGGTGACACAGGTCATCATCCTCGATAAATATTGGGGGTGATGTATTCACCCTTTTCCTACCACATTCGATTCCTGTGACTATAGTTTCATTTCAATTTTGAAAATTATTAGTATTACTAATAACATGAGTGTGGTAAAATTGCATTATAGAGGAAAGTTACGGACTGAACCCTCTAAATCGAAAATAATTACATGCAATTTTAATCTAAATAATTTTTCTGCATTATGGCTTTGAGAAAATCACCTCAAAATATATTGGGGGATGGTAACACTGGCCACCCCCACTTCATTTTATTTTATTTTTTTTTTATTGTACCTCCATATCCCTCCCAGATCAACACCCAGATCAACACCCATGTTGTACAATTTGAAGTAGATGGTTTTCTCTCTCTAGAAGTATAAAATATATATATATCGGGAAAAATCAGAAGTAATTGTAATTGAACCATAAATATCAATGAATTCATATTGATGTACAATATTGTACATCAGTAAATAATATCTATATTGAAATAAAGAATATGAATAAATATTAATAAATATAATATATCAAATTATATTAATAAATATTATATATATGTGTGTATATATATATATATATATATATATATATATATATATATATATATATATATATATATATATATATATATATATATATATATATATATATATATATATATTTTTTTTTTTTTTTTTTTTTTTTTTTTTTTTTTTAGGGGGTAAAACCTGGGGGATGTTTATACACGCCACCCCCACGTGTAAATGCATTCTCCCATCTCCCCCCCCCCCCCGCTATCTACGCCCCTGGATGACTTCTGACAAGCATAAAAAAGAAAGGTTTGCCATTTTTTCAGTGCTATCTTATTCAAAAAATATCTGACAAACAGTATTAAGAAAGAGCAGTGGCGGATCTACATAGGGGGAAACTGGCCCGTGCCCCTCTTTTAAACCCAACTGGCATATCTTAAATACACAATGAAAAAAGGCCCCCTTAATGGTGTACTTTTCTGGCCCTGTGCCCCCTCTTTTACAAAATCCTGGATCCGCCCCTGAGTAAGAGGACCCTTTTCCCGGTGTCATTTTGGTCGAAAAATCATAAGTACACTTTTGGGGGTCACAGTCAGTGTGTACTGATGTAGGCCCTATTCCATTATCATTTCAAAAAGGGGGCCTGGGATGAAATTTATTTTTTATCTGTGTCTAGATCCATTAAAAAATATTTTTTTAAAGAAATATGGTGAAAATGTTTTGAGGGACTGTTTAATAATTGTTAACACATTATACTCTATTCTTTTTTTTTCCAATTCATTGGGGATGGGGGAGCGATGAATGTACCTGATTTATCAATGAAAAAACTAACTCCAGGGAGCTCCACCGCCACCGCCGTTAACGGCGGTGGTTGTGGAGCTCCTTGGAGTTAGGAAAAAAAAAAAACCAAGTTAATTGACTACTGCATTCGGCTTGCCATACGCTTAATTCTGCTAGTGATATCGTACGTACCATATAGTACGTAGGTTGGCACAGCAACCGACGCAGTGATCGGGAAAAGACGAAAGTCAAAGCAAAGGGACCCATTCTGCAAATGAAACCGGTGAAATGTGTAAGTATTTTGAAGGATATGTTGCAGTAACCCTTTTTTTTTTACATCGATTCAGGTAGACACTATGTACGTTTAATTTGGTAGATAACATGCCATTTGCGAGTGATTTTAGTTGTAGACTATTCCATGTTGTATTTGTACTTTTAGTTAGACCCCTACTGGATCTAGATCTAGATCTAATTCAAATTAATTTCAACGTTCAGTCCCACATGCTTAGCCTTAGTTAGAGTAGTGTGTCTAGAGGATTTTTCTGTCTCAAAACACCTTCAAAAAAGTTCAAGTGATCATTTTGTCAGATATTGTTGAAAATACTGTAAAAATACATGTAGACTACCAAATTTCATGTCAATCCATGCATTTATTATTCAGTAGGGCCTAATGCTCAAATGAATTCTTGGAAATTTTTAGCTAAAAAAGTAAAGTACTATTAAGTAAAGTAGATCTATCTTATTCTGTTCTAGACTTATGCACTCATGGGCCCCACTTATACACTCATGGGCCCCACTTGTACACTCATGGGCCCTTGCCTATGTGGTACTGTGTCGTGTCCAACATTCACTGTTGCAGCAGTCAAAAACAGACAACAAAATTGCTCTAGATCTAGACCCTCTAAGCAAGATTTAATTTTCTTAAATTTGCTAGATTACCTGATTCATGGACTCTTCCACTCTTACTGTGCCACAAATTACGGGATTCAGAATTGAAAGTGAAATTTTAAATAATTATTTTCCTCTCCTGTATGAATGATCCCCGGGGGGGGGGGGGGGGGGCACTCACGTATATTGGTGGTACGGGGACGTGCCGCTTTGATGACCCCCTTTTTCAGACCCCGATTTCCGTTCTCTAGATACTCATTTCCGCTCAGGGGCCGCTCAGCCCCGTTATGAAACATATCGGTTCGCATGCGGCCGGGAGCGTGGCGGAGGCAGTGGTCGCTCGACCTGGTCTCGCGCCTTAGGCCCTTTCGTCGCGCGAGCCTTGAAAACTGCTCCAGCTAGCTAGCTACTAGCGCTGCACCCCCTATTTTCACTCTGCCGGTTAGTTTTGTAGTTCCCTAGACCCTGTTTTTCACTCTGCCCAATAGATCATAGTTCCCAAGACCCCGTATTTTACACCTTGAAGTCAGTTCCTTAGACCCCCTTTTCGGGGATTCGTGAGGCACACCCCCGTCAAAATATAATTTGATTGCCCCCCCCCCCCCCCCCCCGGGGAATGATCTAGCCTGGAAAAGGGCCTGCTGATACACACTATAGCTATTGAAGCCTATTCACCCATAAAAGAGCTAGTCTGAGTACAAGGTTATCTTCAGATAAGCTTGTACATGTATAAGTGCCACTTATACTATGTACAAGCTTATCTGAAGATAACCTTGTACTCCAGACTTGCTTTTATGGGTGAATAGGCTTCAATATCTTTTGTGTGTATCAGCAGGCCTTTTTCCAGGGTAGACCATTCATACATGAGAGGAAAATAATTATTTAAAATTTCACTTTCAATTCTGAATCCCCTAATTTGTGGCACAGTAAGAGTTGAAGAGTCCATAAATCAGGTAATTAGCAAATTTAAGAAAATTAAATCTTGCTTAGAACAATTTTGTTGTCTGTCTTTGACTGCTGCAACAGTGAATGTTGGACACAGTCCCACATAGGCAAGGACCCATGAGTCTTTTTCCAGTCTAGATCCACTCACGGGAGTCCCATGAGACACAGCCCCATATAGTGATGGTCCCGTGACGGGACCATCACTATATGGGGCTGTGTCAATTTTGGCCTGTCATGACCTGTAAGTTGAATCTCCAATAACCTTGCATAAGTGTGAGTGGTCTAGATCATCCATACATCAGAGAAAAATAATTATTTAGAACTTCACTTTCAACTCTGAATCCCCCAATTTTTGGCACAGTAAGAGTTGAAGAGTCCCTGAATCAGGTAATCTAGCAAATTTAAGAAATTAAATCTTGCTTAGAGCAATTTTGTTATCTGTTTTTGACTACTGCAACAGTAAATGTTTGACACAGTCCCACATAGGCAAGGGCCTGTGACTGGATTCTAATAGTGGGTGTATTGACCACTAAGCGACTAATGCAAAAAAATCACTCATAGGCCCTTGCCTATGTGGGACCATACAAGATAGTAAAGTTGCTAATACTGTATGTGTGCCCATAATAGACATGTAGATCTATGAATGAAATGGCACAAAAACATCCTGTGGAAACACTTGAGCACACTTGAGTTTGTGTGTAACGTTGCATAATGAAGCAGTAGAGAACCGTTAAGTAGAGGGAGAGTATTTTCAAATTGATCGGCAAAAGGCTCTAGAACTAGAAGAGTAAATTTTTTAAAAAGCTAACAATACTCTTCTAGAGCCTGGCTTTTTAATCCATCTCTTCAGAGTAGGGTTCAAACATTCTTAAAAAGCCCCTGGAAAATCATTTTGTCACTTGAAAAATATCTTAGATTGATGTACCCAAGTTTTAACTTATAGTCAATTTTAAATATGTATATCAAAGTGAAAGTTCCCTGAACCAGATAATGTTTTTTGTAACTTGGGTCTTTTTTTCAGAATGTTGTGTTGTAAACTTGTAATAAAATATTGTGCATTGTTTTATGTACTGAAGGTTTATGAAAGCTTGCACAGAAAGCTAGACAGTCAAAATGGCAAGCGAGCAAGGCAGTGGAACAGAACAAGAGACTGTGAAATCTGATCCAGGAAAGGGGAGTAGAAAACATGGAAAGCAGAAGAGGAAGATGAAAGAAAAGAAATCCAGAAGTGATGGAGATAACATGGAGGACTGGTTAGATTTTGGTTTAAGGAGACTTTTTAATCCTGAGAGCACAGAGTTCCTGCCAATGGAGGAGCAACTTAAGGTATGTTTAAGAGATCTATTCAGTGATTTAGAAATTTGTAACAATTCTTTTTTGAGAAATAAGTTATAAAGCTTATATGAATGTAATTACTTTGTTTTGTAAATAATATCTAAGGAATTTTTTGCATTGATGATGATGGTGATGATGACTTCTTGTCTAGTGCCTGACCGGTATCCACCTTTGCTGGGTGCTCATGGTGCTTAGTCCACAAATAAGATTAAGAAATTAATAATAAAAAAATTTATCGTATAGAGCATTATATTTCCTGAAGAAGAAACATGAAATAATACCCCCTCCCCTTATCCAATAACTAACAAGATAGTGAGAGGCCTTAATTCCGGCCATGTTAGGCAATATGATATCAGCTAGCTTTACTGCATATTTCTCTTTTTTTTCAGTTGTACAAGCACAGAGATCTGACCCTTACCAAGACATTTACCACAGCTGCCAGAGTCTTTGGCAACCCTAGAGTTAGAAAGCGTGTCCATGTTGCTCCTAAGATGGATGGAGGTGTTGGAAGGAGTGTGAATGTAAGGAAAGCTAATTCTGATCTGTTGCCACAAGATGGACGACCAAGGCTGACACCTATCAACAAAGAAGACATGGTCTTGACAGAGAGGGATAAGCAGATTATTCATGATAGCGAGGTTAGAATGGCTTGTGTATATATATATATATATATATATATATACATACATAAATCCTACTTAAGGCAAAGCCCTGTGCAAAAAAATTGACGGATGGGGGAATTTGGTGTAAAGGGGAATTTTTTGATTCGTCATAACGTTTTCGGCACTGTTTTTTTCCCATTTCCGTAGGGGTAGGAGGCATTCTATCGATATAAACATAGAGGGTGCCAAATTACTTAAATTACTACAAAGTTTTGTTCGGTAGGGAGAACTCATTTTCGTATAATATAACATGGAAAATCTATATATGTATAACTCTTGGGGATCTAACCTCCTGAGGTTGGACTTAGGGTGATGTCTGTTTTTCTTGATTATATCAATAGTTTGGGAATTTACTAAGGTATATATATATATATATATATATACATCTATTTTTTATTTTTATTTTTTGCATGTTTGGGATTTCTTTTTCAAACCTTGTTTGCAGGTTGCATTAAATCATAATTTACAACTATAAAGTATGCAACTATAAAGCACACATACTTGATAATGATAGCCAAATTAATGTCTGCATATTTCACTGACTTGAAACAAGAATCATTATATTGTTCATGTTGCCTCCTTGAATTCATACTTATTCCTGGCATCTAACTCAAAGAATTTAAAGAACCTATTTCTTTGATTCTGCTGCATACACCAAGTACATTTCAGTTTTCATGTTGACCCTTTTTAGGTGCAAGACAAAATGAAGGAGTATAAGAGTTGGCTGCATGACAGAATGGCTCTTCGAGCCGGTCTCGAGTCGATGGGTTTGAAAGAGTCCTGGCTCAGAGCTAAACCTGACCCTACCCCGCTTGAGAGAAGAGTTCTTCTGCAGCTGGAGGAAGCTAGGCGAGTGGCAGAAGCTCTTAAGGTACAGAATTTATCTCTTCTTAGACCTTTCAGATATATACTGATTTGTTGATTCAAGTTCATAGTCATTGTGCAGCTTACATTGCAAACTGCAGTCTTTAATGAAGAAATTGAAAGAAATCATGCATTTTTATTACAATTGAAAGGAAAATTGTGTTTCTTCACCTAATATATTTAGTGTGTTAATTGTTAAAAGTTACATTCATTCTAATTTCTGTGTTAAATGTACATGTATCTGCTTTTCAAGTGACAATGTGCTACATTGATGTTTGGTGTAACAGTTGATATTGTATGCAGAGTGAAGCATAAAATAATACTCTAATATACTAATGAATAGTTGTTAATAATGAAGGCTTAAAGTACCATGCAACTCTGCCAGGTACACAAAAATCATTTGGTTAACAAATTGTTATCGTCTAACAACTTATATTTTGTCATTCAAGCATCAAAATAATTATGTTTCATAAATTTTGAAAATATTTTTAAAATCATTTTCTCCAACATGCTAAGCTCCACCCTAAAGAAAATGCCCCAGATCTCATTCCTGCATTGACAACATCTGTCAATCATTAGTGAGCTAAGGAGAGACAGTGGTATGTAGCTTTGCCAGAGATGACCATCTGTTCATATAGACCATACAATGCCTACATAGGAGTTGCTATGTCAGACTTGCTGTAGTATCACCAGGAAAAGAAGGAGGTATTGGTTGAATGCATGCAATTCTATTGAGAGCATGTGCTGAGCTGAGGGAAGTTACATTCCACTGTCTATTGTAGAATGTGAGTGTAGCGGGCTGATGATTGACAAATGATGTCATTGCAGGAATGAGATCTGGAGCATTTTTTTAGGGTGGAGCATAGGAGGTTGGGAAAAATATTTCGAAAAACATTTGAAAATCTATGAAACATATCTAGATGTTTGAATAACAGAATATTAGTTGTATGCATCCCAGCACATCAACAGGAATAAACTTGCGTTTGGGTTGCAGGGGCCTTTAAACGTGCATTAATTTATTTTTTACTGTGTTTCTACATATAAATACAGTTAACTTTGCATAAGTCGGATCTGTTGGGACCACAAAAAATAGTTCGACTTGTGCAAAATTAGACTTAAGAAATGTCAATAACACATGTTTTGCATAGTTTAGTCAAAAAAATTGATTCGACGTAGGGAAAGTTCGACTTATGTGACTTTGAGTTATGCAAGGCTAACTGTATATAACTGTGTTGTTGAATTTACATATGTCTATTTAAGATTGAGATGTCAAAAATGATATTTTTCTCAGCTCCAAATACTTCTTGAGAATCTTCCTCTTCCCAAGGTACACTGTACATGTATATTATATATTGATTTTGATTGCATGACTAACATTAACTGCATGATACTTTCCCATTTATTTTTGTTATTCAATAATCATTGTCTGTTTTACCAAAATGTTCCATCTTCAAAAATACTTTTCTGTAGTTAGCATGAATTGAGTAAAAATGGATATTGTTTCTGCCTTATTTTTTTTTTTTTTTGCATGCAAAAAACTAGTTTACAGAGTCATAGAGCAATATGATTCAATGTTGTGTCAAAGTAGAGAGTAGAAAAAGCATGATCTGTGTCGAGTCCAATTTTTCTTTAGAAATCCCTATAAGGCTTTGTCCAATTGTCTTCATTTAGATTTTTCTGTCTTTTTTCTGCATGGACTATTCAAACCTTGCTATACATGTGAATCTCATTATTCCATGGGCATGGGGAGGGGTGGGGGGGGGGGAACTATGTTTATGGGTTATACTTGCCTATCATTGTTTGCTTTTCTTTTTTTGTTAACATTGTCAGATTATTCATGGGGAAGTTTTTACATCATCATAATGATAAGAACTTAGTACATTTAAATTGAAAAAAGAGAAAAATGACAGAAGAAGTGAGACAGGATTGAGATATTCTGTTCAAATCCAGCATTTTACATACATGCATCTCCATTTAAATTACTCATCACACCAGCAAAAGTTGGTAAGAACATGCTTATTTTGCCTAAGGGTTGCATACTAGCATTGACTTTGCATTGCTTTGCATTCAGTTGAAAGTAGAAGAAGTCAAAGTAGTGACCATCAAGACAGAAGACTTCTCAGAAAAGAAGCCCAAGCCTCAACCTGAAGGGATGGGAATCATCGCTGAGTACCTGGCTAGCAAGAAACAACGTCTCATTGATCTCTTCTCCCAGGCCGATAAGGATAAGAGCTGGGCCATCTCAAGGGATGAGTTCAGAAAATGCATCAAGGAGGTGGGGCGTGTGGCGCATACTAACCCTCACTCAAGCGATTTTCATTCCAACATTTAGGGAGATTTAGTAACGGATTATTTCAGAAATAGAAAACTACTTTCAGTCAGCCACAATTACTTCAGATTACCAGATCAACTTTCAGAAAGCTAATTTTAAAAAAATTAATGTTTTATCATGAATAAATGATTGTTAAAAATTAATTGTAATGGTTCAGGTGGGTTTTGGGGTATTTTAGATTACATTCATGATTCAGTAAAGTACAGTACTTTTGGTCAAATCAAGACAAACCGATATTAAGGGTACACATGTAAAATAAATTACATTGATATTGATTTTTGCTAAACGTGAGGGGTAATATTCTAAAAAGAGGTCGTGATTTTTTTTTTTCGTTTTCCCATATGCTTATTAGAAGTTGCTTTTAAGTTGCTTGGAGGTGCGATAGCTTAGTTCAGTTTATGTTATATTGCACTCATTTTGTGAAAAGTGCTTCGTGTAATTGTCTGTGCTTTAGTTGTCATAGTTTTGTTTGTTTAGTGAGATTTGCTGCACTCTTGTGGATGGAATAAGTAGTTGAATATCAGACGTCATCACTGTCATGCTCACAGAATATGTGCACTGCATCATTATCTTTTGCTTTGTTTTTATTTTTGCCTTATCATTGATAATAAGCTGCTAAAATGTGTACATTGTGCTTTTAAAACTGGATTTCTTATGTTTCGAATCTCAGTCTCTTAAAATTAATATTAACGTTTTGTTATACATGTTTATTTTATTATTGTTGATGATCCTAACAATTTATCAAATTGGCAATGTAGGCAAAGATTCCTATCTCAGAAGCTCTTTTGAACGAGGTCGTGGACAGCTTAGACTCGGACTTCAATGCAGAGATCGACTACCGTGAGTTCGTCAGAGGCATGGAGAGATACCAATTGGAAGAAAGAAAACGGAAAATCTTGGGTTAGTTTTACAATTTATAACTTACAATAATCTCTGAAGTACATTATTGGATTGAATTTAGCCTATTTACTATCGAAAGCCAGGTACCCAATTAAGCCTTATTAACTATTAAAAGCAGACTTCTCAGCAAGTAAGACACCCAATTACATCACTATCTGCTTCATTACACCCTCTGAAATTAGAAGGAGCATTAGAAATTCTATTTACAGTAATAATTTTGCAATTTTCAGAGATTAACATACTGTACCTGTATCTGTGGTATGCTTATACATGTACTTAACTGTTTATGAAACAGCACTCTTGTTAACTTATGAGTTACCATTCTTTTCGACTTTCAGCTGAAGAGGAACGGAAGAGCCAAATCAAGATAAAATCAATGCCTGAGGTGCGGACGGCTATTGCTCCTTTCACCGATTTAGCTCCTGTCCAAGAGTCTGTATCTGCACCTGTCATGCCCTCTGAAAGACATGAAGAGACCAGAGAGGTAAAAACACCAGACTCCCTGGCATCGCTCTTAGAGATTCCCAAACATGACATCACAGAACGTCGGGAACTCAGCCCCGATGATTTGATTGAGAAGAGGAAGAGGGAGAGATTCATGTCAGATAAGGTAAGTAAAAAAAAATAAGTGCATGTATATAGCTCAAGTCCAATTGTATTACTCTATAGGTCACCTATTAACCTTGAGTGAGGTTACAATATCAAGTATGTGGAAAATAAACCTTATTGTCATGATTACACCAAGAAATTAGTCCCCTTTTTCTGATACTAAATCAAGGAAAGCTGGTCAGTGTTTCTGTTCGCCTACATTTATGGTCCAAGAGCCCCTTATGATAAAGTTCGTGAATAAAATAAAGGAGTAGGAAATCACACAAAAGTCAGATATGGTTTTTAGAAATTTTCCCTTTCTTTGCTTAAATGAGTAAAGAAATGTATAGGATTTCTTTGTCAAATTTCAGTCCTTAAATAGGTGCACAATCAGTGGCTAGGATTATTGTTTAACACTTGACCACAAATTTCTGACATGAGGAGGATGAGAAGCAGAAGGAATTGAAGTAGATACAAGTAGAGGAAAAGGGAGAAAAGAGACAAGAATGAGAAGAAGAATGCTAACTTAAAGGCTGAGCTCTTTTCAGGTATGAGCTAGTAGCTCGAGTGTCTCTTCTGCATTAGGCTTGAAAAATAATTCATGTCTACATGTATACTGTGCAACTGTACTTTTGAGCTTTGGAATTAGCCATAACCTCTTCCATATATCCTGCAGCTAAAGAAGAAGAGACTACCTCGTGTGATTCAGAGTCCCCTGAAGACAGGCAACAAGGCCGTAGACCTTCACTCCCAGACCTCTACCCTAGGGGGAGATCTGGGTGTTGAGATCCATGATTATAGAGCAGCCAGACTAGCCGAGTATCACGCCATCTGTAGGCTGTGTGAAGAAAGGGGGATTCCCCTTACACCAAAACTCCTTCAGAAAGGTAAGTTTGTTTTACCTTTTTAGATGTGCAATTATTATACAAATATTCATTGTTTATGAGAGAGATGGTAATTTCAGGTGTAAAATGCAGCCATTCCATTCAATGAGTTGGTAGGTCAGATGATGTATAATTGGCCAATCAAAAGTCTAGATTCCCTCCATAAGTTATATAATGTGTCATTACAAGATGAGTAAATTTGAAAGTTATCATTATGATACCTGTACTAGACATTAGTGGACTGAAAGTAGCTTATTTTATTATTAAGTCAACTTTTCAGTGGAACTTCACAATAATAATTTTTTTTTCTACAAGTTGCAGAGCACTAAAGATTATGTAAACCATATACACTGTATTACTAACTTTGCCCTTAAGTTAGGTTTTAATTAGCTTTTTATTTTGCCGACCGCTCTCATATCTAAACTAAGAATAAAGCTATTGCTGTTGCAGATGAAATGTTTTTCACTTTCACTCCATTTATCCACACTTGTTTCTTTTCAGCACTTTTGCATCCTGGAGATAAGCGAGTAAACCATTTGAAGAAGCGTATCCGCCAGCCAGGCACTCACACCATGTCCAATAGATTTGCAGAGCCACCAAAGCCTCCCGAGTCTCCGGATGAGTTTCATGATATGGAGAAAGTTGTTGTCACCAAGTCAGGTGAGTCAATCATTTCTTGCATTTTTTTTTGCCCGTATTCCTAAAAATGGACTAATCCTGGCTCGACTTAGTAGACTAATTTGCAGAGAGAGCAATTAGTGTCAACCACTTCATTATGTACAGTGCTGATTCTTTTATGAAATGAAAAAACAGTTTATGAATGAAGTTATGAAATGAAAATAAGAAATTGATTTCATGACATGATTTTTATCAACTTGTTCAGTTTGAGAATTATTGTAATCCTTATAACATACACATGTTGTTTTGTTTGTTTGTTTGTTTTTTTGAGGGGAAAATTCTGGGCAAAATTGCAAAGGAGGGAGTTTACACTGTAGGAAACAATGCCAGGGTCAGAGTGGACAGAAGCCATGCCCTCGGCATGTTTGTCCTCCCAAACCATGGTCAGGGACATCCATGAGGAAGACAGGGTTAGCGCATCATGGGGAATACAGAAGACACAACCTGTGGGGTTACCAGTTTGACCTTTGGGGGCAGCGAGGGGGCAAAGGGCATGGTAAAAAAAGATTTTCAATCACATGTGAACATATGTTATGCTTAGAAACATTTGATAGTAATTTTGTATTTCGTCTTCCAGAGCACGAATATCAAATGTCTTAGTGCATAATTATAGCTCAGTGAACTATTATTATTGTATTAACTATTATTATTGTAGGATTGCATTAGAAACTCAAGCCATTAATTCATGAAACTCATGTACATGTAACCTGCTCATTTGTGTTGTGCTTTAGGAGAAGTATTGGTAGACTCTAAACATGTGTACCCCAAGAAGCAGGATGTCTGGCCCAAACCAGAGATGCAGAACCTATCTAGCGGCAAGGCCTTCATTTCTAGAAAGATCGACTGCTGGATGTCTTTTGAGGAGTATGAAAAACTCACTGGGTAAGTCCTTTCTATTTTCTCATATGATTGATAACTCAAGAGTTGTCTAGGACACATTCCTTTTGAGCTTTCACATAATGAAATGTATACAGTTGCAATTTTTCCACAGATTATAGAGACTCTTCCTTTGTGGTTATTGAGAAAATATTTGAAAAAAACTTGATAACCAGAGCTGCCAACCTTTGGAAGCACAAATTAGTACTCTGCACTCAGTCGAATATTTCCTCACCAAACTAAAAGTACCCTCATCTTCAGCATTGCTGTGAGGAATAGAGAGGATGGCTAGCATGATCTTAGGCAGGTACACATACTTCTGCTCAGAAGTTGATTTGTCCTTCAACTTTGAGATCTCCGACCACATGTCATCAGCTCTTTGCACAGGGGAAATGCTCACACCAGAGAGATCATCCAGTTCATAGTGAGCAAACTCATACTGGATCGAATACCTCTTGTCTTCCAACAAGTGAAATCTGTTAATGAAGAAGGACACTGACTCAAATTTGGACTCAAGCCTCTTCCTCGTGTCTGCAACACTTGCACGTTTGAATACCTCATTGTTGATTGGGAACTTCTTCAAAATATAGTCACAAACAGCTGTGAAGAACTTCCTCACAGAGGAAAAGAACTCAGTAGTTTGAGATGAAGAAAACTTGTGTGAAGCAAGTAAGGCAGTAACATCATGACCAACAATAAGCTCCTTGTCTTCCTTCTGGTTACTGACATCTTTATAGTTGCATGATTCTACAGAAGTTGCAGACACAAGGGTTGTTGGCTTGACAAAGTGCAGTAATATTTCTTTCAGAAAGTCCTGGAGTTTGTCATGTAGAAGGTGGATTTTGGATGCGTCTTCTTGCAGTTCAAGGTTGAGACGAGTGAAAGTGGGGATTATTTTCAACAGAAAGAGGCAGTACAGTTTGTTGTAGTCATTCAGCCTTTCAACAATTTGGTTTGCTTTGTCTCCTGAAGCTAAAGCAGTTCGTGATGGTGACGTCTTTGTTCCTGAAACCAGCATCCCTGAAGACTTCTTTGTAGCAGAACTACAGCTTGAAGATGGAGGCTTAAAGAGGCTGGAGGACAGATCTTTGGTAGTCTTCTTAGATGAAAGGACTGTAAATCAGGAAAGAGAAAACAAAATCCAAATTTTTTGTCAGATGACAGAGTAATAAAAAAATCAGCTCTTGGCTCCTTTTGTGAAAGATTATTTTTAAAAAGGGGGGAATTAAGTACGTTAAATTTTCAGTAGTAGTATTCTTTTACTTACTATGACCATTTCCTCCAGGCATTTGCAAACAAGAGGAAATACTCAGACAATGTTCAACAGGCTAACCTTCATCAAATGCTAGAGAAAATACACCTAGTCAAAACCAACCTGATAAATGGCCTGTGCAGAATTTTCTCTATAACATATATTCCTAGATTAATCAAAATCGATTGACCATGCACTACATGACTTATACAGTACATGATTATTTATTTATTTTTAATACATGTATTAGTATTACAGTCGTTACAAGTACAGTATAAGCTAATATTTTCGCGTACAGATATTTTCGCGAATGAGAGACTCCAAGACATATTCGTGCGTCGTTGCTTTCGCGAATGGCCGACCCAGGCCCAGGCCTGCGATCTGTCTATCTAGCGATAAACAATATATACACACTGGCACTGCCACTCTAGTCAGTCACACGAGCATGCGAACTGTACTTCACACTGCTACTATACCAGTAAATCATACACACCCATGTTAATGTGGCATTATATTCGCGTGGTGTTAAATTCGCGATCAACAGGTATACTCGCGAAATTCACGAAAATTTCAGCTTATACAGTAACACTCACAATTGACAATAATTTTGTCATCAAAATTCTTGGTTCAATTTTTTCTGTTGTTGCTTTTGTTGCTATTTTTTACAATGTGAAGAATTTCACATGTCATACAAATAGAATCACAGTCATCAAAACTACTTGGACTGGATCTGGTGGAGGGTGTTCCAATAAAATGAAATTTAATACTCACATAAATTCTCTTTGGAGAAGCACTGCTCTCTGTCTCAGGACTCCTCTTAGCTGGCTGTTGTGAAGAGCTGGCACATTTCTTTGTAGTGCTGGTGGTTTTTGGTGCAGCACTGGTGGCCTTTTGTGTAGCACTGGTGGCTCTTGGGGCAGTACTGGTGGTCTTTTGTGTAGCACTGGTAGCTCTTGGTGCAGTACTGGTGGTCTTTTGTGTAGCACTGGTAACTCTTGGTGCAGCATTGGTGGCCTTTTGTGTAGTACTGGTGGTTCTTGGTGCAGCACTGGTTGCCTTTTGTACAGCACTGGTGGCTTTCGAAGTAGCGCTGACTTTCTTCTGTGAGGTGCTTGATGCTTCCTGACTAAAGAAGCACCTGAGCGGTTCCCATTGCTCAATCAAACGACCTAATGCTCTCTCCAAAGATAGCCACCAAGTGCACAATGTTTGAGGATGGCATGTTGCTCCACTCCGCACATCACTTGAACTTGTCTGTACTCCTTCTGCCTCTTGCTAGATTTCTCCAGGAAGTAGTAGATAGGGATCAAGAGATCTACAGGAGCAAAAGGAAGCTGGTTAGCCCCTTTATCTGAGGCAAGATGGATATGATGGCAGGGGCGACCCATGATAAAGATGTTGTTGTTCTTCTCTTTTACAAAGGCACATACTCCATTCTTGTCCCCCCATCATGACTGCTGCATTGTCAGCAGAGAAGCACATTACGTTCTCCCACGAAAGTCGATTTTCCACAAAAATCTTTCAAGAAGGTTAAAGATGCCTTTTCCTGTGGATCTCTCATCTGTAGTAGCTATCTGTAAAAGGGCACTGATCACCTTTCTGCAGTCCTCATCAAAATATCTCACGATAACAGGATACAGCTGTTCCTTTGCAGCACGATCACAGCTTCCAACTGAGATGTTAAGTGATAGCTAAAAAAAATCAGGGCCCCTGGTGGGGTCAAGAGGCAGAGCCTGCCCCCTGCAGCTGGTACGTTTTCTTGTTCTTTAGAGGGCTAAAATTATTAATCTACAGTAATACATTATAAAGAAATAATATTTCTTTATAATGATATTTCTCTGACATGATTGACTAATATTTTAGGCAATTGATCTGCTTTTTACCACACTACATGCAAATCACCTTGCCCAGTTGCCTTTATCTTTCTGAGCAAGATCTAAACTCAAAACACACAATACACTCAGGTGGCATGAAAATTTTCACATGCACAAAAAATCAGTAAAAATCAGTGAGGGCCAAATGGTCTTTTAATTCACAGCCCATCCCCTCGTCCCTCTTGGGATGAGCTTGTAAACACAAACTCTCCTCATTACATGTATTTCCACAACCATGACAACAGAAGTTCACATCTAGACTTCCCTACCAGTAACCAGATTTTTTTCAAAGGAAAATTACTTTATCTTCATTCTATAACATTCCAGAATTTCCCTGATTGTATGTAGTCAACCACAGCTAAATTCAAATACTCTAAAATAAAGTTAAAGAGTAGAAAACAAACCACAAAAGCCTGGTCATGAAGATCAATTCATGATGTGCAGCCAGTGCACCCACCACACTACCGGCTAGGCCGCTGGTGCTGGGGAAAAACGCCTCCCATTCCTGCTGGAAAGTGAATTCCAGCAAGGATTCTTCAAGAGATTATTTCAACAAATTAACCATCAAAGTAGACATTCTCCCTCACCTGAATAATGAAAAATAGCAATGATATTCCATTTGGACTGATTTGTGAAATTTAGTATCAGTTCCCAGAGGACAAATTATGCCGGTTATAAGGGGCTGTGATTTCACTATCTCACAATAGCACAATCATGAACTGCCATCATGCATAACATGGACTCGCTGCAAAGTACCTTATCTTGTCACTGTACACTGTTTGTGCTCACAGGCATGCTTCGTATACACTGTGCATGTAAGCACAAACAGTCCACATAGACAAGATAAGGTAGTTGTATGGTATCTACATAGTATTTTCACAGATTTTACTATGAAAATTGATTTTTCCCGGAATCTTTTTTTGGCAAGGAAAAAATCAGGAATTCAGGAAAAATCCGGAAAACTGGCATCTCTGTTCCTGTCTGCTTATGATGCGATGCAGGTTTTGTCTTACCCGTAGTCTTTCGAGATGACATTTTCACCATCAAATGATTCCATCCAATAACTCAAAATGACCAGAAAATTCTGATTTGTCAGATGCAAAATCAGAAAGTGGATGATATATCCATTAAACTAAATCATATGATCTTTGAAGGTAGAGGTTTGCATGGTGGAACTGGTAACGTTGAGAAGGCTTACGGTTCACTATGTGGTTAGTCCTGAAAAGGACTGTTGAGTAAGAAGAGGAAAGTTCTTACTCAACAGTCCTTTTCAGGACTAACCAATGGTTCGGGACTAACCACACGGTGAACCGTAAGCCTTCTCACCGAAACTAAATCATGTGTACTGCTAAATAATTCCTGAAATAAATCCAAAATCCAACACTCGTAAGTCACGTATTCATTTCTGCTCAAGCGGACGCAGCGTAGAGGGACGCTACCTTCAGAGGTTCCCCCATCAACCCACTGCCAAAACCCTGGGGGAGATATCGCAAAGTTCCGCTGTGTGTCAACTCATCGTGGTGGCTCAGCTAGCTCAGAAAACAATCACAATTTCAGCATACAGCATTCAGAAACATTTTACAAGTGTTGGATGATATGTAAGCTCCAAAATTCTAAAAAATCAGAAACTGGATGAAATATCAATTAAAACAAAATCATGTGAATGATGCCTGAAATAAATCCAAAATCCAACAATCATTCGTTGTTTCTGCGAGGGGGGAATTAAACAGCGAGTGTGCATTATGTGGCAGCAGCACACGTGCGAGCTAGCCTCAACCTACCGCCAAAACCCTGGGGAGATATTCACGAAGCTCTGCTAGGAGTTACTTTCATGCGTGTGTGCGCGCTTTTCAATTCAGCACTCCAGTACGTGTTGCATAACCTGTGTATATTATTACACCTACTTATGATGCCTCTTTTTGTAGTTTTAAAAAAAATTATTTTTTCCCTAATTCATACTTTTTGGATGCGTTTTTATATTTTCATATTTTCGTAATCCCTTCAGATTTTCGTAACAATTACAAATTTTCCTTAACAGTTGGAAGCTCTGGATAACTAATCAACAATTTGTAAAGTCCATTATCCTTTTTTATGAGGCATATCATATTCCTAGAATTGACCTTAGTAGGCTTATATGTAATCTATATTCCCAGATACCGACTGCAAGTAATCAATGATGTTGAGTTTTCATGTAGCAAAACTTGATTCTCTATACGGTAAAATACTTCGAAATATATTCTCTTCAGTTTTGCTAATAGTCTCTATTTAATAGGGTACTTTATCAACAGATAGATGTACATTCCCCAAAATCTCAGATTACTTTCATATAATTAGATTGGCATCATAGCATGATATTGCTGGTTGTTAAGAATCTTTTTTCCCTCTCTTTGTCCATTCATGATACAGCCATCTGAAGCAGCGCTACGTTAGCCTTGAGAACGTTCCTGAGCACGATGTCTTCTGGCCTGGGTTCCTCTTGGACAAGGTCCAGCTCTACATGCCAGAGACCAGGTCCCGAGGCGAGAGGTCCAGTCATGCAGTATTCCAGCCCACTACCCTGCGGACAAAGCGTTCCAACCCTGGTTTCAACAATGACATCTCTTACTGGCTGGTCAGTGATCAAAACTACCTCAAGAGTGGTGGCATTGATGAAAGGAAGGTCTACAGTATTGATTGGAAGTGAACAATCTTGTAAATCCCTTGGACATGATGATAAATGACTTCAGTGGCAAGTTGTAATAAAACTGATCAAACTGTTTTACTGATACATTCTTCTCTGAAGGAAGAACACCCAAATAATTATGGATGAACATATTCTGTAGATGCTGTCTTGATAATGGATAATACACAACAAAGCTACAGCACAATGGTAGAATCTTTTGATTAGCTTGCTGAGAAAAAATTCAAGTAAACTTGTAGGGTTTAGTTTAAACAATTTTTTAAAAGCTGAATGGAAGAAAAAAAAATAAACTTACGATACTTTCAAAATACCTGATACTGTTTGCTCAGTTTTCTTTAAGGAAGAAAGAAAGAAAACCATGGTGTATTTGTAGACTCGATGAAAGCACCATGGGCCCGAAGTCAGTAGTCACACAGTGGCAATTATCTAGTACCTAGCTTTGTTGATTTATTTCTCTTGTACTGCAACAATGTGTATCAGAACCACATTGATCTAGCATTTCTTTCAATTCACCAAGGTGATCAACAGTTTTGAACATTTCAAAATTTATGTTACATGCTCTCCAATCAAGACTCTAAATGGTGCTCAAGGAAAGTTTACCAGAAGAAAGAACTAAAAGAAATCAGAAGATATAAAACCGTTTCCTCAACGAATGCCAGATAGCAACAATTTTGGCTGAATTTTTAATGCCCGGCGACAAAAAAAGTGACAGTTCACTAGAAAGTTGTGATTTGCCAAAAACTATTGTCAATTTATCTAGGGCTTTAAAGAGAGATACTTCATTTCTTTCCAAATAAAACAAACAAATAATGACCTAGCAAAATATCTGTAGATCTTTTGCAGCACACTAGAAATTTAAATTCACAATGAATTAATGTCTCTCTTTTGATATTTTATAAACATTGCCTTACTATATGTATTCTCACCAAAGTAATGAAGTGGTTTGCTTCCTTCTTTAAAATAAAATGGTATTTTGTACTATATCAAAGTAATAATATATTCTGAAGATGAGTATAAGACTATTTTCCATATATTACATACAGTATTTTTCTATATCAATGGAAAATTTAACTTTATATACATGTGTAGTAATCACACATTACTTGCTTCACATAAATGTGTCACTCTTCATTTCTGTACACTTAAAAAAAAAAATGTAAAAAAAAAATGTATCCACTTTTCCTCCTCATTTCGGCTGATTAGTTCTGCAAGGCAAATTAGTTATGTTGATAAAAATAGATCTATGGTCTATGATTGAAAAAAAAGTTGAACTTCCAATATATACTGTACAATGATTTTGTATACATGCAAAATACACAAAATCCATTAGTGTGATTAGTTCACTATGCCATGCAGTGCATGGGAATGCTTCCTGGTGCAGTTGTACCTTCACATTTCTGTAAAAGCATGATTATGAAAGGCAATCCTGTTCAGAGTATTCTTATTTCACAAGTTTGAATGGGACCAGAGTATTGGAAGAATTGGGTCTGATTTGAATCTTGATGGAGTTGTGGTTCAAGGCCAGAATTTATTCTTAAAAGGATCATCTGGTTCTGACAATATCTTGACACCCAGTGAAAAAATGGTGATGACAGTTGAGAGCATTAAGCTCAGGACACATGAACTTTGGAAAACTATATACCGGTACATGTACTCTGTGTATTAAGAATCATCTCCAAGGCACTTTTCTATAGAAAGTTATAATACACAGTTCATGTAAGGAAAACAATTAATTTTTATGCTACTGCCAAATTAATATATGTTCAGTGTTCATTTTTTTAGGTTTGTAAAATGTTTTTGTATCATATCATAAATAGGGTATTTAACTGATTATATAGGGCATAAAGGGAACACCATGTGGGTGTTCTCCATGCCAAATATATGCCCTTGTTTTTATTCTATAAGCCGTTAATTTATTTGTCTTTGTTTTATATTTTATATAAATGTATATGTATATACTGTATATATTTGTATAAAAATGTATCTTTGACATAAAAGAACTCACAAGTTCTCTATACTCTACACACATGGATTTGCACTGGTATTGATATTCATGGTTATCTCATGTTCTTGCCATCCAAAATAAAATGTCTTATTTTGCACATGGGAGTTTTATGTCCATTCTGTTGTGTAATGTTGTGCACTAAATTCATTATATTATGTTAATAACTATGATCTTTACGAGATTATGGAAGATGAGCAATATCTCAATAGACAAGTTGTTCTTTATAACACTAAAAAAAAAAAATAAATAAAAAAAAACCACTAAAGAATGCACTAATATTATTTATAAAACGGGTTCAAGAATGTAGCCATCCTGATTGGTCAAATAACACCACGTGACCGTGCAAAAAAAAAGTGATAACGCACGGCGAGGGGACTAACGCACGGCTAATCCGGATCAAACACTAAGATTGTAAGAAAACACCAAGATTGTAGACCCGTTTTATAAAACTTTTAATACATGGTTTTGAGGTCGTGCATTAGTGCGATCCAGCAACACGCAGGTTTTTATTGTGGTGTCTAACACACTCGGCTACGCCTCGTGCGTTAGTACACCACGATAAAAACCTTTGTGTTGCCAGATCGCACTAACGCACTCCCAACCATGTATTAATAGTATAATAATACAGTGGAAACCCACTACAGTGGAATCTCGTTATAACGAGGTCCTTGGGACCAGAGAAATTACCTCTTTATATCGAAACCTTGTTATATCAGGGCCAAAATACAATAGAATACAAAGAGATGGGACCAGGAAAATCACCTTGTTATAACGTGAGTTTGTTATATCAGTGCTCTTTATAACGAGGTTCCACTGTATAACGAGGACCTTGGGACCATGACAATTATCTTGTTATATCAGGAATCTCTTTATATCAGGGTGAAAAAATAATTGAATACAAAGACCTGGGAACAGCGAAATTACCTTGTTATACTAGTATCAGGAATCTTGTCATATATATCGGAGCTCTTTATAGCGAGTTTCCACTGTATATGACAAATTATCACTTGTTGGATTTAAGAAATGGGTGTTATTCTGAAAATTCTTTCACATGTGTATATTTATTTTAGTGACAGATAATTTAATTACACTTTAGATAATTTAAAGACATCATGAAAATTTGTAATATCAAAATTCATTATAACAAAAATATTTAGAAAACCACCCCAGGGACCTGTCTCACATGTAAATCTCAATGGGATATCTGCTAATCTAAATTTATGATGGTTTTATGATACAGGCACCATAGATCCTGGACTGAACATTCCCAATTTGAATAAGAACATTAATACACCATATAAATATTTTTTAAAAGAACATTAATACACTGGTTTATAATTAATAAGGTTAGGCAGTTGACTGGACATAGGTTTTAATTTTTTTCCATTTCTCCCCTTTAAAAAAGTATTTAATATTTTGGGCTATTTCACAAAATCAAATATAAGTAATTTTTTTGAAAGTATGATTCAGAAATGGCAGTTTGAAACAAAAAAAAACTCAATGATTTTTTCCAACACACTACAATACTTAGTTTGTTTCAAATTGAAATTCAACCATTTTAAATTTGTCTTGCTCCCAAATGTGGAATGAGTACCTTTAACTGTACATGAATACAGAATCATACTAGGATATGTACTAACAAAATAGAGGAATTATCAATGAAAGTTCTCCAATGATAGAATCATGCATATTTTTTCAGGACAAACGGTGTAGGGACATGAACACAAAACACCACCACCAAAAAAAGACCAGTATTCTATTCAGTTAAATAGGTTTTTAAATATTTATTTCGGTGAAAGTTTGATCTTAAATTCAAACCTTGATTCTCCCTCGTACAAGTTTTTATAATATAATTGAATATCCAACATTTTCAGATTTACAGGCAATTCTAACAGGGATAATGGTGAGATATTTCTTTAAAGTACGAAAATTAAATTTCTCTTGCATGAACTACATAACAGACAGCAGTACTGATTTCCTTTTCTTTTTTTTTTTCTTCTTTCTTGTTACAGTAGAAAATCAGATTTGAATGAGAAAACAACATGCGAGTGGATCTTTTTTATCTACTTGTATGACACAGAATCCAATCAGAATGATGTGATTTACACTACAGCATGAAAGCCATACTTTCTCAAATGTCCTCCTCTTACAGGTGCATTAATCAAATATTTCAAATGGAATTAAACAGGAGATGTCGAACTTCATGTCACCCTTTGATTATAAAATCCCTCCTTGGTCATAGAAGTTGGAACCTTCTTCTTGTGGTTTGAAGTATTAAAATATTGACATTCTAGTTTCATTTATTTCTGATAGCTTGAACTCCACAGTAAATCCCACATATTACCAAGTTATTTAACTGAAAATAAATTATGCAATCTTCAATTCTGATAAATAGCGTACATTTTTAAAAGCTTCTCTGCTTTTCTGACCAAAATATTGCAAAAAATAATAAAATGTACCTACATGTGTATTTATGGATATGTTTGCACCTTCTATTAATGACTGTTTCTCAGTATCATTTTATTTCCCATAAAGCTTTTCAAGTTACAATAACCTTTTAATAACAACCCAACATGCAATTAAGTTATTGCCTCATTCCACAATTTCCACTCTTGTATTATAGAAATGTGATGGGGAAAACAAAATCTTTATTTAGAATAGGACTTTACGAGAAAAAAAAAGAAGTGATAACACAAAAATGTATAGCTCTAACACAGAAATCTGGCTCTCTATGATTTTATGACTTTTCTTCAGCCCTTGCAGCAGCCTCTCTGGCCTTCTTTCTACTCTTCTTCGACTCTCTCCCTGATTTGGGTGGATGTTCCCCGCTTCCTTTACCTACCCCGCCCCCACTAGCACCCTCCTCCTTGCCTCCTTTGCCTTGGTGAGATGACTTCTTCTCCCCCTCCTTGGGTTTCTCTCCTCCTTGCTGTAGTCTCTCCACTCCCCCTGAAGGTGGGGAGGGGGTGCCATCCCCCGATGCCCCTTGGGCCATTTCCTCTTGTTCTCCACTCTCCTCCACTGTCATTTTCTCGAGGACCTTCCCTATATCTTCAACACTGGATTTCTGCATTCAGTGAAATAAAACACAAATTCATGTTAGTAATATTTTCAAAGATATATATATATATATATATATATATACATGTATATACATATTTTGTTTTATGTAGGGTTTGGTAACCTTATGGTTATAGATGTACATGTATCTACAAGGCTAGTCTTTAATAAAAAGACATCAGCTTCACATAATTACCGGTAACTCCTTTTTCAGCCATACATGCAATATCAACATTTAAGTTGTAAAAAGAAAAACAGCAAAATAAATCAAACATAAATGTTCCCTCTTTGACCTTAAACCCTGTTTTCTAAACCATCATAATTGTAAAATATGTCATATATTTGTGTTTCATTTATTCTTTGATGGCATCCTACATACAGTTTTTTTTTTACCTCCTCAGACCTATTAAACCCATCCACTGACATAACTATATAATTAAAGCAATATCATTTGGATTATCATGAATCCAATGTATTCGTCTAACGGTATCTCACTTGAAAAACTGTGAATAATGAAAGTGAGTTATATACCTTGTTTCCAAAGGATGTCAGATCTCGCTTCATGGCATAGGCATCTTCACCATCAGCATAATACTTGGGTTCTATATCATTTGTTCTGATAAAGAAAGTGGAAGATCCATATATCTAACACTGTGCAATAACACATAAGTACTTCTTTTTGGGGGCCAGGTAGAAATTTCATATTTTCAAACAATGCTCATCATAATGGGAGAGTTAGTGCTATTATCTTGACTATTTCCATCTGCGTATCAAACATGGGACCAGGGCCCTCTTGCATAAAAAGTTGCGATTAAACGCAACTCAAAAACTTAAACGCAACTCGATTTTCAACCAATCAGGATCGCGTATTTGGGACTTGCGTTTAATTTTTTGAGTTGCGTTTAATCGCAACTTTTTATGCAAGAGGGCCCAGATTAGCTTGGAAGGGCAAATAAAATATTTCCACTGAATAGACTCATGATGTATACATGCTCAATACGTCATGAAAACTTCTTTGGAGAGAGAGTATAGTTATCTATCATTTCTTTCTAAAATTCAGAATTAAACAAGTCTACATTATGTAATAGGAAACTGGAGAACAATATAGAACCGAGCAGTAGTATAGCTTCCATTATACTGTAACGAAATTGAGTTTAGCCCTAGAACCGTAGAGGGCGATGTTTTCATTGTTTCTATCTATTGTCTGTGTCAAAGCTAGAGACACAAGGTTTTATGCGGCAGCCCGTGTTGAGCTTCCCTCGAGAGAAGTTGTGTATGTTAGCTCCGGGAATATAGTCTCATTTCAACTGCAGATACTGTGTAAGTGTAAATAACTTATTTGGTTCATTTCTTTACAACTAGCTAGTACGCTAAGTGATTGTCTGAGTGAGTAATATGAGATTATGAGAATCCACGCTGCACAATAGATTTTTGTGAGAACCCACAGAGTGTTTGCTGGGTGAATGACTGCAGAGAATGTGGACCGGGTTCAAGAGAGATCAACTGCTTGGCAGAGTGCCCCAGGAGAGCCCGGTTTCGCGACAATACTATACAGATGCTAAAGAATACTTACGTAAATTTGAGAGTGTTCTGGTACAAGTGGAGAGCAGCACGGTTGCTAAAGTTAAAAGAATGATATATCAAATAAGTCAAAATTATATTTTGGTACTAGGGACATGTTATGAAATAGTTACATGTATTATTATTATCAGCACATAAGTGAGTGAATTTATCAACAGTAAGTAATCTGCTCAAAACTAAATTAGAAAAGGACCATCAAGGTGAAAGATAATATCAACAGAAAAATTAACAAAGAATAAAATTTGTTACATTCCCTACTGACCGAAATCAATAGCAATATCTGGATAAATGTATTCACTAATTTCCATGTGTATATCTGAATTCTATTGCAGAAATACACAACATGCTGAGAAATTTTGGTCAATCATTGTACTTCACCCTGTGATGTTCCCCAAAGAGAAGAGGAAACCGAAGAAAAATAGCTATCTTGGGCTCATAGATACAACTGATTTTCGAAAAAAAGTTCACCAAAGCATATATGTCCATGAACATACTTAATAAACACAAGATTTTTCTCTGCTGTCATATCATATTCATTGGTACCTGCTCCCTTGGTCAAATAAACGGAAGAATGATCATGATTTAATTTGTAAAAAAAAAGCAAGTGATTTTGAACCAAAAGAGAGCAGCATACAATGAAAAAAAAAATACAAAGCATACCTCAGTTATATCAGCCTTTGGGAAATTGCACTTAATCATGAAAACTGCAAATAATCATAAATTCACACAAGATAAAAACAACCCTTACCATCTAGTCCCCTCATAAGAATGCACAAGAAACTTACCTTTTTCTGACATGCAATGAAACATATTTTGCATTGAAGCATTCGGTCATAGCTAATGATGCCTGGTTCATGAGTTTCTGTGCTAGACCAAGTCTACGATGAGATCTCTTGACAGCCTGAAATAAGAACAATAATAGATTTTATTTAACATCCCAATATTACTACAAGTACATATACATTACATTATAAAGTACTAAATGGTAAAATTTCACAAAGTTTTGCATCCTTTGTAATCCTCTAAGTTCGATATGTCATTACTATCCACACTGCACCATAAAGAATGAAAGAAACTTGTGAGAGTCAAATTTTTTTCAGACGGGGGTGTGCCGCAGCCGCCCTCGAAACGGGGGTCTAAGGAACGGACTTGAAGAGAAAAACATAGGGTCTTTGGAACGGTGGATTATACCCCATAACCATGGTCTAAGGAACTACGGCACTTAGTGTGGGGATTCTATAGAGTAGATGCTGCGAAGCGCGGCCGGTAGCCGGTCTGCGGCTGGTCCATCGTTTGCATTGCAAAGTCACTTTAAAATTGTGTGTGTGTGTGTGCGTGACATGTCATATGTGAGGCACAGTGAGGGTGATGCGTGTGTGTGTAATGCAAACGATGGACGGGCCGCAAACTGGCTATCGGCCACACTTCGCATCTAGTGCATGCATATATGCAATTGCGCACGCAAGTGAATGGACATATTACGTACATGACAGCTAGGGAACGGGCCACGCCGGGGGAAAAGGAGAGAGGAGAGAGATGAGTACCGGACGGGTATCTTGAGAATGCGGGAGAAGGGTGAAAACTGTTGTTAATGGAAATTCGGGTATCTTGAGAATGGCCAGTGGCCGTTGAAAAAAGGGTCATCAAAGCGGCACATACTCGTCTGTCCAATATATTGAGTGTCAACCCCCCCCCCCCCCCCCCCCCCCCCCCCCGGGTGAGAGTAGGCAATTCTTTTTGTGTAAAATCATAAGAATGAAATTTACACAATAAATAACTGTGGGAAAAAGAACATCAATCTAAAGAAAAATCTCATGCTCCGAGACAAGGGTGGCTGCATCAGCATAAGTTTAACTCTGAGTAAAGGTAGGATTTTACACAAAAGCCCCCCCCCCCCCCAACAAAAAAAAACAAAACAAAACAAATTACAATATGTTTTACAGGTGAAAAATATGCTGCAGTGTTTGTTTGTTCATTTCTATTTTTCTTTCTTTGTTTCTTTTACGTTTTAAACCTCATGGGGGGTCTAAATCACAAGCAAATCCTGTAAAATTGACAATACCTCAAAAATTGCTTTAAATTTTTGTTAATGTTCTTACATAATCTAAAATTACAGCCCCGAAATAGGCATACTTACCAGTGACGTGATGTGACCATGGGGTACTTCATCAGGATCCTCCTCCCTAGTATCCAAACAAAACATTTAAAGAATTATATTAAAACACTGTCTCAAACAATCATCTTTTTCTATACATGTACTGAGCAGATTATATGACCGTTTTCTGAAATTCCTCGATACTGTCTCTGTAAGATAAAGCACACTGTGCACGACTATAGGTGACTTGACTAAAGGACAATATGACGGTAACAAATATTTCAAAACTAAGATCGCTATCAAAGAGAGAAAAACTGGCAACTGGAATATATGTTTGAGATGTCATTCTTTAACTATTCTTCAACTGTTTTGTATATATTTTGATGTTATTAATTTCCATTATCTCAAACTTTTCCATTCTGTTTCTCTAACATTTCAACTTCCACTGAGGCTAAGTATGTAAGAAGGTTTATTTCCCTTTTGCATGTCATGCTATGTATTGTACGTGGCTGAAAACTTAACTCAAGTGCACTCACAGAACCATTACTATGTGGGGCTGTGTCAATTTCGGCGGCAGTCATGACCTCTTAGTTGAAGAGGTAAAAACACCATATAATCAGCAAAGTTTAAAGAAAATATTTCCTTCTACATTTTAGGATGATAGAATATCTAATTTCATGCCAGATTCTTCTATATGATCTTTATCAATTTGATAAAGTGAAATTTTCAGGCTGTTTTTTGGTTGGTGATCTTGCTCCTCTCCAGCACGCATATGTGCTAGATATCACACACTTACTATGGGAGGTAATTGCTTAAGGTATGAAGGTACAGAGTGAGAGGTTATCTTCAATAACCTTGAATAAGTGTGAGTGACTCAAGCGTACACTTTGAAAGGAAAAAAAATTTTTTTTATTTGTTCTAAACTTACATTTTAGCCAGCACATATCCCACAATCTTCCCATCCTCATCTTCTGCCACATATGAAAGCTGAGGCCATGAGAGCCCATGGTAGAAGTAGTACTTCATCTGATAGTTCTCCGGCAGACAAAGTAGGTTACAGTGCTGCATGTTTATAAGGTCCTCTGGCTGTATAAAGTTAAAGTGATTTGGTAACTTTGTAGAGGCTTGATAAAATCTGAGCTGCCTGGCCTTACATGCTATCAGTGTATGTAATATGGTATAAAAATGAAGCCCAAGAAAAAAAAAAAAGCACTTTAAAATCATCATGTGCTTCACAAAATTAAACATATGCAAGTGACAGGAAATGCCAGACTCATTTTCCCCCATAGACTCAGTGTTAGACTAAAGTGTATGGCCATACGCTTTCATAAATGGGAGTATTCAGTCATAGATATCTTAATAATAGTATTGTATATTTGAAAACCTTTCTCTGCCTGGCTATTTATTTATCCTTCTGAACATCATTATACAAGACAGATATCAAAATTCACAAAGTTACCGAATTAATCCCTTTAAGTGTTTTTTTTTTTTAATAATTAATTTTCTCTATCATTTTGTTTTCATTTCGTTTCCATCATTCTATCATCTTCTCTTTTGACATTTTCCTTATGTTATACTATGTTTTATTGTTCGATAATTTCATTTTCTCTTTCTATCTTTCCTTGTTTTCTTTTGTTTTAATGACTATCGTCTTCTCTTTCTTTTCTTTACATTTTCTTATTTATTGCTTTGTATTTACTTTTTGTCATTCAATTATTTTCTTGAGGAACGGGTCCTAGTTAGACCGCTCTAACGAAGTGAGTGTGAATGGGGTCTAAGTAATTAAGAATATATGACTGAGATTTTTTCAAGCTGAATTTGGAAGAAAGTAGACTCTAGCACTTATACTATATAGTAGTGTAGGACTCGGGTTCCAACACAATAGACCGCTTCGGTAATGTATGCAAATTTTATACATACCTTTCAAACAAAGGTTGTTCTTGACAACCTGAAAGCTTGCCGGAGGCTTGCCGGACATAGCAACAGATAATGTATGCAAACTGGATTCCAAGCATTGAGGCTCATTTATAAAAATCAGGTTAATGGAATAGCTCGTCACTAGGTGCTCAGAGAATTATGTGCATAAATTTGTATACATTACAGAAGCGGTCTATTCCAGCACACTCTTGAACAGAGCAGAGACAGCACAGCAGAGGTGTTGTTCACTGTTCAGATGGAAATCTACTGGCTAACTCCCTGTAACCAGGTTTTAATGTGTAATTGCATACCATACAAATTCCATGCAAATTATAACAAATATTCATGTAGTCACATAGATCAACATCACAAAGTGTTCTTGAATATTCAAATGCCTAAACAATAGACAAATGTTAACTATTCATAGTATATGTTAATTATTCTTTAAGCTTGACTGCACTGGTGAATATTCATAAAGTATAAACCAATCTGAATCAAGGGAAAAGGAGGGAAAATTCCAACCAATCAGGAAGAGAGGATCAAAGATGATAGATGATGGTGAGGTGGTTATATACAAAAGGAACATGAGTGAGAATTGTGAGTAAGGGATGACAGAATAGTATGAAAGGGGGTGAATCAAGGATATGTAAAGAGGGAGAGCAAAGAAGTTCAAAATAAATCCCTACAGTAGCATTACTATACTTCATGTGTATACTCTTGGATGGCAATACACCTCAACAATTTCAAACACCACTACACAAAAGTCACCAACAGCCAATTCCAAAAATGAAATCCGTAATTCAGACCACAGCATCTATCTAGATCTACTCTAGTAAAGTATGAGTGTTCTTAGCTAGAATTTAGTAATCAAAAGGAAACCTTACAGATTGGTATTTAATGATCAATTCAACCTCTCCGGGCTAACTCGGCACTAGGGTTAGCTCAGCCTTAGCGGAAAATCACGGCTGAGTGAGCCCAGAGAGTTGAATTGATCGCAAATATTTGTGTTGAATTTCACATTAATTACACATTTCAAAACATTCAAAGTGTACCAATCACCTAAAAAAATAATTTGTGTACAGCTAGAAAGTATAAAATCAACCCGAGTCAAAGAACTTTGTCTGGTATTAGGTCTATATAGGTCAACAGTTAACGAGTATGAAGGAAATAAAGGATAACATGAAAATGCTCTTGCGGAACCAAACTCAGAGTTCGGTTCCACGCGAGCCTTTACCTTGACGAGCACTACGGCCACCCGTAGTCTACGGGTGCATCGAGTAGTCTACTCACGAGTCACTTTTACGCTTATAGAGAGTGTAATTAAAATTGCAATATCTCTTTATAGAATTAATAATATTTGAAGCCCATATTTTGAATATATTATAACAACATGCAACCTCGAACATACACAGCAAAATTATTTTTGGTAATTGGTACCCTTTAAATTCAAAATTATTTTATATCATTATCAATGAGTAAAATGATTAGTAAAGAAGTAGATCTCTAGAATAATGCTGAAAATTTCAAGAAGTAAAAACTAGATCTAGATCAAACCACGTATAGTGGTCATACTGACCACTACGCGGGACGAATGCAAAAATACTAGTCATTTTCTCTCGCATGTACTTAAGGTATGGGAGGAAAAGTAAGATAAATATTTAAAATACTTCCTTTCAAATTCAGCGCTTTAAAATCTCTTTCCTACCTTAAATGGCCGTTAGGAAAAACTTCTGATATTTCCAGCAAAATCCAAAGTCAAAATCATGTCCAAAACCTAAGAAATCCCCGCCAATTTTTTTTGCGATCGCATGTTGTTTTCATGGTGCCGATGTTTTTAGACTAAATCGGCCAATAAAATTTTGTCCACAATGAAACTCGGTATCGCGTGCACATCGATCTCTACGATCGCACACACGGAAAATCGGGACTTACGTGTGCGCGATAGGAACCGAACTTTTAACGACCGAATTTTTTAGCGGGAGATGTCAGCGCTCGCGGCGATCAGGAAATGTACATCATGACTTGCGATACCCCGTTTCGCCAGAAGTGACAGTAAATTACAGATTTCATTTTCGGAATTATCTTTTCCAACATCGGTGAGTTGAATTTATTGTATTTCATGAATATGTTGGTGTCGTTTCTTGTAAATTAAATGCCGATTATGAGTGAATGTTGGTGACTTTTGTGCAGTGGTGTTTTGAAAGTGTCGAGGTGGATGACTGCCTAGAGACTACACACGAAGTATAGTAATGTCGCTATGAGTGATCTAGATCTATGCAAAACATGAAATTTAACTTTAGTTTAAGGCCAAAAAACGGTACGGTGCATAGCGTCGACTTCAACTCTTGAGACATAGTCACTGCGCAGTGCCGATTTCGCCCTAGTGCCGAGTTTACCCGACCCCGATTCTTCATAGACCCTATCATACACGCGACAAACAAAATTTTCAAACATGACAAAGGAACACACGTGTGGGACTGAATTGAATCACTTGTTACATTCAATCATTGATAAACTGCCAACATAATATCTTTTACTTTACTTTACTTTACTTTAATCCCAAAGTTTAATGAAATGCAAAAAATAATATGACTGGGTTTACTCACTCTTGCACATCTTATATTCATCTTTGAGTTAGCAGTGAGAGCGTACTGTGATAAAACTGAGAAATGGATAAATTTTTAGACAGTGTCTCCCACCACGTTTGGAATTGGGTCAGAGTCGGAGTTTTTAATTTGAGCCGTAGATGGCGATAAAATATAAATCATTTTCAGACATGTCCACTGATCTCTTTCCGTAGAGATGTATATCATCCATTACCATGGTCTATCATGTTGTGGCTGCACCGGATGGGCTGCACATAAGATCTTATGATAATAATAATCAAAGGCCTATTTGATAATAATGATAATGATAATAATAATAACGATGATGATGATGATGATGATGATAATAATAATTTTTTTTTTCCAAGTATTTTTCCCTCCACAGGGATTTTATTGATTTTCAGTCACAACAAATTAACAAACATATTCAAGGTAAATCACATTTATAATGTAAATACATAATACAATAATAACTCAAAATAATTCAGAATATAAATGTTTCTTGAACTGTCGGGTTCACACGAATTCCATGAATACTCCATTTTCAATAGAGCATTCATGGAATCCATGGGGGAAAAAAACAAAAAACCACGAAACAATACAAACACATACATGTATCATCATTTGAATATTGGGGTATACAATTACTTATTTCTGACCACAATTAGTTATTTTGAAAATACAGCGCCAGTCGGCACCTCCGATCACCCGTTCGCACTATTCAGCTTAGAACAACAATAAAATGGTCCACCAACCACATTGTTCCGGCCGAACAACGCGAACATGCCCACAAAGAAAGCCAACTGGCACTGTATATATGAGATATTCGAAACCTTAAAGATGTATCGTCATGTAAACAAATTTCTGAATTGAAACCATTTTCTTGCAAATTTATCATTTCTACAATTCGAATCTGCTATGTACTTTTCATTTTTGAAATAATTTATAAGCGAAACTTTAATATTATCAAAATCGAGCAGTTGTTTCTTTATTTTGCAAGTATATACCATCTGTCTCACCACTATAAGTATACAATTCAATGCAGAATTATTTGAACCTCTTAAACCAAACAATTTATCTTGTAGTGAGAATATCATTCTATTTCCGGTTCCAGTGTATATCCAGTGTTCCAACCTATCCCAAATATGTTTAACATGTGTACATTCACATAGCAGATGGATAACTGTTTCACTCTGTTCATTACAAAATGTACATTCTTTTCTTGGGACTAAATTCATTTTAAACAGTAAATCATTCGTATA
Organism: Heliocidaris tuberculata; assembly: GCA_025618425.1. Classification (NCBI taxonomy): domain Eukaryota; kingdom Metazoa; phylum Echinodermata; class Echinoidea; order Camarodonta; family Echinometridae; genus Heliocidaris; species Heliocidaris tuberculata. Next base: position 22,052,885 of record CM046832.1, on the reverse strand, counting down.
TAATATACGTTGCAATATCTTAAACTGGAACCATCGTAATCCCACATCCATCGTACAATTAAATGCGATAGAACAATATGTTTCCCAGTTCTTGTCATTCAAATCAAAGATACATTTCCATTTAAGAAAGCTTTTGCATTCTAATTTCCTTTTCTTCAATAAAACTGCATAGATGTGTGCGCAACCTTTAATACGTTTCATAACAAGTGCCATTGTATCTGGGAAAAAGGGTTGCTGCACCCTGTTAAAAGTAGTACATTTGTATCCTTCTCTAATTGCATCACATAATCCACGATAAAAAAGAAAGTTTATTTGAACATTATACTTTTCTTGGAGGTCTTTCAGAGAGAGAAAATGACCATTTGACTCTAAAACATCATTGACAAAACGGATTCCCTTTTTACACAATGTTTTGTTATAAATTGAGCTATTACCTAGTTTAATGTAATCATTATTCCATAAGGGTTGGCAAGAAATGGTATCATAGTGCATGGATAAGAGTGTACTATAAGCCGTGAACATTTCTTTCCAAAAAAGGTTCTCTGTTTTACTTGCCAGTTCTCGAAAATAATTATTTCCCATATATAATTTCAAGTCTTGAAGTCCAGGCAAAAAAGATTGTAAAAGACAGAGGATATTACTATCTATTGAGCCATTTACCAATTTCTTAATCCAGGAAATTTTCAATGATTGGCAGTGTATGTTTATATCTATCATTTTGACCCCTCCGTCTGAGTAACTTTGCGACATTTGATTTCTACTTATTTTATCAGGTTTCTCCCCCCAAATAAATCTATAAAACTGAGCGTTTATATCTTTCAAAAAAATTTCACCTGGATTTGGGAGAGACAAAATAAGGTAGTTTAATTTAGATACCAACAATGATTTGACAACTGTGACTCTTCCAAGGACAGTTAAGTATCTTCTTAACCATGATGTCATTTGACTTTTAATCTCTTTAAATTTTTCATTATAATTTTGAATTGTCATTTTGTGCAAATCCGTACAAAAGTCTATACCTAAATATCTGAAATAATCATCGAATACCCAGTTTAGATTTCTGTTCAAAAGAACACCATCCTTCTTGTTTTTATATCCTCCAATCCATATCGCATGTGTCTTATGTATATTAATCTTCAAACCCGACATTGTGTTATATTCATCTAAAATGTTTAATGCACTGATTAATTCCCTTACTGATCCATTCAATGTTAGAAGAGTATCGTCTGCATACTGAATTATTTTAAGATGTTTATCTGTAGGTAAGCTCAAACCAACAATCGAATTGGATTGTCTAAACAAAAGACCGAGTATTTCGGCGCATAATAGAAAAATATATGGAGACAAGGGATCTCCTTGACGACATCCCCGCTCTATTGAGAATCTTGGAGACAGGTGTCCATTGATCAGTACACAGGATTGAGCATTTTCATAGAATACATTAAACCATTTTACAATAGAGGGACCAAACTTAAAGAAGTGTAATACTTTTCTAATAAAGTCGTGAGAAATTGAATCAAATGCCTTTTCAAAATCTATAAGTAGCAATAAACCAGGAATATCATTGAGGTCAGTGTACAATAATATATCATATAACAAACGGATATTTTCTCCAATGAAGCGTCCTGACATAAAACCTTTCTGATTCTCATGTATAAGAAAAGAAAGTACATTCTTCAATCTATTTGCTATACAAGTGGAACCTAATTTATATACTACATTTAGTAAAGATATGGGTCTCCAATTTTTCAAGTAATGTCTGTCTTTATTTCCTTTGGGAATTAAAGAGATAACCCCTAACTTTTGTGTAAAGGACATTCCGGATGAATATGCAGAATTCAGATATCTAACTAAAAATATGTGTAGTTCTTTCCAAAAATGTTTAAAAAATTCGACAGTGAATCCATCTAGACCTGGGGATTTATTATTTTTCATTTTTTTAAGAGCTTGATAAACCTCATCAATAGAGAGCTCTCCTTCTAGCTTCTGTGACATCGAATTGGTTAATTTATTTATACCTACATCATTTAATATTGTGTTTAGGTCTACATCTACAACCGGATTGTTTTTATACAATTTAGAATAGAATGATACAATTTCTGATGCAATATCGTCCTGTGCTGTGATCTCCTTGTTTTCGGTAGTGACCAGTTTGCATATCCGTTTATTAACAGCATTTTTTTTTTCTAAATTCAAAAAATATTTTGATGGTTTCTCGCCGTATTCCATCCATTTGATTTTAGATCTCATCTTTATTCCTTCCATTTTATCTTTTCTTAATGATTCCAACTGAGCTTTCTTCTCATTCAATATAACTAACTCCCTATCTTTGTCTGTTTTTGATATCAATGTCTTTTCCAAGTCTACAATTTCTTTCTCTAAATCATATTCCAAATTTACCAATCTTTTCTTTTTTCTAGTTGCATATAAAATGATAATGATAATAACAATAATGATAATAATAATAGCGACAATAATAATGATAATAATAATGATAATAATAATAATAATAATAATAATAATAATAATAACAATAATAATAATAATAATGATAATAATAATAATAATAATAATAATAATAATAATATAAAGATAAGATGATAATAATCATCATCATAAGTCTATTTTGAAAGAAACAAATATTCATCTGAAGATGTGGGCAAGCAAATATATATATATATATAGAGAGAGAGAGAGAGAGAGAGAGGCTGGGGGAGGGGACTGCTAAGAGCTAGAGGTTTCTATACTATGAAAAGTCAGTTATGAGTGTAAGTGACCCAACATTAGTCAAAACCATATAAGAATTATGTATAATGAAGGGGGTCACTCAGTGATCTGGAACTTTGAAATATGTGTTCCCTTGAATTTTATAATTTGGGTCAATCTAATTCCATTATTTACAATATAATACCGAGAAGGCCATGAATAGGTTAGGCCCATGGAACAACCTATTTGGGAAGGAACTTTTATAACTTTTATGCATGTAATTATCCAAGACTATTGCTAGGCTTAGTGCTAGTGAAGGGGGCCGATTTCTGACAAGTGCGAGGGCGGGTCTGAAATAGGAACTTGATTGCCTTTTCTCCCTCCCATGGTAAGAACAGTTGACTTAATTTTTTAATGAATCTTTTCATTTTAACAGAGCACTTTTCATCCGAGTTAGTGAAAGTTTTAAACTTCAAGTTTATTCATATTTTTTTCAACACTGTACATTTTAAAAAGAACATTATTTTTATTACATGAATGAACAAGTTCATGAGCCGATAAGTGGAATACACTGGTTAGGCCTCATTAGGGCCTATACAGTGAAGGACGAGAAAACCTTGGGAAAAGCTAAGCTTGTAAAAGTAAGGTCCCTCAAAAACATTATAAACAAATGTTTTACCATTGTTTAGCATTGTAGAATAAACTATATAAACATGGTTATAACTATGTATAACAGGAAGAGTGGCATGGGTAGAATATATACTATATTATGTAGAAGAGAGATCGCGAAGTTCTGAACTTGAAGTAAAAAAATAAACAACATAGGCCTATTTATAGTGCAAAGGAGTCTATGAAGACGAAGCGAGAAAATTTTGTGCTTTATGAGATCCTAAAAAAAGAAAGAAGAAAAAATCTCCACGGGGTGAATCCCCTGGTTGAACTAATATTACATGGCTATGTAACCCGATTCCTTCCAGGAGCGTCGTTTGACAAATTTGAACGGGGCTGTCAGACCAAATTTGCACACAAGCTAACTAAAAAATTCTAACAAGCGACTTTAAAGCCCCCGATCCCATCCCACAAAATAAAAAATAAAAACTTGTAAGAACAAAGTAACTAATTTTAGGCGATTCGCCGTTTGTCTATAGAAAATCCAAATTTGCTCACTGAGAATTTACAATGGGCAACTACCACCTACCTCCCCCTCCCTCTCCCCCTCCCCCCCCCCCCCCCCCCCCCCCCCCCCGACTCCTCTGATTTCGGACCTCTTCAATCAAGGTGTGGAAGCATACACAGAATTCAGTGGAAGCATACTATTGTACATGTATACATGTATTTCGTGGCGCGCTGCTCAAACGTAGTCTGCAAGCGCATACTCAATTTTGACACGTAAACACAATATTCCATAACACCTTGGGCCGACCCTATTTTTTCCAGCATGGCTGTGTCATAATAAGACATAAGCAGCAGTAGTATCGGGTCTATGCAGTGCCGTAGACCGTGCAGTCTACAAAGTCTTTCAGTTCAGAACTTCAAACATTCTCGAGATTGATGGTTATGACTGAGGGGTTTGTGCCGAAACTAGCTCAAACCAGGAAGTGATCACTCGAACGTGAAGCTTTAGTATGACGTCGTTTTGTATACGTTTTGTTTACTTGTGTTTGTTTCGCAATAATCGTTGAGACGACGAAACAGGTTTGGGCGTATACGTGTGATAGTGCATGCATGCATGCAGTGCATGCAGTGAACATGCTATTTTGACTCATTACCAACTATACAACTCGTTCGAGTGGAAGCTTTGAAGTTTGGTCTCTCACATTCGCCAACGACTGATGCTAACTGTAAAGTCTTTACCTTTGCTTGTTTTTAGTTTACTGCAAGTACTGTAAGGATTTTTTTCAACCTCGGCTAGACTACCGTGTCAACACAGAATTGTGATCAAAATCAAAGATATGGAATTGGAAATGAATGGAGCTGTAACAACCCCCTTCGTGACTCTGGACAAGAATATAGACGTGTCTTTTTCCACCAGGAGTGAAGACCATACAAATGTATTGAAGAGGGTTAATAAATCAAACAATATGAAGAGGCGTTACAGAGGAAAGCGAAAGCCAAAGAGAAAGGAAAATCGTCGCCGAGCAAGACCAGGGAGGTCCCGGAGTGGTTTTCTAGCAATTGGTGCACCTTTCAACAATAATGAATTTCTGATCAACCAGAGAGATGCCATGATATCGGGTGGACAGCAGATAGAGTACACAGAAGTTAGAGGAGATGAAGACTACAATAATGTAGATAAAGACAAGAAGGAGCGAAGTTTTATTCACCATCGCGAGGGGCAAAATCACCTTGCTACTAGCTTGGAAATGATGTCCAAACGTTGCGGAACGACCTGCTGTGGACAAGATTCTACTCCAAGTAGCACAAGCAGCAGGAGCACGGAAACATCGGACTATGAAAGCCTGCATTCACCTACTGAATCGAGCAGTGGCAGCAGCAATCACTGGGAAGATGAACATGCGGAAGATGAAATTTTAAATGATGTATTATTTGATGTAGATTTTGCCATGCGAAACTTTGAAGCAGATTACTCAGCACATCAACGGGAAATGAAAGAACAATTAATGAATCTTCCAAGGCAGCAACTGGAAATGAGATGTTCGTTACTGATGGACCAGTTAAAAGATCTTGAGGAAAGAAGCCGAATGATGTCTGGAGCGAGACGGATCAACGAATTGGAACTGGAGTTGGAGTCACTTAGGGAGGAGAACAGGCGGTTGAGAGCGAAAGGGGTTGCAGCAGACAGCCTGACTGCAGAATGAAGCAATCCTTGGTGGTGACACATTAGAGCTAGGACAGAGGAAAAGTTCCAGGCCTATTTCCTGCATTCCCTCCATTCCCTCCATGTCACACTGATGGAACTGAGGTTCTGCACCCTTCATGTTTGCAGGATGAAACTTGACATAGTTGTCAGTGCAGTGTTGAAGTTCTACATCTGTCAACGATGCAACAAAGGTGTGCATGTGCTTATAAGATTTCACTTCACATGCATAATATTAGATTCATTAGTTTTTCCCATGGAAGGTTATATAAAGTTTGAGAAATACATCTAACATATAATATACATACATGTATATGGATTCTATTTTAGTTTTTGATGATTTGATGAAATGGAAACCTTTGGAAGGCCTGTGATGTTTAGGCCAATTGTTGCCTTCATGTACTAGTACGTGTAAAGAACATTTGAATTATTCAGTGTTTTTATTCAATGGTCTGTACAAAGACTCCTTACTTAGTCGTAGGAGGGAAATTTCTGTGGTCATAGTTAGCACTTGGAGGTTCTATTAGATGTTTGAGTTACGTACAATTAAATGTACATGCATGTACTTTATTCATTATGAATGTACATGTACCTTATATGTACAGTATAGATTTGGTGTTCATGCATGTACCTTTTATATAGTATAATATTTTTGTGAGTGTTCTTTCTTTTGTAGGAACCTCTGAGATCTTAGAGAGCAGTATGGACCTCTGAAGAACAGATGGGAGCACTGAACATCACATTGACTGCTCATGGCCAATTGTTCTCACCAAGGTACATGAACTACAGAGTGTATCATGAGAGCAAAGGAAAAGAGCCACACCGTATCCAATAATCTACTCCCTTTTATTTATTTTTGTGTGTTATTTCCCATGATCCAGAGTAATTTGTAAGAAATTGTAGTAATTTAGCAATTAAAGAATAAAGATCACATGATCCTCTTGAATGAGGTTCTGAATTCTATATAGAGGTATTAGCATAAAGATGTGGAGCATGGAAGCTTTCCATTTGTTAAAGAATTCTTCTTGGCTTCGGATTCTGCAATCCATCTGACATTGCCATAATTCAGAGCCCATTTAGCCTTTTCTTTGACTCAAAGGGCTATCATATCATGTTATTTCTATTTTACTATTGAAAAACTATTCATCACCCAGAGGTCCCAGACATGTAGGAATGTTCTTGGAAAGATACATGTACTACAAGTTTGAATTATCATCTAATGCCATTTCAATTAATTAAAAAATTGCATTTGGATTGTATAGTGAGAGGTGGACTTCATTCAAGTCTTACAAAACAGTATATAGATTTATAGCGAGTATGATTATTTTTTTTGTTTATACTTGGTCTGTGATTATTGTGTAAAAAAGTGTAAAAGTGTATTTTCAGAAACTAGGATACATGTAATTGCAATTCCATGCTTTTTAGCTAAATGAACACCCAAATTACATATTGTTTTCTACAGAGACCATTTATGTTCCTGTTAAGTCATATTTTGTAGTGCTGAAGTAATTAGTAGGTCTTGAGCAAATTTGTGGAACCGACATCATGTTTGTTATATTCAGTGTATGTATTATGATTGGACTATTTTCACTGTCTCAACATGATTTTTCTCACCCACAGATGGGCCCGCAGAGACTGATCAACACCATCACAGAAATTGGAAACACTTCTCATGGTATCTGGGTACATGTATAATTGCATGTTCTTTCTTTCATTTTCCCTTATTTTTATATGGGGTTAGTGAAACATCGATGAATTTAATGAGAAACTAGCATGTTTGTGGGTATACATGTACCTGCATTTTAATGATGTTACTGAATGAAAATGAAATACATTGTATGTCTCAAATTTATTGTAGGGCAGAGTTTTTTTTTTTTTTTTTTTTTTGTTTTTGTTTAGTTCTTTGTTTTTTTTTAAATGGAATATACCAGAATATCCCACATTTGATTTCTGAATATGACAAGTTTGACATGAATTACTATTTTCAAAGGTAAAGTGGGAATTGAGTAAGATAGATAACCTTCATCTCAAAGTATGCATGGACAGATACACTCATTTATGTTTTAATGTAAGTGACATTTATGACTGTTTATTTTGTTATTACATTGCCACATCAGTGATTTGAAATTTGTGAGTTATTAAAAAGTTTGAGAAATTATTTCATACTCTCTGTTCTTAATATATACATGTATGTGCAATTTTGTGACTTTAGAATAATAAGTGAGTCGATCATTTGGAATTGTAGCACATTTTGGAAAGCTCTATGGGGTGTAGGCTTAGTTAGACAAGTACATTGTGATGTGCTATGCAGGTATCAAAGATGATAAAGCTTAAAGTTGACTGCAATAATTTACACTTTTGAGAGTTGATAACTGTGATTTGGCTACAATTTTGAGCACTACATGTCGCTCTTGCACCCATTTGTTTGTGCAAACATGCAGGTGTCCCAAAATTTAAGTCTGCTATTTCAGAGAAGAATTGGAACACACTCATCTGCTGAGAGCCATGAGAGCATGAACTCTGGTATGAGTTAACACCATTCTGGTTCTCAGTAGGGAAAATGTACATGGAAGAAACAGTCCACAACCGTGAGGGCAAAGGTGAGAGTGAGAGTGCATGGGTAGGAATGTGTGACTAAAATTGACTGTTGCTCACATTGGTTGAAAGAAAGATGGAATGAGGTACAGAGAGAGAGAGAGAGAGAGAGAGAGAGAGAGAGAGATGAGGAATATAGGCTAGAAGATTACTTGTGAAATAATCATGAGATTGATATGAGTTATTATGCCCAGTGGTCATCGGCAAGCACAATACATGGACCACTCTACAACATATATTACATGAGGGCATAGATTTAACCCTTTCAGGACAGGCATTGTTAAAGGGCTAAATTGATCACAGTTTATGCTTCAAATTGGCAACAATAATATTTTTCTTTTAGTGCTACATAGTTCGAATAAGGTGTAATGTCTTTGAAAACGATATACATGGTTATAAATTTTGTTGAAAAGTTGAAAAAATGCCAATTTTTATGAAAAATAATGATTTTGAACCCTTCAATGTGTTGCCGATTTAAGGATTTTAAAGCTTATTCTCGTTTCTAAAATTCCTGGCATCAAATGCAATATGGTTATGCAACAAAAATGAACATAGTGTGTACAGAAATGTTTGCTCTTTCTACTCCTGCATCTTGTAAACTTTTCAGATCTCTGCACTCTCAGAAATGTTGGTTAAAAATCATTAGGTTGTTTAAAATATGAACCTACCAATTGTTGGTTAAAAAAATTGTATGGAAAACACATGGGATTTTTTTAAACCAACAGTCGGTAGGTTCATATTTTAAACAACCTAAAAACTTTTCTGAGAGTGTGAATCAAAAGTTATTGAGCCAAACCACAAAATGAGGGCAATTGTAGTGGATAGGGATGTGTGACCAAAGACTGACTGTTGCTTATACATGTATAATTATACATTACTTGTTTAGCTGATAAAAAGATGGAATGAGAGGAGAAAGATAAAGAGGTGATGAGGAAAGATAGGCTAGAGGTTTACTTGTGAAACAATTAAAGGGGAAGTCCACCTTGATTATAAGTTGATTTTAAAAGAAGTAGAAAAATTAAAGAAACATATCAGTGAAGGTTTGAGCAAAATACGACAAGAAATAAGAAAGTTATGCATATATTTGAAGTTGTAATCAATCGAAAACAAATTGGCAACTCTGTGACTTATCTTGCGAGCTCCTCTTCATTTTGCCCTGTACCTTAAAAATCATTAATTTCCAATACTCTAAAGAAAATATTCAGTCATACATGAACCTTAAATATAGTCACTGCTCATATTGTTTTTTACACAAAACATGTATTAAACCAATATATTCCTTGGTCAAAATTTAAGAAAATGAAAATTTATGACATTTTCTGGACTGAGCAAATGGGAAAGCCGCTCGCAAGATACGTCACGGCACGGAGTTGCCAATTTGTGTTCAATTGATTACAACTTCAAATTTTCATAACTTACTTATTTCTTATCATCGGATTTGGCTCAAACTTTCACTAATCCGTACCTCTCATTTTTCTGCTTTTATTCAAATCAACTAAATGCCAGGGTGGACTTTCCCTTTAAAATTACCTGCCCGTACCGTATCCTGAACTCCGGTTGAACTTAAACCGCTGTCTAAGGATGTGTTTTAAAGTTAAACCCAGTCTAATTCTGAACCAGAGTGCAGAATACGGGCCACTGTTTCTACAGATTAGGGCAGTTTTAGGCTAAGGTAATATCATGTCATATTAAAGTCGTCTTTACCAGATATTTACTCTAAAAACAATCTAGTCAGATTTGACTAGATTACCGGATCCCACGGGCACTTGCACTTTTTCTAGTCAAAATGACCAAAATCCTCGTCATTTTCACCAGAATCGTGTCAATTTTGACTAGAATAGTGTTGGTTCTAAGTTAAGTGGACTAGAATTCTGGTCATTTTGACTAGAAATAGTGCACGTGCCCGTCGGATCCGGTAATCTAGTCCAGGGGCGTTGATCCGGGGAAGGGGGCAGTGGCGGATCTACGGGGGGGGGGGGGTTAGGGGGTTTAACCCCCCCCCCCGCCCTTGGGCTGCCAAGTAAACATTTAATGTGCATAGGAAAACAAAAAAGAGAAAAAATAGAGCATGCAAGTATGCTTAAGATCGCAAGCTGGCAAACCTAAAAATGAAAAATCTCCCTACTGTGGGAGGGGGTATCCCCCCTCCCACACCCTCCCCACGTGCCCGTCGGATCCGGTAATCTAGTCCAGGGGCGTTGATCCGGGGAAGGGGGCAGTGGCGGATCTACGGGGGGGGTTAGGGGGTTTAACCCCCCCCCCCCCCCTTGGGCTGCCAAGTAAACATTTAATGTGCATAGGAAAACAAAAAAGAGAAAAAATAGAGCATGCAAGTATGCTTAAGATCGCAAGCTGGCAACCCTAAAAATGAAAAATCTCCCTACTGTGGGAGGGGGGTATCCCCCCTCCCACACCCTCCCCACTCGCTCGCTTCGCTCGCTCGCAATACCCAGCTCAGCCCCTCAAACCCCCCCCCCCTTGGAAAAAAGCTAGATCCGCCCCTGGGGGGCAGGGGGCGATTGCCCCCCCCCCCGAGAAAATATTAGGGGAGGGGGGGGCAAACATATCATTTTGCCCCCCCCCCCCCCATAAATCCGGAGATGTAAAATAAAATAAGGAAAAACTGATGCAAAACTCGGGAAATGAAAATGAAACATAAAAGGTTTTACACGGTCAGACTTCATTTTCGCCGAGCGCTTCGCGGGCAAATTCTCTAATCTTTACTGCGTCATGTAACCGTGGAGAAGCTGTTTTTAAGAGGCGTTCCCAAAAAATCATGACGCCATTAAAAAACGTTCTGAACATACATAATTCATTTCAAAGTTTAAATTTTCATATTTATTTAGTTTTTTCTCTATTTTTTCATATTTTATTAGTGTTTATTTTTTCTATCATTTTGTGTTATATCTTCTCTACTCAATTTGCTGTTATGTAAGATATATTTTCCCATCATTTTGTCGTTTTCCATGTGATATTTAATTCCATTTTCTGTTCATGATATCGATATACATACTTTATTTAAGTTCAAATTACCATCATATCTTTATCAAGGCTATGATGATCAGAGGCAGCACTCCGGGGAAGGGGGGGGGGGCAGGGGGGCAAAGTGCCCCCCTCACTTTTTCAAGTACCCCAAAGTGCCCCTTTTCATAGCTGATAACTGCCTTTTTCTTCGTATAGTGCCCCTTTTTCTTTCTAATCAGTGTCCTTTTTACCTTCTGATGGGTGTCCCTTTTAACCTCAGAAATAAGTGCTCCTTTTGTTTTCTGATAAATGCGACATCGGTAGATACTGGTATATATAAAGTACATATGGGTATGTATAAAGTCCACAAAGGAGCCTTATACATATAGCTCTAAATAATTAGAGAGGCTTCATAACAATACATTCCCCTACTGATATCTGCACAATAGTGAGGCAGTGGAATAGGGGGTAGGAGGGGCCCCAATGCCCCAAATTATACAAGAATGAGCAGTGCTCCTAAATTATAAAAGGAACGAGGACAAATTTTTTCTAAAATTTTTCCAAAGCTCACTCGCTACGCTCGCTCGCATTTACTATTATCTTCTTATCATATTAGGAAAATCGCTGTATATAATTCAACACCCGTTACCTTCAGCGTTAGAAATAAATCTTAAAGTTTTTGCTCGCTCGCATCGCTCGCTAACAAATGAATAATCGGGCTATTACACTCAAGTGCAAAGTAGTTTTTATCTTAATAGAACCATGTTAAGATACAAACAATAGCGTGTCGAAAATGATCATCGGTTGTGTATTGATCAGAATGTACCGGTATACTAATGTTTCGAAGTGGTATTTTCCGCCTTGTTTCCACCCTCTGTATAGGTGCTGCTTTTTGTTGGTGCCCCCCCCCCCCCCCCCCACTTTAAAGGGATACTTTGGTAGGCCTGCATGGGCGATTTCCGATGAGAGAGGAAAATATACTCGGAGCTTCGTGTCACTTCGATACAAGGACTTCCATCGCACGTGCTAAAACATGTGATTTATATTGGACCACCTCTGAGATAAGACTGGCTTGTGTTTTAAATTTCGCGCGGTGGGAAAGTAATCAAACATATGGAAAAGTAATTACAGAGCCAGCTCTCTGGTAGAGCCTGGGATTAGTTACGTAATCGTGGCGACAACGAGTCGCGGCAGGGCAGTGCAGAAGCGATGGCTAGACTAATCAACCAGAAGTTAACCGTGTTTTGTATTTGGAAATATTTCAGCATTACACTAAACTTGTTTGGGGGAACGAGGTTACAACCAGTTACAAGACTAAGAGCCCGGGACTGGTTAAACCCGAAATATTCGCCGAGCTCCAGTTCGGTCAACTTCGTGCCGTCCGATCATTTATGACCTTAGTCCGACGGCCTCGCACAACGGGCGTGCTATGTGTACAAGTAAACGAGCCTTTTGCAAATTCCGCACGATTTCATTTCCCCATGAGTTCTCATTAGACTGCCCCTTTAAAAGACGCACCGCCGCCCCTGATGATGATTGAATTGAGTGCGAAATTATCATCGTTACGACAGGCTGTCTTGCCACCCCCCCCCCCCCCCCCATCCGAAAAAACGGATCGACGCCCCTGATCTAGTCAAATCTGACTAGATTGTTTTTAATACCGAAACTGAGAATTACTGACCAATAATTGGTCAGTATTTCTCAGTTTCGGTATTACAGTGCTCAGTTGCAATGCTGATTTTGTTTTCGAAATATTTATCTTTCTCTCTGGCCATCACGCTTTCTCTAGACCCATCACCTTTTATCTTTATCTCTCTCTCTCTCTCTCTCTCTCTCTCTCTCTCTCTCCATTACCCTTTCCACCCACCACTTTTTATCCTAATCATGCATGCTCTCCACCATCACCTTTGTCACCTTTCAGTTTTATCTTTACCTTGCTCTCTCCACATATCACCCTTTCTCTCCGCCCATCACACTCTCTGTTTATCCTTGCCTTTCTCTCCACCCATCACTTTTTATATTTATTATGCTTTCCACCTGCCTATGCACCTTTCATCTTTCATGCTCTCCACCTATCACTCTTTCCATCCATCCATCCATCAATCACCCTTTATATTTATCTTTCTCTCTCTATATATAGACTATCATCCTTTCCTTCCGCCCATAACTTTTATTTTTATCTTTTTCAGTTTCTCTTCACACATAGATCATCATTTCTCCCCATCACTTTTTGTTCTTTATCCATCACCTTTTCTCTCCATCATCTTGCTCTCCACCCTTTTCAGTACTACCCAATACTATCTTTTGTTTCACCAATCGCCATTTCTCCCCATCCATAACTTTAAAAAAAATCTTTATCATGCTCTTTATATCCATCACGCTTTCTTCTCCCCATCCATTACTCTTTATCGTTATCTTGCTTTCCACTCATCACCCCCCCCCCCAATCACTTTTTATCTTTATCTTTCTCTCCACCCATCACCTATATCCATCACCCTTTCTGTCTATCACCCTGTATCTCCATCACATTCAGTATACCAGTTTCACTGCACATGTATTATATTCTTGCCCTCCGTCTGCCTTATTATTATAATTTTTTTTTAACCTTTCCTCTTAAATGTTTTTCCCGACGTCACCCATTTTTTTTTTCAACATTAATCCCATTCTGTCTTATACCCTGTCAGTGTACAGACACACTCTTCTATATCTTTCTCTTCTTCATGGCAATCTTGCTCATTCTCGCACTCGGCAACAATATTGTTCAATTTGTATAAAACCAAGCAATAAGAGTAGACCTATACATGCATATAGTCTCGTTGCAGTGGATGTGTTTATTATGAAGAAGCTTGATGTAATGTAATGTGATGTGAAGCTTGAGATGATTAACTAGCCTTCACCTGTCCTCATCTCATATTAACCTGTCTTCTTGGGATCCTTGCCTCCTTCTCCTTGAAGACAAAAGAGTCTTTCCACGTTCATTAATTCTAACTTCCTCTCTGCACGGGTTTACTTTTCAAAATCTTAAGAGTTATGTAGTATTTTCTGCTGCTGCATGGTTATGGATCCCAATCGGCTTTCAATTTTTTTTTCATATAAAGGATAAGCGTGACCAAATGTTATGCTGAAGTTTTTACTGCGGTTGGGTTGAAAATTGTAATGCATGTAATAACCAAGTTAATCAGAAATTAGAGTGGAACGAAAACTGGAGCACATAATCCTACACTGCAATGTCTATCACTTCCTCTTCCACGTCTTCTTCTTCTTCTTCTTCTTCTTCTTCTTCTTCTTCTTCTTCTTCATCATCATCATCATCTGCGTCTTCGGATTCATCATCATCGGACTCATCGGACTCATCGGACTCATCGGAATCAGATCGACGTTTACGGTCTTCGTCCTCGGATTCATCATCATCATCATCATCATCATCATCATCGGACTCATCGGAATCGGATCGACGTTTACGGTCTTCGTCCTCGGATTCATCATCATCATCATCATCATCATCATCATCGGACTCATCGGAATCGGATCGACGTTTACGGGCTTCGTCCTCGGATTCATCATCATCATCATCATCATCGGACTCATCGGAATCGGATCGACGTTTACGGGCTTCGTCCTCGGATTCATCATCATCATCATCATCATCGGACTCATCGGAATCGGATCGCCGTTTACGGGCTTCGTCTTCGGATTCATCGGAATCGGATCGACGTTTGCGGCTGGCACTACTGTCATCTTCATCGCTGTCAGCTATCACTGTGTTGATCAGCAGGCATGTCAAGCCCAGCAACACGAAGAAGAGTACTGCTTTCTTCATGGTTACTACTGCAAAGAATGAAAAGGATTCATGCAAGATGATTCTAGAATTTGTCAGTTCATACAATTAATTTTTTATAGATTTTATGACCAACGTCATTTTTGAGGAAGCTATATCCAAAACAGAAAACAATCGCATTTCACTAAAAATATGCAGGTGTTTATATATAGTTCATGATTTTCTTTTTTCTTTAATACGATAAGAACACAAATGCAATTGTAATAAGATCGTGTAAAAATTCCATTACAAACCCCAAAATAGATGTCGCAAGCCGCACTTAGGAATAATCAAAATCTGTAATGTGTATACTTATATACTTACAAATATACTGTACTGGAAGCTGGAGATCAAAATTACTATGGCTGCGTATGGATAATGAGGATATGGTGACCAATATCTCGGTTTATATAATATTATGGGGTGGAAGATTCCCTTGATTGGTTTATTCAACTGCGTCATTTCAATTATTGATCTTAACTCAAATTATTTCATTCAATATTTACACTTGTGGACAAACATGCAAACCATGCACGTTGATTCGCAGCTGTACATATGGAAGAGCAAGAAGATTTGTCATCTTGTTATACTGGAATTTTGTATCTTCAAAGTATTATACATGCAGCCAACGAATGCAATTACGTCATTATATTTACAATTATTTATTTTTTTTGCAAATTTTCTAATTTTCCGGAGGGGGGGGGGGGGTTCCTTGAAAGATGTCCACGGGGAGCTTCCTGGGATTGCCGGTTCTGCATGCATGAGATACAAAAGAATATTTCTATTCTGATGAAAATGACGGAATTACCAATATAAAGATAAAAGTCAAATCATAAACATTCATTGTTACCATGATGATGGTAATAATTTTTGTTTCTTAAGAAAACACTATGAACTACTGTATTACCTATAACTGCCAACATCAACGAAAAGAGTCGAAATCATGTTTTCATATCTTTGCTTCCTCTTGTGTTACACTGTAGATGTGCACGATTAAGATATTATGTTTAGTTTTCCATTTGTATGCATCGTAATTGTTAAAGATAAATGTCGCGATTTGCGATTGTTTCATAAACTTTCGCTTTACATTTTCCTAAAATCATCCCCCGTTCCTTTTAATGCCCTACTTCCTCACTTTGACAAACTTTTACACCGTACTAACCGATATTACACTTTCTTGATATAGCCTAAAGGCCGAGAGAGTTTTGGAGTTGATGCCATCTGGAGTGTCCGTCGATTGAGCAAATTAAAGGTAGGCTTTTAATAGTATGAAGTATTTGTACAAGCATCTAATAATTCATTAATTATTCTCGACGACCTGGACAGATGTTAAAGCGTAAACGTGTTCAAATTCAAAATATTTGAGTACTAAATATAATAAACAAGTTGAAACCTGTTTGTTTTTAATTTTGGATTATTTCCTATGATACGCATAATTTCTTTTATTGCACTCTACAAACACATTTTATAATCATTGTTGATTTAAGGAACGGCAGTGTAAATCATTAGGCTTCTATGGCTTCTGTTAGTAATTCATCAATTGTTTTTACTTTGCAAAATTAATATTATTTCATTTACATTTACTTTATCATATTCATTTCGCCCTGTACGGGAGGGTGCTTGTGTGTGTGAAGAGGGGGGGGGGGGGGGGGTAACATTACCGGCCATCCCTACCTTATAAAATCGACATAAAATCGACCCCCCCCCCCCCCCCCCCCCATCTCCCTGAAACCTTTCTGGCATACCTGAAGTACACAACAACAACAAAAAATGCCCCGTAATTGGGTATTTTTTCTGAACCGTCCCCTTTTCAATCATGGATCCGCCCTGGATTTATGAAACATCTTTAATAATTATTTCTCGTGTATAGTCCAATAAGAACTTCAATATTATAATCCTCAGCATCATATAATTTTGCGGTAGCGTGACTACTTTGATATTGTATGTTTATGGAATTTTATTAAAAGTAAATTTGAAGATGTGTTTTATTAATCGTTTTCTCAATAAAGTATGTGTATCATTGTAAGCGATGTTTTAAATAATTATTGCCCTATAAAAATTGTTGCAATCAAATCCCCTCCCAATGTGTTCAGGGCGTTTAGCTATTGTCATTTTGGTTCAACTTAATTGTATTTCAACATCTTTGACATGATGTGTTTAATTGAAAATTGGATAAAAGTACAAGCGATTACAGAGAGCAAGCTTTTTTAAAGGGGCAAATAATTTGTTAAATTGTGTGATATTTATAAACAAACAAAAAATTGAAGGAGAATTCGGAACTTATTTTAAGACGTACAAATATTTAACAGTAAAATTGCACTTTTTGTTAGTTGAATGTGCAAATTATAAAAAGGACACTTCATAGTTATTAAGAGTGGTCAATATATGGAAGTAAAAGGGCACTTTGCATTATATTTAGAATGGACTGAACAGTTTAGTATTTAACATTAAAGTGACAATTCTGGAAATTAGGGGCATTGTACCCCCTCCCCCGTTCTGCCACTTATAATTATGAGATACGCCTCAACAGGGCGGATCCAGGAATTCGTATAAGGGGGGGCACACAAATGCAGGATTGCCAACTTTGGGAAACTGCTTGGAGGGAGACCCATATTTTTTTGGTCTCTCGCCAGCTCTCCAAAAGTCGCTCAGTGGGGGGGGGGGGGGGGGGGGGGGGGGGGGGGGGGGGGTGGCGAGCAAAAAATTTTTTTCGCCAGCCCTCCAAAAGTCGCTCAGTGGGGGGGGGGGGTTATGGGGTCCAGTTCCCCTCCATAATTCTCTGACAAGCAAAAAAAAAAAAAAAAAAAAAAAAAAAAGTTTTCTGCTCGAAAAGGGGGGGCACAATCGCAAATAGGGGGGCACATTGCATTGTTTTCCCTCAAAAGGGGGGGGGGCACGGGCCGGGATTGCCCCCCCCCCCCTGGATCCGCCACTGCGCCTCAATGAATGTCATTTGCAAAATTGCATGGACAATACATGACTGATAACCTTTTTTGAGCATTTGCCAACGTGTAAAACAAAAAGGGCTTTCCCTTGGGGACACCTGATACCGTTGATTGGAGTGCCTCAAAAAAATAATTATGCCTATACAATCCGGCAATACATGAGGACTCTTTGTTGTCTCGCAGTGATAATTATTTTTGTATACTGTAATTTTTGTTTTGATTATTGAGGCGCATCCTACATTCTCTTTCTCAGTCTCTCTTTCTCTCTTTCTTTGTCCTGTATTTCCTTTATTATTATCTCTTTCTAGCCTCCCAACCTTTTAAAATATAATAGTATAATTGCTATGTGACATGTCAGGCATGTTCCAGGATTTTATAGAGAGAAAGATTGTGATGTGGTATACATGAATGCATTGTGTGAAAACCCGTGCTATAGTGCTATATATAATCTTGTTCATTGTGCTTAAATTTTAGCTGGCAATGATGTCACAAGTGGCACAAGATGATTTTTGAGTATTTCTCTTTTTATAAGGCGAGGTTTAGCATACAGGTTGCAGAAAAACAGGCCGGCATAGATCAAAAAGGTGATGATTCATTTGGTGAGTATATCATACAGTTAAGTTAATAATTTCATACCCTTACCTATGGACCGAAAATGCGGTCTCTCGTTCGTTAGCCTCTTATTTGGGTAGGGTCGGCTCCCGACCCTACCCAAATAAGAGGCTAACGAACGAGAGACCGCATTTTCGGTCAAACCTTTACCAAGCTTTGCGGAATTTGTTTCAATTTTGTTTTGTAAAAACTGGTTTGTCCTATGTTTCTTGAGCATGCCACAAACAATCTTAAGAATAATTACACAAGACAATTTACAAAATTTGATGGTTCAGGGGTATTTTATATATTCACCTTTTTTGTTTACGATAGATGGCTTGTCCACTATTCAGACATCAATGATTAGTTGCAAAACATGTACAGACCCCGGGTACAGATTATTAGGAATGTGCGAAAAATGTGCATTTTCAAGAAAATTAAATTAATGCCTCAATACCATGCCCACAATAGGGTACGAATACTTCTAAAATGACAGGGAATTGATATATTATCATTTCTTTTAAAATGGGGTTAAACCACAATCATCAGCCAAAGTCCGCCTTTCATTCAAAATTGCAAGGGGTGTGAATAATTTTGTTGTTATATAACTGTGTATAGGCATTAATAAAAATAGATTTTTTTTTTAGTTTTGTTTATAGCACTAATTTAGAAGGGGGATTCAAGTGAGGGTCTGTGAAAAAAAAAATCATTGAAAAGTGAATTAAAGCAGACAAACGGGAAAGTGGCTGCTGGGTGGCAGTGGCACAGAACTCCTAAAGACGGTGGGTGGAGTCGAGAGTATATCAGAAAATAAGAAAGCAGGCGGAGCTGAAGCGTATAAGCGTGTTGATTGGACTGCATGAGCATGAGCTGGCTGGTCGCGTGATATATTCGATCATGATGCGATGGATATGGGTATACGGTCGATGCATATATCTATCGAGAGCTAGAGCTAGAGCGCGGCGCGAGCGCTATAGCCTAGCGTACGCGTATAGCTGAGCTAGCTAGCTAGCTAGCTAGCTTAGCGCTAGCGCGCGTAGCGCTGCGCATGCGCTACCAGTTGGCGTTATTTGCATAATTGATTGATTTGCGGCGGATTCTACTGAAGATTAACTAGTAAGGATGACAGTGAAATCTATTTTTTTTTTTAATTCTTATGCTCTCTATATTTTCATATCAGTGCTAGAGTGTTATAACCAGGATAACTGCCAATAAATGTCCGTTGGCATGTCTTTGAATTTGAGTAGAGTCTAGTAGTGGTGGCAGTACTGTGTTTGTGACTTGTCCCACACATTTATTTTTGCGTACCTCTCCAAACTAGTATTTAATGAAAAGGTGGCATGTGTAACCCTGGAGGATGGCATGGTCAGTTACACTTATACATGTACAAGCTTATCTGAAGATAACCTAATCCAGACTAGCTTTTAAGGGTGAATAAGCTTCAATAGCTTTTGTGTGTATCAGCAGGCCTTTTTCCAATCTAGACAATTATTACATGACAGGAAAATAATTATTTAAAATTTCATTTTCAATTTCAATTCTGAATCCCCAAAATAACAAATAAATGAAGAGTCCCTGCATCAGGTAATCCAGCAAATTTAATGAAATTAGAGCAATTTTGGTGTCTGTTTGTGACTGCTGCAACAGTGAATGTTGGACACATTCCCACATAGGCAAGGTCCTAGTATGACAGTAGGGGAGCAGAGACAATCGCAGGTTCCTGCTAAGTGCTAGGGCTGGGACCGGGGTCAAAATATTAGATAACCGATACCCGAAAATGAGTATTTAATTATCACCTATGTATGTAGACGACAAGGCCACTCATAGGCCCTTGCCTATGTGGGACTGTGTCCAACATTCACTGTTGCAGCAGTCCCAAACAGACAACAAAATTGCTCTAAGCAAGATTTAATTTTCTTAAATTTGCTAGATTACCTGATTCATTGACTCTTCCACTCTTACTGTGCCACAAATTAGGGGATTCAGAATTGAAAGTGAAATTTTAAATAATTATTTTCCTCTCCTGTATGAATGATCTAGCCTGGAAAAGGGCCTGCTGATACACACAATAGCTATTGAAGCCTATTCACCCATAAAAGAGCTAGTCTGAGTACAAGGTTATCTTCAGATAAGCTTTTACATGTATAAGTGCGACAAGGCGGTAGATGAACGTCGAACAGCCATTTACTATTTACATGTAAAAAAAATCCATGTAGCACTCTAGCGCACCATTGCAGTGATGCGCTTTTGATTCGTTCAACTCACTGTGAAACATAACCTTACACATTCGTATACACAGAGAGCAAAGCTCACTGCCGCTATTTGGAGACTGCTCATTGGTTCATTGAACCCATGACATAATTTGCATTTAATAGTGCCCTTCCCCCTTCTTTGCAGTGAACGATAAGTCTATGAGCGATTAATGGGCGTAAAGTTTACAAACTCATGCATATTCAACAGTCGCTCCACACTCGCACGTGGCATCTCACAACTCGTACACTATTAAACAGGTATTTTTAACATCGACGATCATGATCTGACACTGTCACAATATCCTGAAACTTTAGCAAAGAAGTTACCAATTACTAAAATCAGATTAAGAGTACATGAACGATATATCCAAAATAATATCCTTCATTGTTCATGCGAAAGTGAAAAGCAAGGCTGTGAGAAGCAAAGGATGTCTTCAGTGCGCGCGATTAACATTTTCATTCATAAAATTGGGCTTGTGACGTCATTTCATGAGCGGTCCGTTAATAACAAGTCATGACAAGTCATATGCCAGCCAGCCAATGAAGGTATGCGCCTTTTTTTTTTTTCTTTTTTCTTTTTTCTTTTTTCCTTTCATATACCGCGGCGGCATTGGGCGGAAAGGCGCTAAAACAAATGTATAAACAGATCGAATTTCAAAAGGGAACCGCATGTGTGTGTTAAAGGATGAAGTTGCAGTCGGACAGAGAAGAAAATGTTGGCTTGATGATTTTGTTTGATGAATGATGAGTTAGATGAATGATGATATTTGATGTCTGATGAAGATAATTGTTTTGATGATGTTATTATCTTGATAATGATGATATGATGATGATGTCTTTGATGATTATGATGATCGATGATGATATCAATGGTGCTATGTGGTTGGTCATGATGAATTGATGATTATGTGAATTAATGACGATATGAAATCATGATGATGGTATGGTGATGATATGATAATGATATGATAATGATATGATAATGATATGATGAACTACAAAGTGAGTAAGTGACTCGATCTCTACGATCACGATGTCAAAATTCCCAAGAGCTGCCCGTACAAAATTATTAAGAATCATCATGATCATCGTCTCAAACAAGTTTTTCTTCATAAGATTTCTTTGTATTCCCCTTCCTTTTTTATAAGTACATGTACATTCATGTATTTTGGATAAACATGTGCGAGGGACTGTTGACCGCGCGTGACTACCTAACTTACCTAAGGCGCTGGCGCGCTGGCATGATTAGACGGTAGACAATTTCTACAGATTAGATTTAGGCGGCTTATGCCTATCCTGTCTTGCGCCCACGCGATTTCCTCCGCCTGTTTTGTTGTTGTTGTTGTTGTTTTTGTTTTTGTTTTTTTCCTCGAATGGTTCATTTCAGTTGCCAAACACAAAGGAGTTTTCCCAAAGTGTTTGTAGCTTCTTAGGGGTAAATATTGGCTTGTAATTCGTGTTATATCATTTTCGGGTAACCGGGAACCCGCCCGAAAAATAGTTGGGTTCCCGAATTGAAAAAATACCCGAAACTCCTACCCCTAGTTCCTGCGTATTCGCAGGTACCTGCATATATGCAGGCGATTTTAGAGGTTTTGTGCTCTAAAAACCTGCGAATTCGCAGGTTGCGTTCCGATTGCAGCCTCTTGCGGCCAGGCGTTTCATCAGAGGTTTCCAAAAATGGCACCATTGGAAGGAGCGCCTAACGTTGCCTTAGATCCGAAATTTATGGAAAATTCTTGTGGTGTTGTTTCTTTTAAATCGCCGATAAGTGAAAAATGCGTAATCGATCAAAAATTACGTCATCGTAATGCAAGCACAGTCAAGTGACCACGAGCACCGTGATACCCAAAACCTGCGAATTCGCAGGTAGAGCTCATGGGGGGAATGTTATTGCAGTCTGAGCGCTGGCTGGCAATAACATTCCCCCCATGACCTCTACCTGCGAATTCGCAGGTTTTGGCCTTTTGGGTATCACATGCTCGTGGTCACTTGACTGCGCTTGCATTACGATGACGATTTTCGATCGATTACGCATTTTTCACTTATCGGCGATTTAAAAGAAACAACACCAGAATTTTCTTTAAATTTCGGCTCTAAGGCAACGTTAGACGCTCCTTCCGATGGTGCCATTTTTGGAAACCTCTGATGAAACGCCTGGCCGCAAGAGGCTGCAATCGGAACGCAACCTGCGAATTCGCAGGTTTTTAGAGCACAAAACCTCTAAAATCGCCTGCATATATGCAGGTACCTGCGAATACGCAGGAACCTGCGATTTTGTCTCTACTCCCCTACTGTATGAGTGGGTCAGTCATCGGTCATGGACACTTAAACATGTACAAGCTTGTCTGAAGATAACCTTGTACTCCACAATAGCTTAAAATTAGCTGCTTTTACATGTGAATAGGCTTCAATAGGTTTTGTGTGTATTAGCAAGCTTTTCCATTCTAGATCATTCATAGATCTAGTACTAGAGACACTACTAGAGTAGAGTGACACAGACTGACATGATCATTTAGAGCGTTCGACACTGTGCCCCACCATCGTCGTCTTCTCAGACTCAAACAGTATGGAATCAATGGGAGAACCAACAAGTGGATCTCATCTTTTCTACAGGATAGGTACCAACAGGTAGTATTGGGGGGTGAACACTCACAGTGGGTAAGGGTGCAGTCAGGCATTCCGCAAGGCACAGTGCTCGGACCTTTACTATTTTTAATCTACGTAAACGACCTACCAGACGACTTATCTTCAACTGTACGACTATACGCGGACGACTGTGTTATGTACTCTGACATCAGGACACAACTCGACGCTACTAAACTACAGGACGACTTGGACAGACTTTCTGCATGGGTAAATTACATGGCAGATGCAACTCAATCCACAGAAATGTTATGTTCTTAGAATCGCTGCATCTAGATCCCCCATGATAACCAAGTATACTCTAGGTGATAGCATATTACAGGAAACCCCCTCTCACTCATATCTTGGAGTAGAGATCTCTCAAGATTTGAAGTGGGATGCACACATTTCTAAAATAACTTCATCTGCTAACAAAGTAAATGGATTCATTCGTAGAAACCTAATATCTTGTACTAAACAAACTAAATCTACAGCTTACACAACACTAGTCCGTCCAATTGTAGAATATAGTTCTACCCTGGGCAAACAAGACATAGTATTATTTACTATTAATTCTTATTATTTTGTCATTGTAATCATTGATATTTACTATTATCTCATTATTACTGTTCGGAGTAAAGAAAGTACAAATATAAAAGTTTTCATGCTGATATACATGCATATTCATCTTCAGCTTGTTTTATAAACTATTTTCAGAAACACATTTCCATTGGCCAATTATATTACATATATTATATGATAAACAATTTGATCATAATTGTATAGGGTTATGCAATCAATTCAGAGGATTAAGCAAGAAGAATACAAAAAGTGAAAACAAAGTGAGGTCAAGAAACTCAACAATAATAGATGAAAAAGACTCTACACATGACTTGCCCAGTACATGTGCACTTGACCATTTGCACTCAGGTCACGTGTGTGACAAAGTTAGTTGGGCAATATTTAAAGAACGAGAATCATATTTGGAATAATATTTGGTGAGACTGAGGACACATACAAGTTAGCTTATGACAGGAAAAATATAGATTATCCAAATTGTATTTTTCAAATAGTATAAACTTTTCATGTTTTGGGGTCACGTGTGTGACATCAGAATTACTTAATTATGCATGTGAATTATTACATAATGCATAGACAAATTTTCTTTTTCCTTCAACTTAATTATGCATAAGGACCTGGGAAGGGTATGATTACACTAAATATTGGCAACACCTATTAAAGCTCATACTGAGAGATAACTATTATACAACTTGAAAAAGGGATGTTTTTTTTAACTTTAATTTATGCCAATTTAATTGTATGCAAATTAGCATAATTGGGTCTTAAATTAAAAAAGAAAATGTGCTCCATGTAACTTTAGACATTACTCTTCAAGAATATACTATTCAAAAACAGCAAGAATGAACTTCATTTTTGTCAAAAAAAGTTTCACTTTACAAAGAATGGCCCATATGTGTGTGTGGCCCATTTCTTAACTACATAGCCTATGGCAGGAAAAAGCTGAAAAATGGTCTGATTTCATTCTCTTATTTTGCAGTAATACACTGGAATTTTTCATGAAATATCATATTTCTGTCAGTTTGATGGTTCTTATTTTTTCAAATCCAGAAA
Source organism: Heliocidaris tuberculata (assembly GCA_025618425.1). Lineage (NCBI taxonomy): Eukaryota > Metazoa > Echinodermata > Echinoidea > Camarodonta > Echinometridae > Heliocidaris > Heliocidaris tuberculata. The sequence continues at coordinate 22,027,940 of CM046832.1, read as the reverse complement.
GAAAATTTGATATTATTTTGAAATAGGTGGAATAATTTTTTTCTCCAGACACCCTACTAGTACTGAGTTAGACTGAAAATTCTGTCTTTCATTCGTTAGCCTCTTATTTTTGGTTAGGGCAATTTTGTTGTCTGTTTTTGACTACTGCAACAGTGAATGTTTGACACAGTCCCACATAGGGTCGGCCGAGGTTATCTCCAATAACCTCGCATAAGTGTGAGTGAGGCCGGCCCTCACTTAGTTAGAGACAGGAACAGGCCTGTCACTCTGCTGTGCAAACTTACTGACTGCTTACGGCCTGTTGGCATGTAGTTGGAAAAATAGATTTACATATTTTTCATATTTTCATATATTTTTATAGATCAAATAGAAATGGCCTAGGCTCTGTATGTTATAACCGATCTGTTCACTTACCAATTTGACTGTTTTTATTCCTTTTAATGCTCATTTTTCAGGTAATTCAGGGTCCAAGGCCAAGGTATTCTCTGTTTGAAAATCTTGCAACCGTATTCAAACTGTTATTGGTGTGTGAGTCAATGTGTATTCGGTTTGCACAGCAGATCGAACGGCCCGCTTCTGTCAAAGTGAATGAATGAGAGACAGAATTTTCAGTCTACATTAATACATGAGAGGAAAATAATTATTTAAAATTTCACTTTCAACTCTGAAACCTCAAATTTGTAGCATAAGTAAGAGCTGAAGAGTCCCTGAACTGCTGAATCAGATAATCTAGCAAATTTAAGAAAATTAAATCTTGCTTAGAGCAATTTTGTTGTCTGTTTTTGACTACTGCAGCAGTGAATGTTTGACGCAGTCCCACATAGGCAAGGGCCTATGAGTGGGTCATGGATCACTTATACATGTACAAGCTTATCTGAAGATAACCTTGTACTGCATATTTGCATAATAGCTTTTACAGGTGAATAGGCAGTTTACGCTCCAATAGCTTTTATGTGTATCAGCAGGTCTTTTTCCATTCTAACAGTTAGTTCATTCATACATGAGAGGAAAATAATTATTTAAAATTTCACTTTCAACTCTGAATCCCCAAATTTGTGGCACAGTAAGAGTTGAAGAGTCCCTGAATCAGGTAATCTAGCAAATTTAAGAAAATTGAATCTTGCGTAGAGCAATTTCGTTGTCTGTTTTTGACTACTGCAACAGTGAATGTTGTGCCAATGGTCAAAATGTGAATTGACCACAAGCGCCGAGCCATGCAATAAGAGGCTCAATCTATCAAATGTATGAAATACATGTAAATGGCCAGAAAATACTTGATCGCAAATAAATTCAGCTGGTCTACTGAATGGCCATATGCTGTATACTATATGCAAATGTAAATAAAATACAATCAATTCAATAATTAATGACCGTATAGCTTATCCATTATTTATAGAATACCCTCGCATGTGCATGTACATGTATGTTGAGTGAATACAGGCCCAGGATCTAAATCATGTTCAAAAACAAAGAAATCCTTGCTTTTTTGCTTTTTTTTTTATGCTGTTCTGTGTTTTTGTTTGCCATTCTGAAACAAGAAACAAGGACAAGATTTTTAGAAAAGAGAGATATTAAAGAAATACATGGAAATATAAAGAGCAGAGGATAAAAAGAACAAAGAAATACATAACAATATAAACAAGAATATAGAATGGAGAAAACAAATACTTGAGGAAATGATAAAAAGAACATAAACAAAGAAATGCATAAAGAGAAGAGGATAGAAAGAAGAAATAAAATGCATAGATCTAAAAATAAAAAGAATAAAGAATGGGGAAAACAAAGAAATATGTATGGAAATGTAGAGAGAAGAAGATGGAAAGAAGAACAAAGAAATATATAAGAAACAAAGGAATATGTTTATAAGGAAAAGATAAAAAAAGAGAAGGGTTGATACTTGTAGTGCTTTAGATTTAATCCATCTTTAGAAAATATGAAATAAGATCTAGATCCACCTTCTTTGCACACCACCAAAGCTCACTCATACTAACGACATATACTTTCTTTGTTATTAAAAAAAGTGTGAGACTCCCTCTGTTGAATCTCAACACTTTCAAACCCCACTGTGTAAAAATTCACCATAATTCACTCAAAATTGGCACTTCAGTTACATGTTCTGACACCTAAATGTAAGCAAAATACAATCAATGCAACTCAACTGATGTTGGAAAATATTCTCTGAAATATAAAACTGGTGAACTGGTGATTCAAGATTGTTGTGTACACCTCTTGACATCTCTTGGACACCGGGAGTGCTGGAATCTCTATTGAAATTTGACCCCCTAAAAAAAAATCTGCCTGAAAAAAATCAGCCTCCCAAAAAATTAAAAACTAAGTGCCTATTTTATTGCGAACACAAAAAATATCCTCATTTTTTGTATGCGCGATTTGGACCAAGTTTTTTGTTGCTAATATTTTTGGTGTTCACATTGTACCAAATCTATCGCTGGAAAAACAACATGCACAGAGGGAAAAAATTGGCAGGGATTTCTTCTCTGTTGGACATGCTTTACACCTTGGATTATGCTGAAAATATCAGAAATTCTTCTTAACAGCGATTCAAGGCAAGATTGTAATTTTTAAGCAAGCATTTGAAATATTTATTTGGTTTCTCCCCGTTCATTTTGTACATGTGGTAGATTGAAACCCCTTTCCATTGCACTGCTGCACACTAGTGGTCCATTTGCATTTGGACCACTAGTCTTCCCGGTGTGAGCACAAGGTAAATATGTAGCATGTCCCATACCTGTACATGTATAGTGTATACAGATTACAGAGGCAACATCCCCCCCCCCCCCCCCAAAGCTCACCCTCTAAAATACATGTACTGGTTATGGTTACATTTAGCAACACCAAGATATATTTGAATTGATATACACTGTATTTGAATAGTATTCTAAATTCAAGGCTCACATGGGAAGACAGAGATATAAGTCGAGACATATAAGCACTGGATTCATCTATCTTCTCTTATTTACACATTACCTAGTAAGGTTCACTGTTTGCACTGTGTGATATAATCCAAGGAAATGATGTGTAGGGGCAAAGGACACCTCAGACTTCTGAAGATAAGGCAAAGATACAGAGCAAATGAGAGATTCTACACTGTAGCATTTTGTACATGATAAATATCTATCTATATATATGCTCTTATCGCCAGAAGAATTCAAGCAGGTCAGTGTAAGCCTTTCTGTGTGTGTGTCAGATACTTGAATGTATTGTTTCTTTTTAGGTCCGTCAAGACTCAAGATTGTTAAAAGATCACTAATTATCTCCTATTTATTCCCTAGTATTATCTTTAAAACAAAATATGAAACCTCAAGATGTTCTGGAGGTTATTATTCTGAACTGTCAAATCAATCAAATCAATCTAAAAAATTGAAATTTAAAGAAGTACATCATGAAAATTCTTTGATCTTCATGAATGTATTGCTTTCTCTAGAAAATTAAGCTTTTGAACAAAATTCTTTCTGTGTACTATTGTTTGGCAGATTGACCATGCTTTCTGAATATTATATTTCTCAAATGACCTACATGTAATTTCTTTGCACTGTAGGCAGTATAATTGGTGTCCAAGACAATATCACTAGACTCGTGGTTGCCTGACTTATGTCATCATATGAAATAATTCTGCTACTTACTTCCTAACTTGCTGTAAATTTTATTTCTACATCATTTCATTTCATTTTTCTTCAGACAAGATGGCCACCAACAGCAACCATCCATTCAATCCATCTACCTTGGTCATTAAGGATTACATTCCCAACTCCCTGACCAACGCCACCATTCTGGGCATTGCCTTACCAGGGTTTGCTGCCGTCTTCCTCACAGTATGGCTCATAACTGCCAAGGACTTCCATGGACGTCCCATCCCCTTAGGCCAGAGGGCTATGCTGGCTTGGTTTGGTCTATGTGGCATGATACATTGTATCTTGGAAGGCTACTTCAGTGTTTTCTACCAGACCATCCCTAGCAAGACAGACTTCCTGGGTCAGATCTGTAAGTTTGGAGTCTTTAGATTCAGTCATTTCTACTGAACATCGTCAGCTCTCTAATCACTTCTTTCAGGACAGGAATTATTTAAGGGCTAAATTGATCACATTTTGTTCTTCAAATTGGCAACAAAAATATTTTTCTTTTAATGCTACATGGTTCTAATAAGGTGTAATGTATTTGAAAACAATGTACATGGTTAGAAACATGTTGAAAAGTTGAAAAAATTGCCAATTTTGATGAAAAACAATGATTTTGAACCTGTCAATGTGTTGCCAATTTAAAGATTTCAAAGCTTATTCTTGTTTTTAAAATTCCTGGCATCAAACGCAATATGGTCATGCAACAAAAATGGACATAGTGTGTGCAGAAAATTTTGCTCTTTCTGCTCATACATCTGGTATATTTTTTAGAGCTCTGAATCAAAAGTTATTGAGCCAAACCACAAAATGTGGTCAATTGTCTTGAAAGGGTTAATGTGATACCTTCCTTATTTTCAAGTTACTTGCTTTGCAACAATATGTATAGTTCCACATTTTTAGAGTCATTAAATTTTTGTATAATTGCTGTTATATTGAATCAATTTGTAAGGCCACATAACATGATTTTGTGTGTAATCTTCAGTATGTAAAAGTGTACATGACATGTATATTTATTTGACCATCAATACCAAGTGATTCTACTGTGTTGATATATGTATGATTAGTTTAAAGGAGAATGAAACCCTGGGAAAATATCCATTTTAATGAAAAGAGAGGATAGAAAGAAGCAATTCATTCTCCTTTAATGCTTCAAAAGTGACATCATTCAGTTTTCATTGATTTTCTCTCTTTTCTTCATTTCAGGGAAGGAATATGGAAAAGGAGACAGCCGTTATGTGATGTAAGTATTTAGTTGTTGTTTGCCAATATGTGGCTAAGCTTCCCTTTTATGATTGGGATTAAATGGTCATGGGGTAAAGAAAATGAAATTTTATAAAATCGAACTGAACATAAACTGATTGTTTAAGACTACAAATGAAAAAAATATCTGCCAAACAAATTTTGGTAGGAATGAATGATAACCGAGTTCAGAGCAAAGAAAGATACTGAACGCAAGCTCATAGTCTTGGGGTGGGGTTTCATCAAGTGTCTTGTCAGTGATTTTTACCAACAAATTTGCTCTCAGCCAATCAGATGCAAGGATTTCAGTAGCTTATACAGTTATTGCAACTTGTCATTGATGATAAGTTTTATGAAACAGGGCCCTGATCGTGTGTGGGACCATGTGTCAGGTACAAAAACATGTTGACCTACATGTACATACATGTATGTTCACTTGTTTGTTGTGCTTTCCACTAAATTTGATTTCCGGTGGTCAGTTATATTTGAATAGCCCAAACAACCCATCTCCTATGGAATAACAATTCAGAATTTTTAAAAGCCAATATCTTTTTAAATGCAGTTCCTTTACCTGAACAAAACTTACGTGCAGTAGATATGTGATACGTAAACAAAAATCAAACGCATCGAAAAGTATTGACTATTACCATGGAACACACTGATCCTTCTCCTATTTCTCACTATCTTGTTCTCTCTTGTTTTTCAGTGGTGATAATTGCACTGTATGTGTGGAGTCGGTGACAGCCTGGTTGGAAGGGCCAGTCTGTTTCCTCATCATTCTAACCTACCTCAGACGTTCTCCAAGCCGATATGTCCTGCAACTCTTGGTGTCCACTGGCCAGCTCTATGGTACAATCACTTTCAATGCACTGACTTAATAGTAAAATCTATTTTCTGTCCCCTTTTTGTTGTAGCTCATTAAAATTTGTCTTATTGAAGGCTAGTGGTTTTCCATGAAATGGTAATAGCATTGCTCGACACTAGCGGAGGTCCGGAGGTCAAAGTCCCCCAAAATGATGTGTGGGACCACCAAATATAAAAAAAACAAGGAAATGGAGGTCCCATAGTGACCACCAAAATTTTTAAATCGCGATCCCCTCCCAAATCGAGGAAAGAGCTCAACGCGATGTTCAAATGCGTCACACATTTTCACAAAACATTCGCGTGTTGAAGGTAAACAGCAAGTGCAAGTGATGTGCATGTAGTGTGTAACATGATTGTTTAAATTGCTATTTTGAAGTCTTGCATTTAATTTGAACATAAATTCTGCCAGGTAAAAGTTGGTTAGACATTTCAAAAAAATTGGCTTAAATTTCACTTTAATTATAGCTCAAAGCTGAAACTTCATGCCACAATTCGATCTCTAGTAAAGGACATATGTATTATTTTATCTAATTTGATTTTTTGTTACATTCCTATTTCAAAAAGTTGGTTTTGGTGTCAAAATATTGAATTTCTCTGAATATCCTTCCTTCTCAAACACTTTTAAGTCACGTGACTCACGATCGCGATAGCAGATTTTTGCGATCGTGATCACGAACATTAGTCATGTGACTATACATGCACTTGAGAATGGAGAATAATTGAAGAAATTCGATAATTTAACACCAAATCTGAATTATTGCAACAGGAATTCAAAAAAACCATATTAAATGAAAGAATATAAATGTCTTCTACTGGAGAATGAATTAAGGCAAAACATTTTAGCTCTGAGCTAGAATAAAAGTGAAATTCCAGTCAATTTTTGAAGTGTCTAACCAACTTTGATGTAGCAGAATTTATGTACATTAGAGGAAATTAAGGTGAAAATTTATGCTTCAATCATCATCAGCTCCCTGATCATAGCAATCTGAGGTCCGGTTTCTCAGGCTTCACTTTTTTTTTGCGGCGCAAATTAGTGCAGTGGTTAATCAATTTCTCAATTAATGGGAATATTTTCGCGAGCTGTGAAATTTGCATCCCAACATCAACTCGCAAAATACGTGAAAAATTACGGCTTTTACATAGAGTATGTGAAAGTGAAAGGTCAAGCACATGTCATGAAATAGAAAAAACAAAAAGTGCAAACAAATAATTCTAAACGTTTGAAAAAAAATCTTATTTATTTTATTATGTAATGTGGACCTCCAAAATTGAGTGTGGTCCACCAAAAATGAAAATAAGTCAAATTTGGAGGACCAACTGGACCACCAAAATTTTCAGTTAGTGTCGAGCCCTGGTAATAGGTATCGCCTATTCATATTTTAATGCTTTTTCAGTACATGTACTTGGAGCCTATAGGTTATACTTTGATTTGTACTCTGAAATAGAGTGTTGGTCAAGGTCTTGGGTTTGATGAAAACTTTTTTTTTCTTGGTGTGATCAGTTCATCCAAGAACCCCAAAGCAATAAATTCTAAGTTAGCCGTTGAAATGATGTTAGAGGACAGCATCACTCATGGTTATCTGTCTGCCTGAACAAGAATATTTCCCCCTTTTCATTAATTGTTCTCCATTGGTAATTCCATATTTTGAATGTTGCCCTGTTGCAATTAAAAAGGGCTTTGTTGATTTCAGAACAACGGTATTGGTACTTCAAAATGATATGAAGTGTGTTATGGTAGCTTTTATGGTTTTCAAAAAAATCAAGAATTACTTTACATTGGAACCCAAAAGTGTAACAGCACAACCCTATTTGGGGGGCCTGTTCATGACACATGAGGATATCTGTATGACTTGGTTTTTTTATCATTTATAATAATCAATGGAGTATTCCATAATGATTTTAACTTGCACTTTTGTACTTCATTAAGCTAACTATATTTTCTAAAATGTGTCTATTGCAGGCACTATCATTTTCTTCATGACGGAATACCGTGATGGTCTTGCCCACTGCAAGTATGGTGATCCTCTCTACTTTTGGTTCTACTTCATGGGCATGAATACTCCTTGGATCATTGTGCCCATCCTGAATATAATGTATACCTTCCGTCATTTGTGTGCTGCTCAAACTAGCCTGGACCTAGCCTCTTCTCAACCATCGGCCAAGAAAGCACCCGGCAGCAAAAAGAAAAAGTACTAGTAAACCGGGCATTGTTTCGTGCTATTCATTGAGATTCCAGTTCAGATTTGTGATTTTAAGACAGAAGTAGTGAAATGAAATTGAAAAAAAAATGATGAAGGAAATGAAAAGATATATAGGAAGAAAAAGAAGGAAATGAATTGAGTTAGTGATTATTTTTCCAATGATTTGAAATGACCAAAGATAGCTGGTATGCTATCGTATGACAGTGTTTAAATAATGTTTACGGTATGTCAGGAGCATAATGAACGGAATCAAGAACTTAGAATTATTCAGTTTCTTATAATACAAAATTATCTAGTAAATCGAAACTGGATCATTAGTCCTTCATTTTCCGTAAAGGATAGATGTTTGCTGTGCAAATTTCTTTATTTTTTATTGATAAATATTACAATCACTGCATGCTAGCATTGAATACAAGGAGTCAATGCACATTCCTATGACATGCATGGTGACTGGTGTGTAGGCTAATATTAATAAATCCTACTCTGCTACTCATGCACAAAACATTAGAGAATCATGTTATTAATACTAGTATATCACATCAGTCAGGATTGCCATCAGGGTACATTTTGTCATGAACTATTGATGCATGTCGATAACAATACAAAGTTTATTTTCTCAAGGAAATCTGTCTATAGAATTGTGAAAGGGATGTTTTTTGTTGTTTGCTACTGAAATGAACCTTGAAGTTCAGCAGAGATATTGTAAGGTTCTTTTTATGCAAATACACATGTACATTTGTATCATGTAGAGGTGGGCAGAGGCAATCTATTTTAAAAGAGAATTTTACACATTTGAAGCGAAATGTATTGTGAAATTAGAAAGAGTTTTATCTGCTGCATTCACAACACATTTTTTGTGGTTAGGCTCGTAGTGTTCAATAGTTATCTTTTCTTTAAGAAAAATACTGGGACTTATAGCAGAATTCTTTCTTAAATTATGAGTAGTCTTTCTGTTCATATTTGTTGGGTATATTCCATAGTATTAAGTTGTATTTATTCTGAAAGGAGTGGAGTTGTTTCCTTTTTTCCGCAAAAATACAAAGTACTCTTTGGTTCATGGAAGATTTTTAGAATTATCTATTTTTTAAAATCTATCGGTATTTTTAGAATTATCTATGGATTATGCGAGATAACTAAAGTGAATGCAAATTTTCCATATTTTTTCCCAAGTTTTTTTTTTACATCATTTCTAGAGAACTTTGAACTTTCCAAAGTTAAATTGCTCCTCATTTCCATATATTTTTTAATGATATCTTCAACACATCTTTAGAACGGCTTATGTAGTGAACTGTGAAATGTGTACTTGTTGCATGTGCTGTTGTTTTGTGCCTTCATGACCTGTGTGAGTATCCTTGTGCAATCTGCAGTTTGTATTGTCCAGTAGTGATTACAGAGAACTGTACTGTACTTTCAAGCAATTATCCATTCAGAGTGCACATATGTTAGCACTACTGGGATGTGTGGCTGTATACATGTACATGTAAATGTACGAGGCCATTTTCAGGCTGGCAGGTGTGCCCTTCTAAAGAGGTATTCTTGTACACATACATGTACATCATGAGTCCAAAATGAAACATTCAATTACAACTACTGAATTTTTCAATCTTTCAATTGAATACATTGTACGTGTATATTTGTAAATCTTGCGAAGATTTTGTATTCTGTTTGTTGTGTGGTGTAGCTAAGCTATTAGCCCATCGATGTATAGATTTGCAAGTTGTTCATGTACTTGTGTTATGTCTCCTGAAATGGATAAAGACTAAAGAGCAAGACTTATTTGACCGAGAGGGGGATGTGTGGCCTGCTTCTGGTCACATTTTCATACTGTTTATTAGTGGAATTATGCACTCCCTATCTTTCATTGAAGAATTTACACTTTAGAGAATGCTTTGGTTATAACTTTAATGGATACCCTCTTCCATATCTATATGGTGCTCAATAGAAGATCTTAAAATTGATACATGTACATTATTTGATATGTAGCAGCAGGATTAAAACAGATGTACAACTGTATGATGAAACCTATTTAGATTGAATTGTATCTTTGTCAAACAGTTATTGACTGGTAATTCTTTGTAAGAAATGCTGCATCAAGTGTTAATTTCGTTTTTGCAGTTTAGATTAAATTTTTAATCTTATAAATTCATCACTGTGTTTTACTTTATTTGTTTTGTTCAGACCCCCTATGGTTCAGACCCACTTCCTTTGCCTGTTAAGGTAAGGTACAATTCAACATTTTTAGTGAAAATTTTAAAACTACATGTACCCAAAAATGCATATTTGAAAGTCGCATGTCAAATCACTATTTAATGTACTGAAGGAGAAATTTATCTTTTCCTTCATGTGAAAGTGTTAATATAACTTCTTGGCATAACTCCTATAAATATAATATAATGAATTAACTAATTTTTCAAAGATATATTTCACTCATTTGTTTTTCTTTGGTTATCTTGCTGTCCACAAAATGATTTTACATCATGGTCAAAAAAATGTTGAATTGAAAAATTATTGAACCTTGACAGTATATTGAACATCATCACTGTAAAAAAGAATCCAACGTGGCATGAATATTCGGCCCAAACACTTCAGCTGTTTCTCATCATATTTCGAACATGGGGGCATTTGAGGAGCAATCCTTCTCAGGGGACATTTCTACTATGTTCTTCCAAACTGACATAAAATGAATGAGAAAGCTAACAAATTATTTTCCACCTTTCCCCAGAACTCGACCACATATTTGAATTGTACCAATCACCTATAAAAATAATTTGTTACAGCTAGAATGCAAAAAAATCAACCTCATCCTCAAAACACTTTACCTGAGCTATGTAGTCTGCAAGCACAGACCCTAATTTGACACTTTATCGGAAAATCATTGTGTCTTGAGAGAAGCCTAATTCAGCTACCTTCTGGTCGTGTCAGGAGCAGCTATAGTACTTGGCCTATGGTAGTCTTACAGTGCAGACACTCTTTTACGACTGTCCAGGGTTTGTGCCTGCAAACTAGCTTCTATGGGTCAACGGTTAGGGAGTATGAGGAAAACAGGATTACAAAAAAAAAAAACCCTCATATTCTATGCGAGCGCATACAGGTACGTCACGTAGTCTCCTCACAAGTCGCTTTAATGTACATGTATACTTGAGGGTGTGTTTCAACTTGCAACATCTCTTTAACCCTTTCAGGACAGGAATTAATCAAGGGCTAAATTGATCACATTTTGTTCTTCAAATTGGCAACAAAAATATTTTTCTTTTAGTGCTATAGGTTTCTGATAAGGTGTTATGTCTTTGAAAACAATATACACGCTTACAAATGTTGAAAAGTTGAAATAATTGCCAATTTTGATAAAAAACAATGATTTTGAACCTCTCTATGTGTTGACAATTTAAGGATTTTAAAGCTTATTCTCCTTTTTAAAATTCCTGGCATCAAACGCAATATGGTCATGCAACAAAAATGGATGTAGTTTATGCAGAAATTTTTGCTCTTTCTACTCATGCATCTTGTATATTTTTTAGAGCTCTATATCAAAAGATATTGAGTCAAACCACAAAATGTGGTCAATCGTCTCAAAAGGGTTAAAGAATCAACATCTCTTTAAAGAATCAACATTTGAAGCTCATATTTTGAATAGAGTAAAGCGACACTGAACCTCTTATAAATACAGAGCAAAATATTTTTTGATGATTGTTACACTTCAAAAACAAGTTTGCTCCATTACGGTCTCACCAAGACATTAACTACATGTATGTGTCTAGTAAAGGACTACAGAACAACTGCCACCTAGAATCTAAACACTGACTGAATATCATCAAATCAAATAACAAAAGAAATTACACAACATACGATTTTGTCTTCACAAGTTTTGTCCTGGGGGGTGATTGTCCTGTGTGGTTCAAGAATTGTCATGATGAAAAATTTCTTGCTTTCTCATAAGTAGCATGCAATTGTTGATGGTTCACGTCATCACACAGTGAAGAATCTTCATTTTCTGTATAGTGTAATTTTACTGGCCACTTAAACCTTAAATGCCTTTGTGTCTCATACATGTACACAAAAAGAGATTCCTGTTCACTGACCACTGCTATAATATCAGGGTCCATTTTTTCCCCCCCTACTTTTGTGAAACCTAAAAAGTGTTCCTCATTATGTAACTGATTATTCATGTGATGTACAATACTCTGCTTTATACTGTATACTTAAATGATATTAAACAAGAGTCATCAAAGATCTTTAGTGTAAAACTAAAAATACACGTCAGTACATTTTGAACAATAGGTTATTTATTATATCCTTAAAGGCATTAAGGTTGTACATTTATACATGTATTAAACCACACAGAAAATTTAAAAATTCTGTTTAGTGTACCGCAGAGTTTGCCTAATTTACATTTTTGGTAAAGTATGAGTCAATTAAATTTCTGAACACTTCACTATTTCCTTTTCTACATCTATCTACACATGTAAATTATAGGATCTGTTAAATATTTTACATTTAAATGTATGCATTACAATATACATTTCAATGTGCTTAGATTATGTCTTAAATCATGACATGTCTGCATCTTAATTTTTTGGAAATATGCATATTTAATGCTTCTGATCCCTTGCAAGTAAGAGCCAAGCAGAATTATTTTTTATATAATACAATCATCACAGTCTTGCTTTCTCTCCTACCCCCCCCCCCCCTCCTGAGTATATGTAACATATCTTGTCATCAAAGTCCAACATTGTCTAAAGTAACAACAACTGAAGTAAATTTCTAGCTTAAATATTATCTCGATTTTAATAGGTACACTTCTCTATTTCTGTTTTCATATCTATCACCAAAAAAAGAAAGATGAGAGATTATGTTTGAGGAAAAAAAAATATGCCATAATTGCCTTATAAATTCATAATAAAATATATACCACATTGTACCCCAAATCCAATAAAAGTAAAAAGCAAAGCACAATTATTTCTCTTAAAGCTAATTTATATTCTTATTAGCAAAAGGGAACTTGGAATGAAATGAGTTGAATATAGTCTCTTACTGTTCCCCTTGTATCAGAGGTTACATGTGTGGAGATGTTCTGATATTCTATCCATGATTTCTGATTAATTTTAGTGTACTGTAAATATCTGAAAGGAACACAAGATCACAGCAAAACAGTGCCCTACGCTTCAACCCCAACCACTCCCGCACAATCATCTCAGCGATTTGCTTGGAGATAAAGTGTGCGTTCTCTGTGGGGTAATTCCATGAAAATGTCTACTTTTGGTAAAAAAACAAAGTGTAATTTGAACATTTTATTTCTATGTCATTTGAATATGCATGATTGAAACTGTATGGAACAATATTCAATTTTTAAATTTTTAAAAATATTTTGACCCAAAATAGCCATTTTTTAACCCATAAATGAAATTACACATTTTTATGGTAAAATATGATTAATTACATATTGAGTCATTTTTAGAGATTTCATCTGTTATCATAACAAAGTTAATCAAATCTGGTTAGGACTAAGGGGAATTTTATGTCTATACAAAAAGTTTTAAAATATTAATATTATGATTTGAAGGAGGTCAAAGGTCAAATGGATTTTTGTCCCGTCTGTCACCTTTTTGAGGGACTTTTTGCATTTACAATACATTGGATCAATGTTTTGGAATAAAATTTTGTAGTCTTGCTCTTTGGTAGGGGGGAAATACATTTCTACTGCTAACTTGGCGGAATTTAATATTATGAAGATAATTATCAATCATAAAGTAATGTCCCGTCTGTCACGTTTTGCATCTACAGCAAAAATATATGTGGACGGGACTACATGAAAATTTTCTGATGGATGAAAATTTTCCGATGGATGAAAATTAAAATCCTTTTACTATTATGTTTCAGGATATCAAGATGGCCCTTTTACCCCTTTAGAACATGAGAATAAGGTATTTAATGCTGGAAATTTGGTTGTCTTTAAAAATTGTATTTTGTGTACAATCTCAATGTGTCCCGTCTGTCACGCTCTCTTTTTGGCATTTTCCCTCAAAAGCAAGATGAAATTTCAACTGTATAGTAGCAGGTTTCAAAAAGGTACCAACAAGTAATAACATGAATACACATATTTTGTTTCAAGATTTTCCAGTGAGGAGAGCTTAGTCGAAAAGTATCGAAGCAGAAATGGCTAGGTAAATTCATGTCCCGTCTGTCACGCTGAACTTGAAGCCCTGCCCATAATTTGTGGGTGGGGCTTGAAAAAAAAATTTTCCCCCATTTTGTTGACCAAACCCTATACATCACATCTCCACATCAAAATAAGCATCACTTTGAAATGAAATATGAAGTATCAAGTAAAAACATCAAAAAGTGAAGGTTGGATGTCCCGTCTGTCACACTGGAATTGCCCTGTGGTGTAATTCCTGTCATACGAAATTGTGAAAAGTGTCCTGCTCAAATATCTATCCTGCCCTGTTTTGAAAAATTAGGGGTACAAGCAAGAAAAGTTCATCTCAAAACACATCCAGCTTCACAAAATGGAATCAGATCTCTTCTTCTGTGGTCCGCACTGAAATTCAAGTGACATTAAAGCACAAAATAAGGTAATTTGAGGACTAAGATGATCAAATATATTCTTGTAGAAAGCTTGACAGCAAAAAGCCAAAGGTCTACATAATTATCACAAGACAATCTGAAAAAAGACTGCGTTTATTCTTTTGAAACTAATTCTATAGTTTCTCCTCACAATGATAACCTGTATAAATTAGAATATTGATAATAAGATTACGAGTCTTTACGACCAACTCAAAGTGCCACATGTTCCTGATTTTAAAAATTATGTCCTGTAAAGTCAATACATTAAATATACACTCTCAACAAATTTCACTGATTATTAATGCAGGACATGAAATAGAACATTTATGATTAGTTTGTTTTAACAACTGATAACACAAATATTAGACACATCAAGAAACAAATTATTTCCTTTCCCAAATATTTTTTAAAAGAATTGCTGTTTTACACTAATTTTGTGCATGTATTAGTGACATGTATTTATGATAATGAAGCAAGTTTGTTTCAGTACTAATGAGCTTGAAATTAATTGGAAAGTCTACCTCATTTGGGGTTAAACTTGATTTACTCAGTTTAAAAAAAACTGATTAAAATCGCACAGTTTTAAAAGAAAACTATAACCTGTATTCTGTAAGAGAGATTGATAACTAAAGAGAAGTATGTAAGCATGATGATGTCATATGAGAGAGGCTTCCCCCAGGCCCCAACATAAGACACATAAAATATCACTATTCATTAATTTGTAATAACACATTTATATCCTTAAATAGATTTTAAAGGCATTAGGATAGTACCACTCTTCTGTATATGCAATTCATTAAAAAAAAAAAAATGATCATTCTGCACATGCACGATGTTGGTAACATAGTTGTATTAACTTGCCACCAACACTTTTGTTTTAAACTTTGCCAACAGATATTTTAAGAACCAAATTGTGGATTTTAAAATGAGCTTTTCCCAAGTAAAAATTGGGAAGATATACCTTCATGTTTGGACTTTCAGCCTGTCACTAAACTTACATTACATTAATCTCTTGATGTAACAAAAAATATCTAAAAATTCATTTGTATACATGTATGACAAGTGTAACATAAATCCTGGTGAAAGGTATGGAAAATGGACCACAGTGAAGATGAAATCTGAACTTAAAAGAGTGCATCACCTACTGAAAATAATGTTACCAACTGTCTGTATCAATGTCATGATCCAATACCCAACATCGATGCTATATCGTCATTGCTCTGTTTTTCTTTTGTGCATGATGAAACTCAATTGTGTACACAACATTTATTCTTTATCTACAAATTGAATATTATATTTGGAAATGATCGATGCCCTCAAATTTAATGAGCAGTTTGATAAGATGGTGGAACAGTGTTTGTACTAAATTAGTCTGGTTGCTTATTTTCAAAAGACTTGCTAGTACACCCATAACCTGGAACTTTATCACCATAGGGGAGCTGGGAGCTAGAGTGAGAATTCTGTGTTACATCAACTTTGCTGCGATGGACTTGGTTAGCTTGTACTTCCTCACTGTCTGGCATACCCATGGCATGAAGCCTGCAGTGCTCCGTCAGATCTTCCTTGGAATTGAAACTGATGCCACAGATGTGACAATGACAGTGGGTGGTGAGGTGGATCACCATAAGGTTTTCATCCATAAAACCCTGGCCACATACCCCACAATTGAAACGATGCTTGATGTGCGAGCGGAAGTGCTTCTCTGCATGCTTTTTACGACTGAACATCTTGCCGCATTCCCCGCAATCGTAGGGTTTGCGTCCTGTATGCTGTCTCATGTGCTGCAAGAGATCCTGGTGACGAATAAAAGCTTTCTCACATTCCTGACAGACAAATGGCCTCTCACCTGTATGCTGACGTCCATGTTCCACCAGGTTTGACTTCTGTGCAAAGGCGCGGTCACACTGGTGACACTTGAAAGGCAATTCACCAGTATGTGTTCGCATGTGAGTGGTCAATATTGACTTTTGCCGAAATGCCTTCCCACAAGCCCCACATTTAAATGGAGCTTCCCCAGTGTGGCTGCGGATATGAACAACCAAGTTAGATTTTTGGGCGAATGCCTTGTCACATTCTGGACACCTGTAGGGTTTTTCACCTGTATGGACACGAATATGCTCCACAAGATTGGACTTCTGCGTAAACGCCTTTGGGCAGAGATGACATTTATAGGGCATCTCACGGGTGTGGGTACGGACATGAGTCACAAGAATAGATTTCTGGCGAAACGCCTTATCACAAAACTCGCATTTGAATGGAAGTTCACCTGTATGCATCCGCATATGAACGATCAGATTTGATTTTTGACGGAAGGCTCGTTTACACACATCACACTTGAAGGGCCTGTCAGCAGTATGCATGCGAATATGCTTTGCAAGTTGGCTGCGATGGACAACATGCCCGCACTGAATACAAGTAAATCCAGAAGGCTCTATAGACATGAACGCATGAATAGCTGCAAGCTCTTCTTCAGCTCTCTGCTCGGTGGCATGCTTGTTATCTGAGGAATCACAATTCTTTACATCATCCTCTGACTTTGATATTGTATGAGGCTTGGTGTTCTTGGTCCATGAGAGAGGAACAAAGTTGCTTACAACTTCTTCTTCAGCCAAATCTAAAGGCACAGTCTCTTCTTTACTTTTAGCTTTTGTTTTACTCTGAGGGATGGGTGATTTTACCTCTGGCCATTCTCGATCACGTGTATCAACCTGAAATAGAAATAAAAATGTATTAGGCAAGGTATTAAGGAAAGAATTCAAATCTACATCCACACTGTTTTCTTTTCATTTCTTTTACTACATATCAAACACTTGTATAAACTAAATATATTACACTAATACATGTAATCATTATCTTATTTTTATGAGGCTACATGTATGAATGAATGGCTTTGTTATCTTCCCCTTTGCTCTCTTTACATTACAACTTTAAATCTGATTTGGTCTACAGCTAGAAAGTATACATATACTTCTGTACATGATATCTTGGGGTCACAATGTATGGCTATTGAGAATGCAATATCCACAAGACATTTTGACCTACACCTTCAGCATAATACTGTCAAAATAGCCCTCATTTTATAACTAAGAAAGAAATGTTACACTACCTCAAGCTGCTGTATTAAAAAGAAGACATTCATATACACATTAAAATGTTACTATGCAACATCAGGCAATGCAGACAACAGTATCGGTATCGTGCCAACCTCCCCCCCCCCCCCCCCCCCCCCCATAAAAAGAAAAAGAAACAGCAACAACATCAACAAAACATAATGGTCGATATTCTACTAATTCAGATAAACATAATCTAAACTGTCATGAAAAAAACGAAAAGTTAGATGTCGGTCTAAATTTCTTTTTTATAACTCTACTTTAGACCCAGTGGTTTACTTTTAGCAGAATATGAGCATTAATGTCTATGATTTTTTTCAATACACTCATTCCATTCCAGTAATAGTAAATAACATACTTTTACAACATGCTGATGTGAGTCACTTTCTTCCTTAAAGGCAGCTTCATTTTTGGGTTGAAATTGATGTTCTCCCCATGGCACCCCAAAGGACATGCTGGACGAATGTGCTAATTGATGCTGGGCTGCAGATGCCATGGTATGGGTAATGCATTCTACCTGTGTCATAGCCCCAACGTTTGTCTGAGCAGGCCTTCCTGTATATTCCCCTGTTGATATCCTGTATGGAGGGTGGTCACTATGATTGAATACCGGGTGAGGGGCGTCCATTTTTGGTTACTTGATGAAAAAACTTTACACCTGCTTCATTCAAGAATCCTACACCAGTAAAGATCTGTAAGAAAAAAGAAAAGATATGTCCCAAAAATTATATGCATCATTTATCACGTAAAGAGCATTTTGTCAAAGAAAAAGATCACTATTAATGTGAAATTCTAGCACATCATAATAATTTCATTTTATTTTGATAAAATTCAGTAAAAATATAAAAAGATTTGAAAAAATGGTTGTTTAAAGGTTTATATATAGGACATTTATTCATATGAGCTCAAGATCATCACTAAGTCATAGCCATCTCTCTTAACATCTGCTGATGTACAAGCATATTTATACACTAGTTCCCTTTTTTTGTCAGAGCCTCATTGGTGATTCTTCGAAAGTTCTTGCCATGTGAATGTCTTCCAAAGATTCTTTCCAGGCCATTTCACTCATAGGCCCAAATCTATGTGGGAATGTTTTAAACATTCACTGCACAAGTGTAAAATGAACACCAAAATCAATGTAAGCAGCATTTAATTTACTTACATTTGCTAGATTACATGATTCAGAGACTCTTAAAATATACTCTGCAGTCTTCAACAAATCTGGGTTTGAAATTCGTACCACAAATGGTTCTTGAGTTATTGTGAGAATGATGCTACATGTAACACCTGAAATTTTAGAAATTGACCTCTGTGACCTTTGACCTACATACCCCAAAATCTAATCAGATTGTCTTCCTATGCTAAAACATACTAGCACCAGATATGAAGTTCATATCTCATGTGGTTTTTGAGTTATTGTGAGAACGAGAAAGCGAGACAGACGGCCGGAAGGACAACCCAAAAACATAATGCCTCTGGCACCATCTTCGGTAGGCATAAAAATTATATTCCACTTCCTCGCGTTTGATCTACATGTACCCTGAACTAATCTAGGCTAATGCACACAAAGTCTATAGTAGGAATTCAGACAGGTAAAGCTATGCCTCTAGTGGTACAAGGTTATTTCAAATAACCTTGTACATGTATAAGTAGGATAGGGGCTGTGCGTCCAGACATGTAACAAATTAAAGCTGTCAAGTATGCCTTATCAAGATCAAATAACATTAACTTTCATTCTTTTTTTTCTACTTATATTAATTGTAAGAATATAAAACTTTTGAAAGATTTAATAATGAAATATTGCATAACTTAACATGAAAGGGTTTACGGTTCACCATGTGGTTAGTCCTGAAAAGGACTGTGGGTTTAGAGGAGGAGAAATAGAGAGAAGAGGAGGAGAAGCGGAAAGGCGAGAAAGATGGAGCGAGAGAGTGGAGTAATATTTCTTGAAATTGGGTGAAGTCCTGAGAAGGACTGTGAACCAGAAGAGATGCGAAGAGTAGAGAAGGCGATGAGGTGAAAAGGCTTGACGTTCTGGACAGCTTGACTGTCAGTCATCAGACGTCATCACTCCTGATGATGGACTTCTCCTCCTCTTCTCTCTTTTTCTCTTCCTCTAAACCCACAGTCCTTATCAGGACTAACCACATGGTGAACCGTAAACCCTTTCATGTTATTCGTACCACCATGCAATCCTACAAAGAAGATTGCATAACTTATTTGAATTATCATTTGAGATAATTTACCCAATTAAAAAAAGAAATGAGTACAATAAATTTTCTTGTTTTCCCCAAAAGTTTTCAGTTCATGTTTTTATGAACATATACATGTAGCACTTGTACAGCAAAGTTTAATCTGTAATATCAGACTATCATGCAACCACAATGCACACAGACAGACTACAACCTTCATACATCATTCAGGTACATGTAGTCTACATTCATCTGTCAAGCTGTCTTGTGCAATTCTGCATGACACAGTCCCACATAGGAATGGGCCTATGAGTGGACTACAATACAACTTCAAGCACTTATACAACAACAAGCATACATGTACATCGTAAGTTAAGCTTGTACTCCAACAAAGCTTTAAAGGTTGAATAGGCTTCAATAGGCTTTGCGTGTATTAGTGATTGTGATAGCGATTAGGGATTGGTCCAGTCTACATTTAGATCATTCATACATGAGAGGAAAATAATTATTCAAAATTTCACTTCAACTCTGAAACCCCAAATGAGCCTGATAAGTTTAGTCACAGACGAACATTTTACAAATTTTGAAAGTTTGAAGGCCTGTAAAAAATAAGTAATGAAATGTGTTGAGCTGTTTTATGTTTCATTGTGAAGGGTACCACTGAAGGTGTTAAATATTGATAAAATGTGGTTGCCATGCTTATCTACATGTACTAAAAATAGAATCCACTAAATGTTCAATGTCATGGACAGACGATATAGAAATGGGTTTTGCGGCTTATCTGCCGTCTGTCTTTTCTATCTAAACAAACCGACAATGACAATTTCTTTTGATTGCAAATGTTGGTCAAGTAAATTGACTTTCCTGTCATATACATAAAAATTTAAAACAAGCTGTAACTTTTGCTAGAGGTCTGAAAACTTCTTGTCACGGATGGACATTTGGACGTCACAGACAGACATTTTGAATGTCAAGGACGGACATTAACTTAAAAACTGCATGTGTTCCTATCTTTAAATAAATCAAACATATGTTCCATTTGCTTTCTACCTTTTGTTTGGAATTGATTTTGTTTCAATATTTTAGAAAAACTTAGCTTGAAAAACTTAGTTTGTAAGTGAAATCTATATCAAATTTGGATGCCTGTATTGTATATCACAAATGTACAAGTGCATGTCCATGTACAAGTACTACAGACCAAAATGAACATGTTGAGAAGAATGTGATGTGAGCTTTCAAAATATAGCCCTTTAGATGGTGTAATATGTTATGATCATGCCTGTGTGGCATTCCATACTTTGTATCTTTCTATTGCCTACTATTTTCCTAGCTCTTATCTACATACATTCTCACACTGTAACCACCCACAGCTGAGCAACAACTGATAATAAACTACACAATACTCTTCATGTCATATGTCTACTGGAATCCATCTATTGTTGTACTATCCTCTTAACCATAACATTTTACAGATGGACCAAAATCAAACATCAATATTTATAATTTTAATTCACTTTACATATCTTGTTTAACATATAGGTAATAAAGAATAGGATTATGTGTGATTGATCATTATTTATTATTAGCTGTACGAGCTCCATGGCTTATCAATCTGGTACTGGCACATGGAGCTGTACATTGGATGCATGTACTGTGTGTGGAGGGGAATATCAACAAAAAAACTAGATCTAAATATCACCATTTCCCACATACTGTGAGCCATGCAAACCACCCTCGGAGTTTGCTAAAGGGGTTACCTTCCAGGCTCAACTAAAATTGTAAAAATCGAATGAATAAAAAAGGAGGGGAAAAAAACATGAAAATTGGCAGGTGTGATCAGGTTTTTCCTACCTTGCATGTGTAACTTGTATATAGGACTACACATGCCAGGTAAGATTTTTAAGAAAACCTGACCACACCTGCCAATTTTTTTTTTTTTCCTTTCTTATTCATTCGATTTTTACAATTTTAGTTGAGCCTGGAAGGTACATGTAACCCCTTTAGCAAACTCTGAGGGTGGTTTGCATGGCTCACAATAGGTGGGAAATGGTGATATTTAGATCTAGATGTATTTGTTGATATCCCCCTCCACACACAGTATATGCATCCAATGTACAGCTCCATGTGCCAGTACCAGCTTGATAAGCCACGGAGCTCGTACAGCTAGATCATTATCATAGAAAGTAAACTTTTAGTTTTACATCACATATGCAATATATATCATATCATTACTCTTTATAACATCTCATAGTTTACAAAAGTTTCACTATTTAAGAGAGTGAAAACCAAATTACAACATGCAGAGCATTGTTTTAACTCTTTCTCATACCATTCATGTACTAGTAGTTTAGTTTTTCAGTAATGCCTATTACTTTCAGAACATGTTGGCTCTAAAAGTGATATCGAATTTTTTTTGTGGACAAAAGTTTTATTGGCCGAGTTAAGTCTAAAACATCGGCAAAATGAAAACAACATGCAAAGGATTTCTTTGGTTTTCGACATGCTTTTGACTGTGGATATGGCTGGAAATATCAGAAGTTCTTCCTAACGGCCATTTAAGGTAAGAGTGAGATTTTTAAGAGCTGAATTTGAAAGGAAGTATTTAAAATATTTAAAATATTTAAATATTTAAAATATTTAAATATTTCCCCCCCCCATATATTTAGTACATGCGATAGAAAATGAGTAGTATTTTTTGCATGTTAGTCGCTTAGCACTCACACTTATGCGAGGTTAATGGATTAGGGTTAACCCTAACCCTAACCCTATCGCACTCTGTACCTTCATACCGTGAGCAATTGCCTCCCACAGCAAGTGTGTGATATCTTGCACATATGTGTGCGGCAGAGGAGCAAGATCACTGGTGAAAAACAGCCTGAAAATTTCACTCAATCAAGATGATAAAGATCCTATCAAAGGATCTGGCATGAAATTAGATATTCTATCATTCTAAAATGTAGAAGGAAGTATTTTCTCAAAATTTTGCCGATTATATTGGTGTTTTTACCTCTTCAACTTTGAGGTCGTGACAGGCCGAAATTGACAGAGCTCCATATAGTGATGGTCCCGTGAGTGGTCGCTTAGTGGTTAACACGACCACTATTACTTGTGTGAGATTGGTGTGAGATTGCTAATTTTATTAGCCAAGTTTAGTCTAAACATCGGCAGACTGAAAACAACTTGCATACGATGGCTAAAAAAATGGGCAGGGATTTCTTTGGTTTTGGACATGATTTTGACTTTATTATTTTCCACATAAATTAATAAATGTGATAGAAACTATGAAGTATTATTGGCACTGTTTATTCTTACTAATCTTAGTTGTCAATAGGACCACCATTAGTTTACTCTGATGATATACCAGACCAAAAATTCTGTCTCTCGTTCGTTAGCTCTTCACTTAGAGACAGAAACGGTCGTATCACTCTGCTGTGCAAACCGAATACACATTGACTTACACACTAATAACAGTTTGAATACGGCTGCAAGATTTTCAAACGGAGTATACCTTGGACCCTGAATTACCTGAAAAAGGAGCTTTCAACAAATTATTCAGTCAAATTGTTAAGTTGAACCGATTTCTTAAACAGTAGAGCATAGGCCTAACCAATTCAATAATATGTAGATCTAGATATATGAGGAAAAATCAAATTATTGCAAATTTTCCAACTACACATCGGCGTGTAGTCGGTTTGCACAGCAGAGTGATACGACCGTTTCTGTCTCTATGTGAAGAGCTAACGAACGAGAGACAGAATTTTTGGTCTAATGACATGAATGATATACCTATCTCCAATAACCTTGCATAAGTGTGAGTGCAGTAGATCTACTCTGGTTACAGACATAATGCGTGCTAGTCGTCAATACACATTTGCATTCACTTATACAAGCTTATCCGAAGATAATCTTGTACTCTAGACTAGCTTTTACGGGTGAATACATGTAGGCTTCAACAGCTTTTGTGTGTATCAGTGGGCCTTTTTCCAGTCTAGATTATTCATACATGAGAGGAAAATAATTATTTAAATTTTCATTTTCAACTCTGAATCCCCAAATTTGTGGCACAGTAAGAGTTGAAGAGTCCCTGAATCCTCTGATAAGCTTGTACATGTATAAGTGCTGAATCAGGTACTCTAGCAAATTTAAGAAAATTAAATCTTGCTTAGAGCAATTTTATTGTTTGTTTTTGACTGCTGCAACAGTGAATGTTGGACACATTCCCCCACATAGGCAAGGGCCTATGAGTGATTTGCATTGACCCTCTAGCGTCGGTGGTGTGGGTTTGGTCCCATGAGTGACTTCAACTTCAAGCGACTGGATGTCAGTGTTGCCATTTGGTGATTGTGATCACCAAATTTTGAAAATTTGGTGATTTTTGGAAAGCCTTGGTGATGAAAAAAATGATTTGGTGATAAATGTCAATTTGGTGATTTTTTGATTATTTTTGGTGATTTTTAAACTTTTTGGTACAAAAAGCAAAAGTAAAGCTTTTTAAATTTATAATCAACGCTACATTACGATCTACTGTACTAGTTGATGCATAGAAAATGTACATGCGCATGTCCCACACAACGTCAATGACATATCACATACACTCATGTCACACACACACACACACACACCCATACATGTGCGCGCATAATAACCGATGACATCTTTTTCAACCTAGAATTTGACCGCATAACCGATGACCTGTGTGTGTAGAATTCAACCGCATAACCGATGACCCGTATGAAATGTTTCTATACAACCGACGACTTGTTCGCGTAATACTAACTGATGACCTACCCCTATATGCAAAAGCATGTAATTTGGGTCTCACTGCGCAGGTCTACCAACCGATGACGTCATCGGTTCGCTGTGTGTCATCGGTCCGAATGTACAGTTCATGCCTATGTCATCGCTTTAAATGGGCGCACATACGCAGACCTACTCGCATGTGACTGACATGTCCTGGGGAGCATTTCAATTTCATGAAGAATCTTGTCAGTGATTTTCACTGACAACTGTTACAAGCTACTGAAATTCATGCATCTGATTGGCTGATAGCAGTGAAAATCACTGTCAAGACTCTTCATAAAACGCTCCCCCATTGTCCATCATGTCCATGGCCATGCAAGAGTTGAACTTGACAATGAAATGAACAAAACGAACGTGTAACACTGGAGTGTAACTTTGTAAATGTAAGTTAAACTTTTAAGATGTAAATAAGATTTGGACAATATCAGTCCTCACAAAGAATAAACATGGCGAAATATCTTAATTTTAGAAACTTGATGATTTTTGGTCCAATTTGGTGATTTTTCATGTGCCGTTTGGTGATTTTGTTTAGCTTGGACCTGGCAACGCTGCTGGATGTATGGTAACATGACGCTGCCATTTTAAAAACACAGATCTCTACGTGTGGGCTAATAATAAATTTGCTGACTGGTTGCCGGCATTTCTCTAAAGAAGAATTTAGTTGTAACCATAAATAAACACATATCAATCTTTCTAATGGTATGAAACACACCATAACATATCGAATTATAATAAATTACAAATACCCTCACCTTGTATTCGCCTGTTTTGCTTGAAATTATTGATAGGAAGTAATTGAACCTAGACGTAAGTCTGTAAGATCAATCTAGCGACGTATATGGTATGGTACCCTTGAAGTAATAAAGTAATAACGATTGGATGCACTACTCGGCGGAGATCATAATTCGCTCATTGGTAGAATTTCAGTGCCTGGAGGCTGACGTTTCTCTCCCATTTATTAACTTTCCTGTTTGTCAACATTGCAAGCTTTAAAATTTTCTTTTTGTCATAGGATAATGATTACAAAAGAAGACCGACTAGCAGGGGTGGCGGTGCATCTTTAAAGGGGGGGGGGGGGGGCGGGCATGCACTTTTGGAGAAAAAAGTGTCACCAACAAAAGGTGAACATAAAACAGAAACAGGGACCATTTTGTGACATTGGTATTACCCTACAGTCTAATTAATACGTAATCAACTTCTTCTTCCTTTTTATTGTGGTTCTGGACATTGTCTCAGCTTCCCCAATTAGCAGTTGTGTGTAATGGTCTAATGATTCATGTGCGAGAAAGCGAAGCGAGCGAGCAAACATTTTCAGAAATTTTTGCTAATGTTGAAGTCATTGGGTTGTGCATTATTTACAGCGATATGATGAAAATGACAACAGCAAATTAATTTGGAGGGAATGCCTAATGATCTTTTAATTTGTACATTAACCCTGTCGCTTTTCTTTAGGATTTCCATGATTACATCAATGTATCATACTTTATGCAATCTGCTTAATTTCATTATAATATAAAAGCGAGCGAGCGTAGCGAGTAAGTTTGGGGATGATTTTTAGAAAATATTGCCCTTATACTAGCTTGGTGTAAATTATGGGCACATTCGAGTGGGCCCCTCTTGCCTCCAGCTCCACTGCCTTTGAAGCTAAATATGCCTCTTTTTTTTGTATAAGAAACAGTGGGAAAATATAAGTGAAAGGAGCACTTATCAGAAGAGGAAAGGGCGCTTATAAGATATGAAAAGGGGAATTTATGAGAAGAGGGAAAGGGCTCATATTAGATAGGAAAAGGGCACTTATCAGAAGTAAAGAGAGGGCACTTATCAGATTTTTAAAATGGGCACTTATCAGAAGGGAAAATAGGTACTTATTAGAAGGGAAGGGGGCACCTATCAGAATTAAAAATGCACTTATCAAGGGAGAAAAGGGCACATAAGGAGAAATGGGACAATCATATTTGAAAAGGGGCACTTATTAAAAGAAAAAAAGGCACTTATAAGAAAGAAAATAGGCACCTATTCGAAATAAAATTGCATTTATCAGGAGAAAAGGGCACTTGTTAGAGGAAAGGAGCCAATTATCAGATGTGAAAAGGGGCACTTATCAGAAGGAGAAAAAAAAAACACTTATCAGAAGGAGAAAGGGTACTTGTTAGAAAGGAAAAGGGGCATTTTTTTCAGAAATAAAAAGGGCACTTTTGGGGTACTTCGAAAAGTGGGGGCACTGTGCTCCCTACCCCCCCCCCCTACTCTGGGCGCGCCGCCCCTGCCAACTTGCCAAGGGCGGTTCGAGGGATGCTTGCGTACCATTTTTTCAGATAGGAAGTGCAAAAAATTCCCCTAACCAGAGAGGGGGACCCCTCCTTCCCCCCCCCCCCCTCCCCAGCCCAATAAAGCCCACCTAATGTCTGCAACACCCCCTCCATGTAAAATTCTAGTTACGGGCCTGCTCACTGCCCGAATTTGAAGCGAAAGTTGCCTGAATATACGGGGAAAGTGGTTGCCGAATATTGGTCATTTCAAAATTATCGCGGGGCTGGGCTACAGCCCCCTGCGTCCCCGCCCCCTACCTTTTACGCCCAATGCGGAAGATTTGCCGTTTGTGGGCCATTTCCCCCAATCTCCCGTTATGATTCGTGTTAGTTCTCCCTTTACGGTGACAGAAAATTGCTAAATTACATCGAGTGATAACTCAAAGGGCTCATTAATTGTCATGTTGCTTACTTTCTCATAGCTGCATGGAATCAGAGGACTGTTACATTTTTATTTTCATTCATCACGAAATTTATTTTTCAATTCCCGAAATTCTTGAAAAATTTTGCCAATGGGCAAAAATACCCCGTCGACTGCAGCAGCAAGAGAGAACAAGGAGAAAACAAAGGAGGAAAAAAGGAAAAGAATGGAATCAAAGAGAGAATTCAGAGAGGGAGAGAGGGAGGGGGGGGGGGTCAGAAAGTGAAGAAGAGAAAAGAGAAGAGAAAAGAGGCGTGGGAAAGAGGGGAAAAACGAGAGATAAAGGCGAATAGCAGGAATAGGGGTAAGGAAATAGAGGTGATGAAAGAGGGAAAGGAAAGAGAGAGAGAGAGAGAGAGAGAAGTAGGAATTAAAAACTGACTGCACTGATTGTCATGGAAACGTTCCTCAAAGTAATATTCTGTGATTTTGACACAAAACGTCCAATAAACATTGAATAATATACGCACTCTCATTCTCATCTGACTAAGATGGAACACGGAAGTACATACATATCCTTATCATCAGAATGTGTAAGCAGCCTGCTTGGTTTCATTAATGATTCTACAATGTTTTTCTTCTTAAATCTGTACACAGAATTAAAGATAAATTTCTTTTTATAAACAATGACACATTGAGCTTGAAACAACTGAGTCTTAAACACATCCATAATATATAAAAATACCATTTTGTTTGATTAAATTCATTATGGAGTATAACATTTCTGTAGGGCATTGATTTCTTTAGCTGTATTCGGTGTGATTCATGCAAACAGTAGTGTAAATAAAAGTAGAATATACGTGCAACTTTTTAGAGCTATGATAACAATATTAATCTCGAACTTCAGAGATTATAGCCATGCAAGAAGAACAAATGCTTGAGTGAAACATTTCCTGAAATGCTTTGGAATTAGGCCTATATCCCTATAAATCGAAATAATAAAACAAAAATGGAATTGCGCTTTTAACAACGTGATGCACAAAATATATATTTCCATTTCCTCCTTTCCCCAGTTTAATCATATCACCTCGTCACGGACCTCTCATACTACACTTTGCAGTTGATTTTTTTTTTTTTTTTTTTTTTTTTTTTTTAGTACTTTCAATTTTCACAAAATAACACATCTCCGGTTTATTAAATGTGTAATTGATACTAAAACTCACCTAAAGGGTGGTAAACCCCAATTCTAATTTCTACTCAATATGATATCATTCATAATCGAAGTAACTTGACTATTAATATATAATGCACAATCTAGTGAATAGGCTATTTCTTTCCTCCTCTCCTTTTCTGCTCTTCCTCCTCACTGCTATCAGAGAAGGCCGATGTCACTAACGCTCCGGCAGCAAGAAGTCCAACTGCACCTAGTGCAACGGCCCCAAACATTTTAAGGCCTCTGCTACTGTCATCGCCACTGCCATGCCCACTGTCAAGGTAAAAACAAAATAAAGTTGAATCGTTGAACCAAAAACGTGGAATGTGCTTCTAGTATATCCAACACTATTTTATACAGCAACCAAATTCCAGTTTTTATTGTCAATCTTTTATTATTTTAATGATTGCAAGCAAAATGTTATAATTATGTTTTAGTATTCAATTATTATGTTACATATTTCTTGCATGTTGATATTAATGTTTTTATATATGAATTGAATAAAGCTGAATTGAATTGAATTATTGCGTTATCTTGCTCACAAGATTATAAATTGAGAGGGCGTGGATCATAAATTTCGAAAAGAAAAGCAGTTTTGTCATCAGAATTACAATTCAAATTCAAAATTCAAATTCATATTTATTTCACTTCCAACAGAAAGAAAAGACAATGGCATTACAGATATTATTACAGAAAATATGAAAATATAGGTACAAATTCATTTTTTCTTGATAAGTGTACAAGTACACTGAACAAATTATTATAATGAATTATCAAAAGAAATTCATAATTTCTGAGGAAATGTGGGGGATCCACTAAAAAGCAGTGCTTGTAATTTGTGGATCCCCAGGGAAAATAAAATTGTTTCAAATTGTGCCTACGAAGACTTGGAAAACACAAAACAGTATTACAGAACAACAAACATGAAACGACAAGGAAAGGGAAAACAGATAAAAGAAAAAGAAAAGGGGAAAAAGGAAAAAAAGAAAGAAAAAAAGGAGGGAGCAGGACAAATCATGACCGAAAAAGGAGGTAGTTATATTGGTGATTCTGGCAAGTTACTAAGACCAAATAAATATTCAATTAACTGAGCAGATGATGAACACATAAATGAAAAAAAAAATAAGAAAGATATCAGCTGTTATCAGGTAATTATTGTATATTACTATTAGATTTGAGCAAAAATATTTTTAGTTTTTTTTCTTAAAAGAATTTAGGGATGGACTACTTTTAATATATTCACTTTAAAAATTCCAAAATCTAGGACCATCATAAATGTCTAAACTCGTTAGACCGTCTATAGTTGGGTAATCATGAAATGACCGATTTGGGGGGAACATGGCATCAAGTATATGTGGAAGGGTTAATTAGTACCACTTGCAGAAATATTTATATATCATTCAGCCTTGACACTTCAAAATGCTATTCTCATGTACCTTAAGTGCCGGTCACACATACACGACCCACGGCCCGCGCACTGAAAAATTAGCAATTTTGGCCAGTACGTTGCCTTTCACTGGGTGTGCGTCGAGTATTCGTTACTCGTTCGTCGAGCGCGCTGAACCAACGCTATGCATTCGTTGTCATTCGCTCTGTGCGTCGGGATTTTTTTGCATGCTCGACGCATGAATGTACTCGCCAGGGGGACGCCAGACACGCGCAGAGCGCGCTGGACCATCGCCAGATACGCGTCGAGCGCGCTGGACCAACGCCAGACGCACGCGGAGTACACGCTGGGTATTCGTTTGTGCACTCGTCGCTGCACTGCAGATGACGGCATGCAAGACGAGCCGCACAGTCACGTGACTGCTGTGCGTTGAATGCGCGGTGCCTGCGCGGACCATTCGTTTCGTGCGCTAGCACAACACGCTGTGCATTCCCTAGATTTTTTAACATGTGCGTCGTGTATACGCTCTGTAAGCGCTCTGTAAGCGTCCTGAATACGAGCGCGCTAGCAACATGCTGTCCATTCGTTGTTAACTCGCTAGCTTCTCCCAAATCCTGACAAAAAGTTGGGCGCACGACGACGCACTGAAGTTATTTCCTATTTTTAAAGTGAATTTCAGTGCGCAGGCCGTGCGTCGGGTATGTGTGACCGGGCCTTTAACAAGGTGTTTCTACACATTAGATAGAAACTATCTCATTACAACCTAGTTTAAGGAAGACCGAACTCGAAAACTAGCATCAAAGTATAAATATTATATGGAGACATGGGCGTCAATCCTGGTTTTTCAAGTAGTGAAAGAAGAAAAAAAAGAAGAAAAAAGAAGAAAAGCAGGAAGAAAAGGGAAGAAAAGGGAAGAAAGAAGAAAGAGGAGTATTAAAAAGAGAGGTCTTAAACATATAACTCTATATTACCCCTGTTATTTAATGGAGAAAAAATATGACGTCATCTTTAGGTCGTCTTGCCGCTCCTATCAAAATACCCTGTCGCCGCCCCTGTCTAAAATTGACTTGCAATTGATTGCAAGTTTCTTGCAACGCCCCCTTATTTAGACTCAGTCTGAGACTGAGTAAGCCCTGTCCCAGCTTTTTACCCTGGCCTAGCCTCGGCTTGACGTTAGGGCTAAAGTTAACTGTTAACTTAACTGTAGTGTAGGTCTGTTATTAAGTTTAGGCCTTGCCAAGAAGCCCAAATTGTCACTCTTGAGTATTAAGTAGGCCCTACCATAGTAATTTTTACTAGTAGATTCTCTAACTTAATAATAAGTTAGGCTAGTACTAGTTGTAGGTGGCCATATTTTCATTCAAAAAATTGTTTCAACTTTCAAAATAGGATCAGATTTTCTATTTTGTATCATGTCCACAGTCCAAATTAAATGTAACACTACAGTTACATATGTGTCCACAAGGAAAGAAGAGAAAATAGGAAAAAATAGCTAAAAAAAATGTTAGAGGAAGAGAGAGGAGAAAAAAAAGGAGAGAGCAAGAAAGAGGAATAGAGAGATAGAGGGAGAGAGAGAGGGGGGGGGGGGGAGGGGGGGAGGCCGGCCAGAATTGAATTCATACATAGATGCATTTTTTTTAATGGCTACTCAAGTTTAGTAGACTCTAGTTTGAAATAAAAACAAAAATAATACAAATAACGAAAAATGCGCAACTGATCCAAGAGAGAATTTTAATGACTGAATTAGAGTATTGATCCCCTAATGTCACGCAAAGAAAGAATTCCAGCTAGATACACTGAGGGATCGCAGCAATATGTTTCAGAATCTCTAGAAGAAAAGTATCGTGTAGAGTTCTTCAAGCTAATAGACAGTGCCCTTTCCAATTTCAGGATCTACTTCACCTCAACAGACATAGAAGAACAGAAAAGACTGGCATCGATTCTACTATGTGGATCAATAGATGATGATCTCATAGACAAGTTTGAATTGGAGGATGGTCTTAGGTGTGAATTGGTCTTCTTCCGACATCAGTTCAAATATTCTTCTGTGGAAGAATGCAGGAAGGCATTTCAGGGCATGATTCCGGAAGTTAGGGGGATGTTCCCAAATGTTGAGCAACTTCTGATACTCCTGCTTGTTTCACCAGCAAGTTCTTGCCAAGCAGAGAGATCTTTCAGTGCCCTATAAGACGTGTAAAAACATGGCTCAGAAATACCATGAAGCAGGAGAGATTGAACCATGTCATATTGTGCCATGTCCATAGGGAGCGACTTGCACATGTCAAAGCCAGGGACATAGCTGGTGCATTTGTTCAAAACTCAGAAAGCAGAGAGCGAATATTTGGAAGAATAAAATGAAACTGTCACCACATTTTCCATGCCAAAAAGGAAATGTAATTATACATGCTAAGAAAGGATGATATCAACGCCAAATTTGTAGGGAACTATGTGTATTGTATTTCTAGAAATCACATGTAAGATATGTAACATTGACTACCTTGTGTGGGACTTTTGTGTCTTTCTGAGTGTCATATTCTGCTTTGTTAAAATATAAAAAATAATTAAAATGCATTGTTTTGTTTTGAGGGTGATATTAATTCATTTTTAATGATTCATCAAAGAATGTAATAATATAACTGTTGACTAGTTCAATCATAAAATTTGAATGGAACAGCATATATGGTGTAATGTTGTTGTTATTTATTTATTTTTTTTTTTGCAAAAAAATATGATCAGTGATCAATCATGTCAAATGCTTGGGCGAAGTATAGAATTATACCAAGTGTCGTCACTTGCCTATCATAAACACTATCAAAGTCACGAAAAAGTGTTTTTTTTTTTAGCCTTTTCTGAATCCTTACTATCAAAGTCACGAAAAAGTGTTTTTTTTTTTTAGCCTTTTCTGAATCCTTACATCCTTACAGAGATTAAGAGAACATTATTTTTCTGAGTTTCTCTGAATTAAGATAATCCATGCCGTCAAACCCCCTTTTGGCAGAATAATGTTATAAACGATGTACGAGAGGGATAGATAAAGAGATAGAAAAAGAGATATAGAGAGAGAGAGAGATAGAGAAAGAGAGAGTTTATAGAGAAATAGGGAGAGAGATAGAGGGAGAGATAAAGTGAGAGATAGAGATAGAGGGGAGATAAAGAGAGGGTGAGAGATAGAGAGAGACATAAAGATATAGAGAGACGGAGAGATAGATGGATAGAATACAGAGAAAGAGAGATATATAGAGGGGAGACGTCCACTCCGTTCGCGTTCACCACAGTTGTAACCCGTTTGGCATCATTTTTTCAGAACGTAGTGATGAGAACGACTGAACGAGTCTGGTGTGATGGGGGCTTTATGAAACCAAGATGAGCGCGCCATTGCGGTCCTTGCTTTAATATGCCCCTCAATTTTTCCCCTATAGATCTAAGGGTTTCTAAATTATTGAGAAATTCTGTTAATTAAAAGTAAGTTATATATTATGGAACATTTTCGCTTTTTAGGAAAAAAATGCAAACATTAAACCTTTCGTATATTATTTTGTTTTATTCAGTCTATATATTTCACTGTTTCTGATACTAAATTTATATTGGGAGGGGGGGGGGGGGTGTTAACCCTTAAGCCACACCATACCCTGCAAACACCGCATTATATGTCCTCCATACCAAAAAGTGTGTTGCATTCTCAACCAAGCGCGCGCGCGTATCACTTTCCCTCTGCCATTCCCTCCATAGAACCCTGTACATTAATCATGAAAAACGTGAATTTCAACTTTTAGAAATACTTATATCTTTTTCACTTTTCAACAATTTAATTCAGTTAAAAAGGACTATGAATATTGAAGAAACAAAGAAGCTGTTGAGCATAAAAATGTAATCATCTCATATGTAGAATTCTGGCCAATTTTGTTCGAAAACGGCCTTTTTATGTTGCCTCACAAAAACGTAGAACACCCAAATTACACGTGTTTCTATGGGGAAAGTAATCGACTCGCAGTGACAAGGTAATTTTTTTAATTGGTTAGCAGTGCTGTTAATGGGAATTAACCAGTTAAAAGGTTTTTAAAAGAGTAAGAGTTCTAGGTTTGACCTTTCTTATTTTGACTTCTACTGGTTTTGTAGAATTCTGGCCTTTTTATGAATTAGTTATGAAATATTTTGTGTTTTTAGACTGATTCTGTGCGCGCGCACCACTGATCTCTACAGAGATCAGTGGCGCGCACGTGTCATTCTGATGACATTCAGGCTACGCGCAGATGCAACAAAGTGCGCGAAACTTATTGACATGCGACAATAGACGTATTATCCCCCCCCCCCATAATCCTCACTGAACTTGTGTCCCCCCCCCCCCCCCCCACGGTCTAATTCGGATTGACGCCCATGTATGGAGATATATATATATATATATATATATATATATGAGAAATCATTTTTAAATGATTTTTTTTTAAGTGGTAAACGCAAAACAAAAATGATTTGCAAAGCACACATCACCATTTGCAATTTGCAAAGTCAAACTGAAGCTCTTTTGATGTTGAAAATTGATTTGAGAATCATTTATTTCCATTATCTTCACATCACAAGACAAAAAGATGGAATATTAGTAAAGATACAATGATATAGAAATGCATAAAGATTAAAATGGTTACAATGAAAATGTAACAACAGCAAAATATTATAACCATCAACATAATGTGGAAAATGGTCGTTTATGAGGTAAACCCCTCACATCATAAAAACGTAATTTGGCTAACAAAATAACATGGGGTATAATATTAAAACACATTGCATGCTTGTTAAATCAACATAACGGATAATTCAAATATAATCTAAAATATATCATAATAAGAACATAATTTGAACTACTTCTCTTTGTTTATAAGTACCTTTGACTCAGATAAGAAAACAATTGTTAAGTTAAAGGTGCGAATGAACGTTACCTTCCAGTTGTGCCACCTCCAGCATATCCAGCAGCAAGATGTTGGTTTTCAGAGCTTCTTCCATCAGCGGTACCACGGCAGTCACCTTTCCCCCAATCGCATCCTTCACAGAGCTCCTTGCAATGTGGGGGACCTTTCCCTCCTGAGTTAGCATCGTCATAATTGTCGAGATATTCGCCTCTCATTTGTCGCTCCAATCTGAAAATTGGAAATATGATGGGGGGGGGGGGGAAGAGGGGAGGGGGGAGGATTAGCTCCAAAGGCACATGGATATTACATTAGTTACCACATTTCATTCGGAAAATGATATTAGGAGCATCTAGTTTGAAAGTGGCATAAGAGCCTGCGAAAATGGTTACAATGTCGTTTTTCCGAAGGTTCGTTTTTCCGACGGTTCATATTTCCGAAAGTTAGTTACTCCGACTTCGTAATTCCGAAAATGAAATAGGGTTCATAATTCCGAAAATAAAATAGGGTTCATATTTCCGAAGGTTCGTAATTCCGAAAAGTCATTTAGGGCTCTATTGCAATTTTGGAATTACGAACCTTCGGAATTATGAACTCTTTTTCATTTTCGGAATTACGAACCTTCGGAATAACGAACCCGGAAGTAATGCAATGTTCGGAATTATGAACCCTATTTCATTTTCGGAATTATGAACCCCCTGCCATGTGAAATATGTGTTTCGGAATTATGAACCTTCGGAAAAACGAACCTTCGGAAAAACGAGTACCCCCCCCCCCCCCCCCCCCGCGAAAATACCTTAATATAAATCGTATCGGTGGCTTTTTTTATATTAATTAATTTGTAATCCCCTCATCTGCGGAATCAATATCGATCAAGATGCGGCATAGTTATTATAGCTCTGGGGCCCGTTGCACAAAACTTGCGTTTGAACGCAACTCAGGCAATGTCAGGAAAATCAAACGCAACTTTATTTTCAGCCAATCAGAAGTGCGCATTTAGGAGTTGCGTTTGATTTTTAGGAGTTGCGATTAAACGCACGTTTTGTGCAACGGGCCACAGTATGTGCTTCATTCACATGCATTCACGCTGAATAGAATGCCGCATTGGCAATCACAGTGAAATTCACTTTTTGCAGTCCTAGCTGGTTCCCATTCGTTTCAAGCTAGGTTAGGAGTACTTAAGAAAGGTACGGCTTTAAGACAGTGATTCAACGCTGCGACTTTGACTGATACATCGATACATGTACATTGATCCATGGATGTTGAAACGAATGTGTCGATATTATATCCATGAACTAAGCAAACCGTAGACAACAGATGGCAATAAAGAACAATTTGCTCTAAGAACGAATTAAAAAGTCCCTATGAGATATCCAGACAGCTTCGAATCTTCCTTCATGAGGGTAATTTTTATTGAAAACTTTAAAAGACGCACCCCTTTAAAAATAAAACAACAACAAAAACAAACAATGTATTCATATGGAGCAGAGGTTATTCAAGAGACCAACGACACCTCTCAGTTTAAATAACTTTTTTAAGAAGAAGAAAAAAAAACGACAGTAAGTCGACAATATGTTTTGTTTTTAAAAATCGGTTGATCAAGAATCCTCATCTGGACTTGTAACAGCAGAAAAATAAAAGATATGATAATGAAGAAGTTATTTACCTGTCCAGCATGTTGTTGATCATTTTTCTAAATTCTTCTTCCTTGAAGGTCATCTGAACTTTGTTATAGCAATCCTTGCATTTCTGCCTCCAAACTCTGACGGACAGGTTCTTCAGGTCGATTTCTGCCGATGCCTGGTGGCTTGTCCACTTCCTTTTGCACCGATTGCACTGGGCACGACCATGTCCTCTCACTTTACGAGAGCAGAATCTCGAGGGAATGTCAGAGCAGCGGGGACGCCTACGTGTTATCTCTTCCTTCAAGATAGAAAGATGCGTGTCATCAGTGGTGGGTAGTCCATTGTCTTGAACCAAAGATGCAGACGACGATGCTCCCATGATGAAGCTAGAAGCCTAGAACTGTCAACAACAAAAAATGAAACAGAACATAATGGAGAAAACCATAATTGTATGGATACAGGTATTAATAGGATAAGGGAAGCACTGACCTAATCAGGGAGGTACGTGTGATGTATTGGCTCAGGGTCAGACTAATCTAAGAAGATCTTAATGATCAGTGGCAGATCCAAGGAGTGACTGCGGGAGGGGGCAATTCATCCCGTGGAAAACGCAATCTGCATAACATGCCTTAAGCACACATCAAGTAAAAAATATAAATTATGCCAACCGGCAGCAGTTATATAGACCCTAAAGGAAAACCTTAAAAACGTGATAATTCTTTTTATCGCTGATATCAGAGAATTTTGAAACACTAGGCACAATAAACAACCAGGGAGATGGGAGTTTTACTCTCCCTGAAACAACCTGGAGAAGCTGTTTTCTGTACTGCTTTAAAAAATAATTCAGAAGGCCTGCAATTTTCAGTCCGGTCCACAAATAATTAAAAAATGTTGAACCTCCATAACAAATACTTCTCTGAGAGACTGATATTCCTCATAATCGGAAAATATATATTATGGAAAATCATCTGCATATCTGAGCAAGTAGGTTTTATAGATATATAATTATAAAATAAAGGTGGCGAGTTAAATGGTGTCGAGAGTTTTCTGTTATACTTGGATAGTTGGATACATTTAAAAAACCCGATACAGTCTTAATTCAGGTAGGCCTATAGTTTGTTCATAAAAGGCCTAACCTTATATCTAACCAATAACGACAGCCATATTCATTATCAATGGTCATGTGTATAAATCTATGGGTAAAAAATGAAGAAAAAAGGTTAAATTATTTGTTGTAAATATATAAAGAGAGAAAGAGAAAATGATAGAATGATAAAAGCAAAGACAAACATAATGAAAGATAGCAAGAGGAAATGATATAGCATGATGAAAAGAAAGAAAGATAGAAAGAGGAAAATGATAGAATGATAAAAACAAAGAAAAACATATACAGAGAAGACGATATAATGATGAAAACAAAAGAAAACAAGGAAAGATAGAAAGAGAAAATGAAATGATAGAACGATAAAACAAAGTATAACAAAGAAAACGTAAAAAGTGAATACGATATATAATGATGAAAACAAAGGAAAACAACGATAGAAAGAGAAAATTAAATGATAGAACTATGATAAAACAAAAGAAAACAAAGAAAGATAGAAAGAGAAAATGAAATGAAAGAACGATAAAACAAAGTATCAGGGAAATGTAAAAAGAGAAGACGATAGATTGATGAAAACAAAGAATAACACAATTAAGGAAAGAACACGATAAAAACTACTTTCGAAAAATCAACTCAAGGGCAATTTCAAAGGCCTATTGTAGTGCCCATAGAAATCAGGTTCGGATTACGTAATACGCCATTGTAATGTTCGCTCAGTTCTAAAGGTGATAGACAGGGCTATTGAAATTGCCTGAGTTGATTTTTTGAAAATAGTTTTTATCGTGTTAAAGGTGAAAAAGACAAGATGATAGACACAAGGAGAAAAAAAAAGGAAAGTTGACAAAATAGAAGGAATGATATAAAGATAA
The DNA here is from genome assembly GCA_025618425.1 of Heliocidaris tuberculata. Taxonomy (NCBI): domain Eukaryota; kingdom Metazoa; phylum Echinodermata; class Echinoidea; order Camarodonta; family Echinometridae; genus Heliocidaris; species Heliocidaris tuberculata. The sequence continues at coordinate 21,989,568 of CM046832.1, read as the reverse complement.
ATGCATCAGGCAGGCAGTATTCGGTTTGAATTCGGCGCAAAAAATTTGACCCGCTGACCTGCGCTGCCATAGCAACAAGGTCACTTTGAATTGTTGATCAATTTTGAGACTAAATAATGATGCTTGGAGTGTGAAGGCAATCAAACCGTTCTTCAAGAACCATTCCTCTAGACCGGTTTATCTAAGACCGGTCTAACAGGGAATGTGGCATGGGGTCTATAAAGGAATAGGGAGAGGAGACAAGAGAGCACTACAGACAGAGCAGGACAGGGCAGAAAGGGAAGGGGTGAGGAAGCTTAAGGGAAGCAAAGAGAGACATCGAAGGTGGAGATGGCATTGGATAAGAGCGGAAGACAAAGAGAGAGAGGAGGGCATGATATCATAATTATGATACAAACTTAATCAAGCATGATACTCTCGGTATACAAGTAATGATCCACCATCATTACATGCAATAAACTAAATAAACTAAATAAAGTACAAGAAACATAGGCAGGTCATCATTAGCAGTGTGGCTGCCTCTACTTCGAGGAGTTTCCTGGTTTACGTACTTCAATGATACAAGTTTTGAGTCTATATTTGAATCGTAACGTTATTAATAACTTTATTACAGAGAATAAAGTGAGATATATATATGGGTGCAAAGTATTGGAGTAATAATTATATACAAGCAGATACACGAGTAGTATTCAAGTAGCATACAAGTAGATATACGAGTAGTACACGAGTAGACATACGAGTAGTAAACGAGTAGTAAACGAGTAGTAACGAGTGAATTGAATTGAATTGAATGAATGAATTTTATTTATTTCCACCAAAATCATTAAAATAAAAGTGTACAAAATTAACATATATATATCATAAAGTGGGGGGGGGGATAACAAAAGTAAATTACTTATCTAGGTTATCCCCTTACAAACAAATACATAAAAGTACACATGCACATATTAAAACTACACATTAAAATCGTGTAGTAACAAGTAGATTACATTCTGCAATATAAACAAAAGAATGTAATAGAAACAATTAATACGCATTCATTTATACATGTAATTATTGTATAATTATGATGGAATGAACAACTAAATGGACTTACCAATTAGTAGGGCTTTATTACTTTTACTGTTTAGACGTCTTACCGCAACTTCAACTTATCCGCAACTGATTAGCCATTTAATATAATTCAAATTAAATGCGTATTGCGTACCATGCGTTGTGCGCCCTAACACAAGATTACAACCTATGGTTACAACAGTTCGCGCACAAATATAAAAGCTTATTATGACGTTTATACTATAATCTGCAGATTGATGCTGCAGTTACATGGCTCCTTTAACTGTTTTATAAACAAACAGTTACATCATATCTATAATAAACGAAAAATAATTTACAATCATATCTATCTCAGGTCTAAGTATGGTGACCAATCATATTAATACATGTATATATCAACTTTGATATATGATGATACTGAATCCAAACATAAAAATAACGATGTTAAAATGAGTTATATACATAACTGCAATAAGATCATTAGAAGCAAGTTGCTGATTTCAAAAAACAAAGCAAAGTGTGTACCTTCACTCTTTCATTTGAACATATTATACATAAATAAGCACTCATATGCACTTAAAACAATTATCACATAAATTCAATGCATTTGTCAAAAATACATATTATACATGTCAGTGTATATCATAAATGGCTTTGCATTATATGCAAATATATCATATAATCATCATATAATTCGTGTACAAAGAGCGCAAGCTATGTTTCAAAACGAACATGTATACAAATAATACACATATGAATTATATCATGTTTTCGAAATCAAATAAATAAAAATTGTTTAGACATTCAACAATAAACAATGAATATTGTATACAGAAGTGTCCAAATCAATAATGATATCGCTAAAGTGTGGCTCCTTGAGGGGGAATCCCTATCAGTCTTTCGCGTGAAGCCAAATTACAACAGGCCTTACTGTTCATCTGATAGAATCAGTACTAATTTATGAATAGGCCTTTCCAAAAAGCAAGGCTCGCGCTTACGTGTGCCATCTTGTTGCAGTTCTCGGTCTGCCATTAAGAGTTTTACGCTACGCACCCGTCCGTCATCGCTCTGGTACACTTCCGTCACCCTGCCTAGTGGCCATCGACTCCGAGTATCGTCGCAATCTTTAACGATGACAAGGTCGCCAACTGCAAGGTCTCTCTGAGGCTGGACCCACTTTTGTTGTGTCTGCAGCTCTTGTAAGTACTCGCGTCTCCACCTAGTCCAGAACACGTTGGTGAGGTACTGCACCCGTCGCCACCACTTCCGTGCATAAACATCTTCTCGCTGGAACTTTCCAGGGGGAGGCATCACAACTTGTGCTTTCATCGTAAGATGATGATTCGGAGTTAAAAGTTCAAGAGCTTCCGCTGAACAGAGATTTGCTGAAGAAAGTGGTCTGGAGTTGACAATGGATTCCACTTCAGCAAGGAACGTCTGGAAAGATTCATCATCTAATTGAGACCCAGAACTCATAATGAGTGGTTCTAGAGCTCTGCGGACCGTAGCAATTTGCCACTCCCACACTCCCCCCATGTGAGATGCATGAGGTGTGTTCATCTGGAAAGGTATCCAATCTACACCATTCTCTGTTAGATACCTCTGGACAGATTCCTGGTCCAACTCTGTCATTGCTTGTCGTAGCTCGTTTCTTGCTCCGACGAACGCAGTCCCTCTGTCAGATCGAATCTGTCTGACTGGTCCGCGACGACTGAGGAACCGTCTCAGGCAGTTAATGAAGCTGCTGCTCGTCAGGCTGTTAGCTGATTCTAAATGTATTGCCCTTGATGCCATACATGTGAAGAGTACGCCGTACCTCTTAACAAGACTCCTCTTTTCCTTAATGTTGAAAGGCCCGAAACAATCGACGGCGCAATAAGTAAATGGCGGTGCAGGTTCAAGTCTATCTTTTGGCAGTTGTGCCATCTTCTGCTGCTGCAAAGGACCTCTCAACCTTCTGCACAAAACACACTTGGAAATGACGCTTGAAACTGCAGACGAGCCTCCAATTACCCAGTATCCATTCTGTCTCAGCTGGTTATGGGTGATTCCTCTTCCCATGTGGTTTACCTGCTCGTGTTTATGTCTCACGAGCAACGTCGTCATGTGAGAATTTCTCGGCATTATGACAGGGTGCTTGACCTCCTCAGACAAGTTAGCTCTGTCGATTCGTCCACCAATTCTCATGATGCCTTCAATGTCAATATATGGATCTAGACGGTAGAGAGCACTGATAGGTTTGATTTTATTGTTTCTCTTTCTTGCTGTGTGTCGGTCATACTGCTTATCAGAGCCCAGATTGCGAAGGACTTTCAACTCGTCACCGAAGTGCTCTACCTGCAGGCTCCGCAGAATTTCTTTCTCTGCATTCTTGATTTCGTCAACAGTCAAGATAATTCGTGGAAGTGGACGTGTGGATTTAGGACTTGTCTTCCTTCTCACTCCTTTCTGCCGTAGCTTAGATTTGTATCTCAGGCACAGTGCAACCACTCTTTTGACACGTTGCCAGGTTGAGATATGCTGAAGACGGCGGGTCTCGAAATGGTCGGCTACCGCAGTCATGGTAGACAAAGTAGACACACGTCTAATCTCTGGATCATCTTTTTTGCAGCCATCTGGTTTGTCAACTTCAGGAATTTTGAATTCTCCTGTCTCATGAAGAAACTTGGGTCCAACCAGCCAGCGGCTACTTTCCACGAGCTCCTTTGCTGTCATCCCACGAGAAGCCTCATCAGCTGGGTTGGAATCTGTATTCACATAGAACCATCTTTGGGGATCTGTTACGTCATGAATCTGTTGCACTCTGTTTGCTACAAAGATATGGAATCTCCTTGCCTCGTTGTGGATGTACCCCAAGACAACTTTGCTATCTGTCCAGAAGAATTCCTGGAGGTTGACAACAGTCAATTCCTTGCGAAGAAATGCACTCATCTTTGCTGATATGGTGGCAGCTGTCAATTCAAGTCTTGGGATAGTCATCTGCTTGAGCGGGGTTACCCGTGACTTGGCTATCACGAGAGAGCAGGACACATCGTCTTCATCATTCACGAGACGCAGATAAGAACATTGCCCGTAGCCATCGAAGCTTGCATCTGAAAAATGATGCAACTCTGCGCACTTTACCTTGCCAAAGTTAGGAGGCTTGTAGCATCTTGGGACTTTCAGTTTCTCTAGTTCACCTATTTCATTTCTCCATTTCTCCCATTGAGGTCTAACGTCATCAGGTAGGGGGCTGTCCCAGTCAAGTTTGCGACGACATAGGTCCTGAAGTATCTGCTTTCCTCTCAGTGTCATTGGACTCGCAAGTCCGATTGGGTCATAGATTGATCCAACAGTAGATAGAATTCCTCTTCTAGTAAGTGGCCGATCTTTGAGTTCAATTCTGAATTGCAATGTATCACTTTCAACGCACCAGAACACTCCAAGCGCTCTCTCTATTGGAAGAGGATCTACTTCTAGGTCCAAGTCAGCAAGACCCTTCGCTCTGTCATCAGCCGGGAAACTCTGAAGGACTTCCTTTTTGTTGGACATCAACTTGTGTAGTCTCAGTCCAGCTTTACTGCAAATGGCTTGGCTTGCTTTCATGATATTCACAGCTTCGTCAACGGTTGCTACAGACTTCAGTCCATCGTCTACGTAGAAGTCATTTCGAATGAAGGAAGCTGCAGCAGAGCCAAACTCAGCTTCACTATCATCTGCTGCCTTTTTGAAGCCATAGTTAGCACATCCTGGAAGCCATAGTTAGCACATCCTGGAGAACTTGTAGCGTCGAATAGATGAACCATCATTCTGTATTCAATCACCTGATTGTTTGGGTCACCATCTTCCCACCACAAGAAACGAAGAAGGTCGCGATCTTCCTCTGAAACAAAGAATTGATGAAACATTCCTTTGATGTCTCCAATGAAAGCAACATCTTCTTGACGGAACCTGCAGAGAACTCCAAGCAGGCCATTTGTCAAGTCTGGTCCTTGTAGGAGATTGTCGTTGAGGGAAACTCCTTCGCACTTTGCTGAACAGTCAAAGACCACACATATTTTTCCTGGCTTCTTTGGATGATATACGCCAGTATGAGGGACGTAATTCACCCTTCCTTCTGTATAGGTTTGAGGGGCCCTTTCAGCACAGGTCGCAATTACCTCTTTCATGAAGTCCATGTAGTCAGACTTAAACTGGGGGTTCCTTCTAAATCTGGCGTTCAGCTGCTTCCACCTATTCTCCGCTACTTTGCGATTATTTGGCAGCGATGTGTTGGGCGTCTTGAGAGGGAGGGGCATTTCATAATGACCATCGGATCGTTTCCAGATTCCTTTCTCCATGATTCGAAGGAACTTCTTGTCATCAATTGAGAACGGTTGATCACTTCTGTTCTCATCTTTGAAGTCCATCTCAAGAGATTCTAGGATCCTGTCTGGGGAAAAGACTTCCTTGGCCTTGTTTGGGTACGCAAATTTCGTACTTTCGAGACTTGCCGTTTTATTGCAGATTCTGGCATTTCTGTCCTCTGGCTCCTGAGTTTTGCATACTCTCCCGATTATACCCCAGCCAAGTAGTGACTTCTGAGCATATGGATCATCTTCTCCTCCAGTAACAACTTGTCGAGGTCGGATTGCTCTTGGACAATCGTTTCCAATCAGGAGGGATACGTCAATCCTTCTATCATACGGCATCATCTGATCTGCAACTTGACGTAAGTGAGGCCAATGATTCACTACATCTTTCTTGGGTATCTGTGACCTGCTTGCTGGTATGACTTCTCTTGAGAAGGTCACTGGTAGCTGGATCGCATGTTCCTTGTGGTAGTCTAGTATCTCCAATCCTCTTATCTTCTTGCTTTCAACGTGGGAACTCCCATGCATTGTCGTCAATTGCAGGTCAGTTCGTGTGCCTTGTATGTTGAGCTTCTCACAAAGTTTCTCTGTCATGAAACTGACATTTGATTGATCATCTAGCACTGCGTATACCAGACTCTCCTCTGTTGGTTTCTCTGTGTGTCTGACCCAAACAGGTACAATCATACAATGGTCTCTGCCATCTTGATCTGGGAGCGAACACACCGTTGTGCAGTTGGCGGTTCCTTCATCTTGGTTTGGTCTTGTCCTCTTTGCATAATGCAAGCAAGAGAGATGTCGCCCGCTGCATTCTTTGCAGACTTTCCTGTTTTGACACTCCTTGATTCGATGCATGTCAGTCATACCACAGCCCATACATAATCTGCGTTGGAAGAAGAACGTCTTCCGCTCATGTACCGGTTTCTTGACGAAGGCATTACACTCATCAATGGCATGGCCTCCTTTACAGTAAGGGCAATCACTGTAAGTTCCATGTTTTGTCCATTCCGGTTTCACCTTCCTTCCATCTGTAGAGAAGGTTCTTGCTTTGGGACTTACTGCTCCGTGACTCCTCGAAGCCTCTCTCAAACCTGCCAGCTCAGGGATGTTGGCCTTGTTGGCTGCTTTTCGCACAAAGTCTACGAACTTCGTAAATGGTGGATAATCTTGTGGGCCACCACTTTCTCTCCGACGATCAATCTCATCCCTCCATCTGCCTTCGAGATATGAGGGTAGTTTATCCACAAGTTTGGCATTCTCTTGTGGAAAGTCTAGGATTCCAAGAGCGTTTACCGTTTCCTTCGCAGCCTCCACTTTTCCAAGGAAATCTGCAAACTCCATCAGACCGTGGCAATCCTTTGGGCTTATCTTCTGCCAGGCAGCAAGCTTATTCGTAAAGGCTGAACTGATAATACTTGGATTTCCATATCTCTTGCTTAAGACATCCATTGCTTTCTCATAGCCATCCTCGCTACCTATCAGCATGAAATGTTGGACGACGTCCTTTGGTTTTCCTGCAACGTAGTTATTTAGATACATCAGCTTACTGGTGGATCCCAAAGGTTTACTATCTATCATACTTATGAAAGCATGCTTCCACAACGGGTAGATCATTGGATCTCCACTGAAGACGGGAACGTCTATCTTAGGAAGCTGAAGAGAAGCTGTCATTTGCTGATTAGCAGCACATTGCTGGAGACTAACATTGCCTAGCTGGGTTACACATTTCTCCAGTGAGGCGGCAATCTGCTCCCATCCGGACTGATTATTTGAAGGTGCTTGGCAAGCGTGCGGTGACTGTCCCGCTACCAAATTCGGCGGAGGCGTAACATCTGCCTCGTTTGAATTGAGGAAACGTTCCATATCTGCCATCTTGTCTGTATCCTCTACTCCATCTAGAAGGGACTCTCGATCGGAAACCTCATCTTGAAACTCTTCAAGAACTTCCAATTGGGCTTCACTTTCAGCCAGTTTCCTCTCGAACTCAAGAGACTCTACCATGGCATCGTACTCCTCTTTAGCTGCCTTCGCCTTCCTTTCAACCTCACGGAGTTGCTTTTCTTTTTCTTTAAACGTGAGTTTAGCCCGAAGCGCAGCTGCTTTCTTCTTCAGGTCCAACCTTTCCAACTCGATTGCAGTGCTGGTACGGCTTTGCTTACTTGCCCTACTTTGGGCGTGGCTAACTTTACTTGAAGTTGTTCCGTCGTCTTTCTGCATCTTTTCTGAGTTTTCTTTAAGCCTTTTTGAATGTTATTCGACTCGTATATACTCTTTACTCCAATTGACACTTCGATTCATAACGTTACTCTTCCAATTCGAACAGTTATTCTACTTTGAATAACTCTTAATTGAATGTAATTGTGGCTGCCTCTACTTCGAGGAGTTTCCTGGTTTACGTACTTCAATGATACAAGTTTTGAGTCTATATTTGAATCGTAACGTTATTAATAACTTTATTACAGAGAATAAAGTGAGATATATATATGGGTGCAGAGTATTGGAGTAATAATTATATACAAGCAGATACACGAGTAGTATTCAAGTAGCATACAAGTAGATATACGAGTAGTACACGAGTAGACATACGAGTAGTAAACGAGTAGTAAACGAGTAGTAACGAGTAGTAACGAGTAGATTACATTCTGCAATATAAACAAAAGAATGTAATAGAAACAATTAATACGCATTCATTTATACATGTAATTATTGTATAATTATGATGGAATGAACAACTAAATGGACTTACCAATTAGTAGGGCTTTATTACTTTTACTGTTTAGACGTCTTACCGCAACTTCAACTTATCCGCAACTGATTAGCCATTTAATATAATTCAAATTAAATGCGTATTGCGTACCATGCGTTGTGCGCCCTAACACAAGATTACAACCTATGGTTACAACAGTTCGCGAACAAATATAAAAGCTTATTATGACGTTTATACTATAATCTGCAGATTGATGCTGCAGTTACAAGCAGTATGTTCTCAGCAAATATTTAGCAAACAATAATTTGGACTGTTAGATAACTTAGAAAATGATATGGAATTATATGAATACATGTATATTCATAGGCGTACAAGGCGGGGTAGGGGAGCTATGGGCTGCAACATTAACACACCAGGAATTTAAAATTATACCAGTATAAGGTCGTTATACGGCTTATTACGGTTATTTTGGCTCAGTCACTCAGAAGGAAAGTTTTGAACATGTTTAAAACTTTCTCTCCAACCGTCAGTTATTACGGTCTGTACTACGGTTCTTAGAATGGTTTTTGTATACGATCTACTACGGCCTTATTACGGCAGTATTACGGTCCAGAACGGTCAAGACGGTCACTCAACCGTCATTGACCGACATGAATCGACTCTGTCCGTAGCTCTAGTGTGAGAGCACCTTATATTAAGATTCATGCATGTTCAAACACAATGCTTGTATCAAGAATGCTGCACATGACGAAATGGTTTAAGAATATCAAAACTGCGTTGGTTGTGCGTCTTCATTGCGACTCGACAAACCTTAATAGTAATTGGAGATAGTTCCCTGTATGTGTCCCGGAATATTAATTTTACACTGGAAGAAAAGATCCCTCTTTTATAATGTTTTTATTGGGAAAACAAGGCAAGAAATGTAAAAGCAAAAACAATTGAACTATAAAGGTACATGTACATCATAAAAAAAGCCATGACAATCTACAAAATACCCAAAACAAAACAAAGACGGGATAAAGAAAAAACACTATAGTTTAGGAAATTAGGGCGAACTATAAACCTTTTCATGAAATATCTTCCCTGGCGGAAATACCATGCAGCTAACATTAATGATATCTTTATTGTCAGTTTATATGCAATGTGTTGAATGGATTATTTCATGATTCTTAAACGTAGGTTATGTATCGCTTTGTTAAGATACTGAACAAAATATACCCGAATGACAAGATTGAGTACATTTCAGATGGATGAAATAAGTTATGCCAAAGTATGATCCAAATTTTCATTACGAATAAATCCGATTATGAGATGATGGATGCCCGAATATAAGATGTCGGCCGCCATTATGGTTCACTATACGGCCCACAGACTGTCACGATCACGTGATCAACCTCATGTAATTACATCTGTTCTCTTCGGTCTGCTCAGACTTCGCTACGACTTTAGCTAGATACATCTACACAACACTGGAAATGCCAAGACCAAGAAGAAAACCAACATTAGGGGAGGAGAAGGAGAAATTACCCAAGCCCTCCCTTCCTGCTGGATACCCCGAACACAGTGAGGCAGAGTAATCATGGAAAGTGCAGGCCACCAACCCTAACCCTGCACCTGCTGATCCTGACCTATAGAGGAGGAGGAAGAGGGGGAGGATGGGGAGCCTGCTGCTGCTGCGTCTGCGTCTGGTTCTGCTTCCAGGAAGGGGAAGGAAAAAGCCCACCCTTTTACACAGGAGCAGAAGAAGATTTTCCTAACTGGTTGGAAGAAACACTTTCCCTCTACGACAGGAGACACCACGATTACAAGAATAACACCATGAAAACAAGACTGTGGCTGAGAAGGCTGCAACATATAAGGCCTGCACAGCTAAACAACTTCTCAACTTCTGGAAGACATTCAGGTCTGGGAAGCTGACTGATGTGCCCAAGCAGGAAGATAACTTAGATAAGGGCTTCAAAAGGCATGATAAAACATTAAAATTGTGCTGAAGGTTTGCAAAAGCGTATAGAGTAGTAGCGTCTCTTCGAAAATGGCGCACGAGACCGTCGTAGACCGTTGGTGACCCGTAGTAACGAATGTTACAAACCGTTACACACCGCATATCACAACGGTTACAAACAGTTACAGACCGAGACCGTTACCTACCGTAGTAACGACGGTTACAATGCCTAACAGACCGTTTCTGTATCGTTTATAACCGTATTTTTTTTTTTTGGTTTTTTTTGGGGGGGGTATTTTTTGGGTTATTTACTTGCTTATCTAGGAATTATGGCGCCCGGGGCAAACCATGAAGTTGCGCCCTTACACCCCCCCCCCCCCCCCCCCCCCCCCACGTATCCACGTCATTGTACTAGCGAGAGAGCAAAGCGACCAAGCACTAGCTTTTTTTGCATTTTTACCCCCCCCCCCCCAAAAAAAACGCAATTGCTTACTTTTTACCCAGGAAAATTTGCGATTGATCACTGCGATCGAGGGTAGAGATCCGAATTTTGCGGAACATTGATAAAAAGTTTTCTATTCACTTCCTTCTCAAATAGGACGCAACAATGATGAAAACCATTAAGAAACTGTCCAGGAATTCAGGAAGACAACCGAAATCTTTGACATGCATGCTGAACCTTTGCAAAAGTGATTGGGGCGCAATATTTAACAAGAGAATGGGCGCGAAATTACTAAATCTTGAAGCAACATTAAAAGCAAAGCAACCGAGCTTCACAAAAAGTTTGCATTTCAAACCCTCCAAAAACGTATTTCTATTGCCTTTACCCTGCGGAATGGGGGCGTATAATCCAGAATGATCACAATTTTCTTTTCCCTTTTCTCCTCTTAATCTATCTCTCTTAAACTGCGTTTTTAGCCAGCTTGCTGCTAGTTGCACGTGCGCCCCTCTCCCCCGTCGATACACATTTGATATTATTACCCATTGTTTCGCTAAGTCCTAGGCAAAGCCTAAATTTTGGGCAGGGGGGGGGGGGGGGTACAGACCCTGAAATCAATGTTGCCTGCAAAGATAACATTTATTGTTGTAGGTCATTCCGCAAACCAATGCACCAGGGTTGACACGATTGAAATGAACTTTAAATCACCGTGATTTTTAAAAAGAAAATCAATTCAAGTAAAAAACAAAACGTTGTTGATTTAGTTGATGCGACATTAAAAAATCACTCAAAAAATCATTGTTTGATTTTTCTTATTTTGGGGCTGAAAAACCTCATCAAGTGAAAGTTGATGTAACTATTTTTATAGGAACAACATTAAGGACTAAGGACTTTGCATATTCTAGTTACATGTATGTGGAAATAAGAAAGGAAATCCGTTCATAACGTGAGTGCGAAGCGAGTAAACGCAACTGAAAATGTGAACACAGTGTTTTAGGTTCTAAACTTTAAAGGCACTTTCAGTATTATTGCTCTGGGCAAAAATGAAATTAACCCCACCCCTTTCACATACTTACACGAAACTGCGAGGGAGCGAAGCGACCGAGCGGTAAATTTGTTGTTACATTTTTAAGTCTAAAAAGGCAATTTCTTAAGCATTTTCCTTACAGAAAAAATTCGCAAGCTTCGAGTTTTGAAAATTGATATAAACGGTCTTCTATTCACTTCTTCCTCAACGAAAATTCAGGAAAAACATAGTCGAGGAATTTAGCTATGCATCATAAAGTTACACGTTCTTTCATTTGGTGAACCTTTGAAAATACTATCTTTACTGGGGGGCACAATATCTAAAAAGGAGACTGAAAAATTAAAAAAAAGGGGGGGAGCAATGATAATTACATTTTTTTCTTCAATATTGAACCTTTTTAAAATGCTGTTTATATAGCCAATATTGGAGTGCGAAAATAAGAGATCCTGAAGATATACATGCGAGGGAGCAGAGTAACCGAGCTTTAGAAAATTTGCGCCCCTGCTTTAAGTAACGCTTGGGGCAAGTGCCCCCATAGAAATCTGGGGGTGCTGCAGCACCCTCAGCATCCTCAGCCTCCTAGGGGGTTGACCTTTACCAAACATATTAGGGAGAGTTAGAGTCCCTTTATAGAGTTACGACATGGACGTCTTATTTGGGGGGGGGGCACCAAAATGATGTTCGAATTCTTTCTATTTATAACACTCAAGTGCTCATCGGAATTGAATAGAATGTTACCTAACAGTGGCCCTAAAATGGCGTTCAAATCACGGGTTGTCGTAACTCTGCTATAAAGGGACCTTAGGGAGAGTGTCCGAACAGCGCCATCTCTAGTAATAAGCAATCGTTACCTTAATCTACTGCAATATTTTGTCTATTTCGATTTGGTCTCAAATGATTAATTTTGCTGTATTTGATTTTAAAACATTCAGCAGTACAAAGTACTCGGTCTATATTATCTTAAAATTCTATAAAATTCCGTATACGCTACAGACAAATAGCATAGATCTCATGTTGGCAGTGTCTCAACTGTACCGCTTCTAACACACAGAAATCCATGGGGTTTCGCACGCAATAGCCAATAGGTCTCGATTATGCATGAAAAATACTGCAGTATTTCCTAATCTGAGAGATATCATTAAGCTTAAGCTGACCACTATGGTACACTTTTACAGCAAAATAATGTGTAAGTTTATGCATGAAGATCATGATTATATCCCGCTCAACACATGTTAGTAAAAAATAGCAGCCTATCATTGTACAGCTTTAAAAAAAAATGACGTGAGGATGCACGACTTTTAGTGCAAATTTATCACTTTTTCACACCTTTTGATATTTTGTGGAATCCAGGTTACTCGAATCACAAATAACTCTCTGAAGTTTAGAGTCTAAACTGATTCATTATATTAACTCAGAAAAGCTGTTTTATTCATTTCTGCGGAATGTCTAATTCAAAAGATTTCATCAAAATTCCAAGATAACCGCCATAAAATGGCAGATTTTGAACCCCATTGGACACAATTTGGCAATGGGAATATAAAAATTCAATATCTTAGACACCTACAGGCATTACAAAAAAAAAGGGGGTTCAAAAAATATATATCTCGATGGTACACGGGGACTCCCATTTCTGGCTAGACTAATATCAATATGGTTTTAATAAAGGCAGAAAATTAGAGAAACAGATCATTGAAACTTTGACCAAAATTCAGTTAGAAATAAGTTTTTTTTTTTTTTTTTCAAGTTGTAATCGACCAAACAAAATTGGCAATTTTATGACGTATCTTGCGAGGTCTTCACCATTTGCTCTGCACCGAAAAGTCCATAAATTTCTATTTTCTCTAGAGAAAATATTCAATCTTACAAAAAAGTCATGCAACCTAGACGCAATCATTTCAAATGTTCTGACACTACTACAATATGAAACAAATCTATTTCTTCTTCTTCTTCTTCTTCTTCTTCTTCTTCTTCTTCTTCTTCTTCTTCTTCTTCTTCTTTTCTTCTTCTTCTCTTCTTCTTCTTCTCCTTCCTCTTTTTTTTTTTCTTCTTCTTCTGATTATCCTAGTGATAATTATTGCTCAATTTCAGGCAACTGGAGTAGGCCACACTGACCGGTACTTGTGTTTCTTTTGTTTGGAAAACATGAACGATAAATTTTCGCGAAGACTATATAGGCCTACAGGCTGCTGTAATGTAGAACTTTGCAGCAGTGCAGTCATGCTTATTCACTGCACTCATATGAATATGAATGAACTTTGAAATGTTTACATTATTATGAATTATTCGTCTGTTGATAAAAGAATATTCTCTGGTCTTCTCTGTTTTCATGACATTTACAGAGACGTCGATAAAGTAATTAAACACTCAGATACCTGTGGCTGCTATGCAAAATCTTGTAATTAAAAAATTGCTATAAAGATTAAAAACTGTCATAGTGGAGTAGCGTGGGTCCAGCCATTGAATGAGCACTTAAGGAGGGGGGGGGGGGGGGTAAGGATCTTACGAGGTGGATAAAAAGCACTGAAAAACAAGGCTACCGAATCGAGGATTGTGTGTGATGGGTCGTATCTTCATTTCATACCCCCCCCCCCTCTTCTCTCTCTGTCTCTTGCCAGGCACGTGCCCCCCCCCCCCCCACACACACACACCGATACCTAGACACCACTTAGGGTTTTTTTTCAAGGGTACAGGTCTTTAAAAAAAAGGAAAACAGTTCAAAATTTAATGGCCTGTTTGGTTAATGATGGGAGTAGCAAGCCTGCCTCCACCCGTATTAACGCCGCGCAAGACGTGATGCCATGCACTGCATGTCAGACATAATGTTAATTTGTTTGCTTTACATAAATTACATTATAAGACGTTTTCTTTCAGTCACGTTATTACAATATTCCCTAGAGCTGACTAAGTCTAAGATCTAAAATTGACTTGACTGAATTTCAAAGAAAAATAATTTCAAAGAAAAATAATTCAGTGTGAACTTACCGTATATCAAAACAGAAAATTATGCAATCATCCAAACACAGGATTGTTATGAATTTTGAAAAAATCCGATGTAGATCTAGATAGGCCTAATCAGATGCTATTAGATGACAGCAAATCTCCTATAGAATATACTAGTATTTGATGATAGGCCACTACATGGTAGTGGTAGAGATCGATGATTCACGCACTTAGGCCAAAGAATATAAATATATAGGTCTACGAAGAGTGCTCAGTCCCGAAATAAAGCACGCGCATATATTGTGGTACATGTCAATCGGCCAGGAGGGAAAGGTTATAGTCTTTATCAAGATGTTTGTATTTTTTATTTTCTTTATTTTTTAATTTTTTAATTTTTAATTTTTTATCTATTTATTTATTTTTTTTTTATTTATTTATTTATTTATTTTTTTTTGGGGGGGGGGGGTACATCGCTTTTGGTAAAGCCGTAAAGGGCATAATCTTGATAATGTCCCTTCAAATACAAACTTATGTCCCAAAACAGATGGGAATCAACTCTAACTGCACCAGGGAGGAGAGGGAGCTAGGAGAGATGTTTGCATTTTTGTTAAAGTTATTTGCTGTGAAATTTCTATTAATATTTATGTGATGGGGGGGGGGGGGGGAAAGGAGGTCCAAACATGTTCCCAGATGTTAAGCTCTGTTTGCTCAAACACTGCGATATCTGACGGGAATGTCGAGAAAAGTATTTTTTTTAAAAATAATATTAATAAAATGCTATCTTTATTTTTCTAAATCAGAATATTTCATTTGATATCATGATTATTGCAAATCAAAGGGATTATTATAGACCTATAACGTAAATTTATTGGCCTTATTCTTTTAAAAGTCAAGACAGAGAAGGCTTTATTTAAATGAGATTGAGTGCGAGCAATTTCTTATATAAATATAAAGATTAATTAAGAGTGGCGTATCCAAGATTCTCGTATTTTTATTGGTGGTGTATCCATATTATGCACGTGCCCCTACTACGTGCCAGCCAAAACCAAATCTGACATTTCTTAGTTACACATCGAATGAAAGGAAATCTGTGCCCCCCCCCCCCCCCCCCC
This sequence comes from Heliocidaris tuberculata, assembly GCA_025618425.1. Classification (NCBI taxonomy): domain Eukaryota; kingdom Metazoa; phylum Echinodermata; class Echinoidea; order Camarodonta; family Echinometridae; genus Heliocidaris; species Heliocidaris tuberculata. The sequence goes on along the minus strand of CM046832.1, from coordinate 21,974,017 downwards.
CCCACCCGGGCGGGGCGTGTGTGGTTCAAGTTCTAAACCCCACTGTCCAGTATCTTCAATCATGGAGTTATCATGACTATCACTTGAAACCATTTTATGTATCCCGGGTAGTCTTGAAATGGTTATTGAATGCTTATCATCGGTTAACAGGCACATTCATATCATAGCAACAGGGGGTGCACAGACATGGCAAAGGAGGGGTGTGGGGTGCAAGTTCTGAACTTGAGTGTAAATCATGACTATCACTTGAAAATTGGGCCAATAGTCTGTATTGGTTTCTGTAATACCATCCGTTGCTATATATGTAGGCACATGTACATCATCATGATCATAGCAATAATAAAGAGCTATTAATCAATAATATGATAAAATTACATTATCTGACATCACACTGGGTATTAAGATATTCATCTGCACCCCGATAGCAATTAAAAGTGAAATATTTGATTCTACACCTCACAATGACACCGTTGATAGGGAGAAGGCAGCCCTTAGCAACCAAGTTCTCACTCTTAAGCCAATATCAAAGTGTTACCTTTAAAACGCTGTAACTTCTTTGCCAGAAAAGCAGCAAACTTGTAATTTTCATAGAATATTGACCATATGTCTGGGCAGTTTTTGAGAAAGTTTCAAGTCATTAGTCACAAAGGCATTAGAAATACGGAGAAAAATGTATTTTGGTGCAATTCATATTTCGGGGAAAAATTATTTTAAAAAATCACATATTTGGCCCGAAATTGTTAAGCTAATCATCATCAAGACAATCGAATGTGGTACAATATTGTGGGGAATTTAACTTTCTTCAATTTGATGCCTCATACTTGGTATTTGAAGGTTTTATTAAAAAGTTATATTCAAAATTGTCAATGCTAGTAATACATGGCGACCATTTTGAAAAATGGCCGCCATTTTTTTTCAGCAGCATATTTCCAAGGTAGTCCACCTGGAAGTTATGCAGGGTGGTCTTCCGAACAAGCTGATACCCAACAACCTTTTACAAAGCCCGTGTCTCAAAAACCTGCTTTGCCCCCTAGGTATGAAGTAAAGCTCAAAGCTAACGTGCAAGTAAAAACAGTGTTTGTCACTTAACGAAGAGTGACTGATGACAGGCGGCGCTTGAAGACCTCGGTAGACGGGGCCGACACCGCTGTGGCTGGGAGAGCATTCCAGAGACAGACCACACTTGGAAAGTAGCTGTGTTGGTAGGCTGAGATTCTACAGTGCTGTTGTCTGAGTTGTAGATGATGACCCCTTGTCCCTTCGGATGTTGAATATAGGTAGGATGGAGCTGCAGGAATGGCTACAAGGCCATTCATAATTCTGTACAGCATAATGACCTTGCTGTGGGCTCTTTGTTCAGAGAGAGTCTGCCATTGGAGCTTCTGGAGCATTGTGGTGACACTGCTCTGTTGGCCATAATCAGATGTTACAAAATGTGCAGCTCTCCGTTGTACCATTGCTATTTGAGATGTGAGTTCTATAGTGTGTGGATCCCATACTGTAGAAGAGTACTCCAAGGTCGGTCTGACATATAGGCTTGCTCTTTAATTTGTGGGGGACATTTCCTTAGGTTTCGTCGAAGGAAACCAAAGGTGTAGTTGCTCCTCTTGCAGATATTATTGACATGAGGCTTCCACTTTAGAGTTCGATGGATGGTGACGCCTAAGTACTTTGCCTCATCCACAGTACGAAGTGCTGTCCCATGAATGGGATAAGGGATTGAAGCGATGATGTTTTTACGCTTGTTGGAGATCCTCAGCACCTCGCACTTCTCAGCGTTGAAGGACATGAGCCACTTTCGCTCCCATTCCTGAACACTGGTAAGATCTTGATGTAGAGCTTTGGTGTCATCATGTGACTTGATTGATCGGTACAATAGAGCATCGTCGGCATAGAGACGAATTGATGATGAAACGCAGTCAGGGAGGTCGTTGATAAAGACCAGAAAGAGCAGAGGCTCGAGGACGGTGTCCTGGGGCACTCCTGACGATACGTTTGTCGCACTGCTCATAACTCCTTCAAGTGCCACGTGTTGGGTGCATTATCTGGCTGTGAGTGCTCAGCAGTCTTACAGATAATTGAGGTTAGGGTGATTGGTCGGTAATTCTCTGGCCTATGCTTGTCACTCTTCTTTAGGATAGGGGTTATAAACGCTGATTTCCAATCTTGAGGAATTTTTCCTTGATGGAGAGTGGCATTGAAGAGAAGGCAGAGGATAGGAGCGAGTTCATCAGCAGCCTCCTTCAACAGGTAGGCAGGGAGGTTGTCTGGACCACTAGCTGTGTGCTGCACAACAGTTCAGTCAGATTATGGTAGCACAAAGATCATCATGAATAAAACTTCATGTGTATCAACAGATTTGCGTGCTGAATTCGTTGCTGTACGAATCTCATTGACATTTGACAATAGGGTCTACATGAATTATGTGAGGGTGTCCTTTTTGTTTTGGGTATAAACAATTATGCACAGCCTTCCCTCAGCATGCTGTACGAATCTCATTGACATTTGACAATAGGGTCTACATGAATTATGTGAGGGTGTCCTTTTTGTTTTGGGTTTAAACAATTATGCACAGCCTTCCCTCAGCATGCACATTAACTCACCAAATACAAACTTAAAGGTGTGTAGCTCGAATTAGAGTCGATTTATTTCTCACGTTGTTTTTACTTTTTGCCAGGAGCTAGAGAGAGAAGTAAGAAATACCAGCGTTGCGTATACAATCTAGAGTCTAGATCTAGAAATGGTTGTACGAAGTCCAAGATATGCTAATTTAAGGAATTTCATCTAATGCTATGGTCACAACTGATATCGTGCGTGTTTTTGCACGTGCGTGTCTGCAGCTGCAATCGGCTGTGGGTCAACTCTTGCGGTTCGTACGTCATTCGTTTGTCATGGTCATAACCAGTCGTGCACCTCTCTGCATCTCCTCTTAGGCGTCTTGCTCCATCCTCATTAACATATCCCCTCCTACCTGCAAGAATTCTTGAGGCGAACGTACAGGTACCGTGCAACTGACGTGCAACCAACGCGCGACATGTCACGGCTCTGGGCTTCGTGAGACCTCCGCAAGGAGCCCGTGCAATGGTCGCAAGAAGCACGAGCAGGAAGTACAATGGCTGCGCGTGTCACGTGCGTTCATCACAACACGTAGCCACACGCAGAGATTGTTGGACATGTCCAACATGTCCAACAGCCTCCTTGGGTGTCCTGCGTGCTCCTATACGTGCTTGGAAAAAGACGTGGAGACCCGTGCGTGCGACGCAAGGATTTTCTGTGAAATCCGTCGCAGACCACGCGCAAGGAGGTACTGGACGACTGGTTGTGACCAACCTTTAAGATGGCCACCAAAATTGCCGATTTTTAACCCAATGGGACACAAATTAGGCAATGGGAACATTTAAAAAAAATCATTATCTAGACACTTCAGGCATTCAAAAAAAAACCTGGTTACAAATGTATCTCCTTGGTGCACGAGGACCCCATGTGATTCGGACTAGATGACTAATATGATCAAGCTGGTGTTTGCAGAAGCAGAAAAAATAGAAAAACAGATCAGTGAAACTGAGCAAAATTAAATGGGTAATGAGAAAGTAACTGTTACTAATTTTTGATTTTTTTTTTCTTTTTTTAATCGACAAAACACCAATTGGCAACTCTGTGACGTATCTTGTGAGGTCTTTCATTTGCTCTGCAATGAAAAATCCATTAATTCCTATATTCTCTTAAGAAAATATTCCATCATAAATGGAACCTAGATATAATCATTTCATATATTGACACAACTCCTGTATGAAACAAACCTATTTCTTAGTGTATCATTATCATTACTACAATTGTTATCATTATTATTATCATAATCATTACCACTACTACTACTTTTATTACTGCACAATTTCAGGCTACTGGAGCAGACCAAATTGTCAAGGTTCTTGTGTGTGTGTGTGTTTTTTTTTTTTTTTTTTTTTTTTTTTTGGTAAATCATGAAAGATAAGATAAATTGTCGTGAACACTGTAGGCCTAATGAGGCTGCTGTGATGTACAGTTGCCATTTGCAATGTAAAGAATCATGCTTATTCATTTATGACTGAACTTTGAAATTAATGTTTGCATTATCAGCTATTTGTCTGTTGATAAAATAATCATCTCTGTTTTCACGGCTTTTACAGTCAGAAACATTGATAAAGTAAAACTGGTGCTGGAACACTACTCCTCCTGTGCAAAATCTTGTTGTAATTCAAAAATTTCAAAAAGATTAAAAACTGTCATAAGTGTAGAAGCGTGGGTCCAGCCACTGAGTGAGCTCTTGTGTTAAAGGAGAGGGGGTGGGGCAATGGTCTTACGAGGTAGATAAAAAGCAAATATATACACAATGCTACCGATTAGGGGATTGTGTGCGAAGGGTCGTATTTCTTCCATGTTAATATCCCCTCTCCCTCCCCCCCCCCCCCTCTCTCTCTCTCTCTCTCTCTCTATATATATATATAAATATATATTTGGATGAGGGGGAAGGCACGCCCGCCCATCCCGTAGCTAACTTTCTTCAGGGGTACAGGTCTATGAAGAAGAAGAAGAAGAAGAAGAAGAAGAAGAAGAAGAAGAAGAAGAAGAAGAAGAAGAAGAAGAAGAAGAAGAAAAAAGAAGAAGAAGAAGAAGAAGAAGAAGAAGAAGAAGAAGAAGAAGAAGAAGAAGAAAAAGAAGAAGAACTTTAAAAGGGTTCAAAAGTTTATGTCACGATTGGTTAATCATGGGAGGAACAATTAAGCCTACCCCACCCCATAACTCGCTCAAGACGGGACGCAAATGCATGTCAGACAGAAACAAAATTGTTTGCTTTACATTACAAGACGTATTCTTTCACGTTATTACAACATTCCCAAGATACATTAAAGCTGACTAAGGTCTAATATTAACGAGACTCTGAAGAAAAAAAATTAAGTGTAAAGTTACATATCAGAACAGATAATGCAATCATAGGAACAAACATTACAAGACGCATTCTTTCACGTTATTACAACATTCCCAAGATCCATTAAAGCTGGCTAAGGTCTAATATTGACGAAACTGAAAAAAAATATGATTAAGTGTAAACTTACCGTAATATCAGAACTGATAATGCAATCATACGAACAAAAGATTGTTATGAATTTTTTGAAAATCTGATCTAGCTCTACATGTAGAAAGGGGCCTATATATACGACGAATCAGATGCCAAGATGATACAATGTATTCACGCACCTATAACTCTTTATAAAGTACACTGTGCGTCCACTGTGTGGATTATTCCATATCAAGGGCTGTAACGGGAGGAAGAGAACTTCAGTTTATCAAATGAAGGAAGATAAAACTTGGCTCTATTTCTACAGCATATCATGGAATTGATGTTGCATATGGATGAGAACTACATCTTTTATATCAAAACAATATTCTAAGTAAAAAGAAACGCACAGTGTTTGGGGGAGCGATTTCACCTTTTGAGAATTTGGAATCTTCTTGTAATAGGCCTGACAATGACAACGATATTTGACAAGGATATCTTATTTTTTGAACGGCCCCTCATAAAGGCATGGAAGAAATAAAATTACATTCAAACAAAGAGTATAAGGCAATATGTGGCATGAAGGATGTGTACAAAGGAAAGAGAGAGATATAAAATATGTAACAGAGAAAAGAAGACAGTAAAATACATAAGGGAATATATATATACATACATATATATATATATATATATATATATATATATATATATATAATATATATATTATAAGAGTGCATAATACAGTTCCATTAATTATCAACTACATAACGTCAAAACAAATTACCATGATTACCATGCGATGGCAGCTTGATCTACTAATTTTTACTTCACTATTATGAAATAGTAAAACCTATATAGATAAAATGATTTTACAAAACCGCGAGAGATTCTTCAGTTCTTTGGTATTCTTTGTGTTAAACAACTTATATATGTTTTTTTTTTAATTACTATTTATTTATTTTTTATTATTTTTTTTTTTTAATACATTACGTCGTTAACTAAAATATGACTTAATAAAAACTTAATAAAAACCAAAAGTAGGACATTTGAACAAATGAAATTCACCCCCAGCTCTTGCGTGTCACACAAAGTACAACATTGTATGGTCTGGGCCCTCCTGCATAAAAAGTTACGATTACACGCAACTCAAATAATTAAACGCAAGTCCAAAATACGCGATCATGAAAATCAAGTTGCGTTTAATTTTTTGAGTTGCGTTTAATCGCAACTTTTCATGCAAGAGGGCCCTGGTCAGGTAGGGCCGGTATGAACATCACAGAGGAAGAACTTCCACTACCATCCGATTACAGAGCAGTCCACATTTGTTTTATATACCTCATCCTTTTCATGGATTCATGAAATATAGGTTTAGCTGTAGGTCTAGCTCTTAAAACCTGGACCAAATTTTGTGTACGTACGTGTGTGCAAAAGTCGCGTAGGGGTTACGCGTTCTATTACAGGGTTTTATGAAAAAACGTGTCAGAGTTTGATCAGAACGTGAGGGATCCCATCAGAACGTGACGGGCCGGGAGGGAACGTAATGGCATCCGCGGTAAACCGCGGGCTGAACCGTAGTGGTAGTGCGCCTTTGAGCCTCCGAACTCGGCAGCCCCTCCTCCCCCCCCCCCCCCCCCCGCCCCACGACCCGTCATGAATACATTGATAGACCGCGAGAAAACTTAGCAAGACCTAACAAAACTTGAATACGGTGAAAAAATGGCTAAAATCCCACGGCGCACAACGTTTCGGGCAAACGGGGTTGCCGTGGCCGCCGGGATCACTAGAAGTTTATAAATAACACAGGACAGCTTTGACTTCCTGCATGTACATGTACCTTCATTATCCTCACCCGAAAATTAATCATATACGCATAAGCGTAGCCAAGGGGGCAGGGGGGCATCGCCCCCCCCCCCCCTTATTCAGCCTCTTTAAAAAAAAAAAAGCGAAAGCGAAAGGGGGGGGGGGGAGTGAGAGAAAAAACCTAAACAGGCGCTACAATAGCCGTTATCTTTCTCTCAGAAGGGGGGAAACTCCTCCCTCAGTGCACCCACGGGTTACATACAGTGCAGTATTGCGTCCAAATAAATGAAAAGCAGTCAGGACGTCGAACTATAACTTTCCGCCTAAAAAAATTGTTTGCTGCGAGTCGTTATCATTCTCTCAAATTTGCTAAAACGTCAGAGCTTTCGCGCTTCGTGCAGAAAGGGGGAACCCCAGTGGCGGCACCAGGATTTTTAAAGTGGGGGGGGGGGCAAAAGAAAATGTTGGGGGTTCAAGGGCGGACAAAAAAAAATTTGACACTTTTTGTAGTGAAAATGTACAGAATATTCGGCTATAAACCTACCCAGATATGAGGACATTTTGAGCATCTAGCTGAACTGCCCGATTATAAAGAGGTGTTAGTTACATACTGCGAGCGAGCTTAAATTTTGACATTTTTTGTAGTAAAAATGTACAGAAATTACATATTCGGCTATAAAACTACCCCAATATGCATGAGGACATTTGAGCATCTTGCTGCCCGATTATGAGGTGGTAGTTATTTATTGCGAACACTTTTTGTCGTGAAAATGTACAGAAATTATATTCGGGTATGAAACTACCCAGATATGAGGACATTTGAGCATCTTGCTGCCCGATAATAAGGTGGTAGTTATACATTGCGAACGGGCAAAAATTTTGAAACTTTTTGTGGTGAAAATGTACAGAAATGATTATTTGGCTATAAAACTACCCCAATATGAGGACATTTGATCATCTCGCGGAATGATTATGTGGTGGGAGTTATAGGCCTGTATTGCGAGCCAGCGAAGCGAGCGAGCAAAAATTTTGACACTATTATAGTGGAAATGTACAGAAATTATTCGGCTATAACACTACCCAAATATTAGGATATTTACACGAGCTGAACTAACAAATTTGCCCCATGCCCCCCCCCCCCACCTTGATGCCGCCACTACTTTCCAAGTTTCCATTTTCTTTCTTTTTCCTTCTTTTCTCCATTCCTTTTTCACTTTTTTCTTTCCTTTCCTTTTCTTTTTCATTTTCCACCCTTTTACTTTTTTTCACTCCGAAAATTATTGGGGGGGGGGCAACTGGGGGGGGGCAAAGCTTCTGACTGGGGGGTGTCGCCACTGGGAACCCCCCCCCCCCTCCCTGCACCCACCCCTGTTACATACAGTGCAGTCATGCGTCCAAGTAATTGAAAAGCAGCCCGGGCGTCGAACTAATTTTCCGACTAAAAAAAAGGGTGCTACGAGCTCCTATCTTTCTCTCAGAAGGGGGAATTTAAGCTCCCCCCCCCCCCCCCCTCACTGCACCCACCCGTTACATACAGTGCAGTATTGCGTGAAAATAATTGAAAAGCAGTCAGGGCATTGAACTATAACTTTCCGCCTAAAAACATTGTTTGCCAAGAGTCGTTATCATTCTCTCAAATTTGCTAAAACGTCAGAGCTTTCGCGCTTCGCGTGGAAAGGGGGGAAACTGCCCAACCCCCTCCCTGCACCCACCCCTGTTACATACAGTGCAGTTTTCCGTCCAAGTAATTGAAAAACAGCCCGGGCGTCGAACTAATTTTCCGCCTATAAAAAAAAGGTGCTACGAGCTGTTATCTTTCTCTCAAATTTGCTATAAAGCGTAAGAGCTTTCGCGTTACGTACGGGAAGCGGGAACCCCCATCCCCCCCCCCCCCCCCCATCCCTGCACTCACCCCTGTATACAGTGCAGTATTGCATCCAAATAATTGAAAAGCAGCCCGGGCGTCAAACTAACTTTCCGCCTAAAAAAAGGTGTTACAAGCCGTTTCTCTCAAATTTGAAATAAAACGTAAGAGCTTTCGCGCTTCGCGTGAGAAGGGGGAAAATTCCCCCTCATTGTATACAGTGCAGTATTGCGTTCAAATAATTGAAAAGCAGTCCCCTGGAACCAAAAAGGGGCCCCCAAAATGCTGAGGACCCTTTTTTTTTTTTTTTTTTTTTGCTTGTCGGAGATTTTTTGAGTGAAAAAGGGGCCCAAAAATGCTGAGGATCTTTTTTTTTTTTTTTTTTTTTTGCTTGTCAGAAAATTTTGTAAAGATTGAACCCCTCCCTCAAAAAATCCTGAATCCGCCACTGGTATAAATATCCAAAATGGTACTGTCAAATTTCTTAACCTCATCACTAGTAAATTTTCCTGTTTTTGATACCCTAAACGAGATCCCCGGGTTACCCTTTTTTACTCGTTTCCATGGACGCTGATGCCGTACAGGCCTCAATGAGATATACCCTTCCCTCCCCCCCCCCCCCCCCCCCATGGTAAAACTCTCTATCAGCTGATATAATTCCTAACTTCAACCCTGAACCCAACTCTATACCATACCTCAACTCTTATCCTAACCTATAAAACCAAACTGCAAACCATATTTCTTGAAATGTAGCCCCGAGCAAATATTGAATCATATGAAAAATAAAGTTCAGTTCAATTCAATGACATTTATTTCCAACTTTTCAATATAAGTGTACAGAGTAATAAATGAACAAAATAATGTACATGTACATGTATTTTCAATAAAATTATGACAAAATATACATTCATGTGGTACATACATAGTTGTCAAGGCTGCCTTGATACCTACCCTTTGACCATGCCTAAAAACATGCAGAAATTTTAGAAGGTATAACCCAGTATTATCTAAAATGCCAGTGCCCATATCTAGGGTATTATAATAATAATGAACTATACACTACAATGTTTACATGTACACTTACTCTTGACAACATCATACACATTACACATATACATGTAGTTACAGAATATAATGTTTACATACTGGTGACTTTAAAGTTACATTTAATGTCAAAATTATATACGTTTGAATCTATCAATATTAAATTTATCAATATGACATAGAAATAAGAAAATTAAAAAACTATTGAAAAAAAGTGTATTGCCCAATATCATTTCGGGAGTAATTTAGACATGTAAAGCTAATTAGTTACAAGTTGTTGTTTTTTCCATTATAATTCAGTGAGCCATCTTGGTGTTTTAGAGTTATCCTCTTCAAATAAGACATTCACTAATATTTTACTCCCATCAGAGTGAAAATACGAAACTTGCAAATTGCCTTTCTTCGACCACCTGATTTTGAATAATTATCTGATACCTACATAACTACAAATTTGCATTGAGTTGCATATTCAAATGTCCTCTTCCTGAAATAAGTTCACCATTTGGATTGGCATACCATTCTCCTTTACATCTACAAGCAACTCTCTCCCTCACACTAATAATGAAGTACAAAACACAATGGTTTATGTCATCTTCCCAACATTGGACATCTATGGTATCCCCAGCATTCATCTCTCCAACATACTCCACTGAGAATGTCTTCACGTTGTAGTATGCTAGATCTTGAGTGAATTTGCTTAAGATATTACCTTGTGAGGCAGCAAGGCTCGCACCATCGTGGCAGTACCTAAAGCAGGCTGACTGGTTTACATGGTCATTAGAGTCGGTGTCACTTGGGAGAGCTTTGGTGGTATATGAAAATGATTGTTCCTTGCTAGGAGTGTTCTGCGGAAAGGTGAATCCTTGGGGCGGATTCTTGGGTGCTGACGCTCTGTACTTGGCTGCACCTTCAGGAGGAAGATCAATTGGTCGCCGTGTAGCTCGACTAACTCTTACTGCCTGGCAGGAGCTTTGAGCAAGTAACTTGCCAGTCTTCTGGAAGTATGTCACAGTATCGACCCAGTATGAGGTCTTTCCCACGTAACCAATATTACACTTCATGCACCATGGAAAAGAAAAGTCTGCTCTGTCATAAAACTCTGGAAAGACTTTCAAAGTCTGGTAACGCATGAAAATAACTGTGGTGAAACTGAGCTGAAAATCTCTGCTTATACCAAGCCTACTCATTGCAACCCGACCGATCTCAAAGTGCTTGGCTATTCTCCAAAGATCCACCTTATCTGCATTTAATTTGGAATAAACAGTTTAGAAATATTGATATATGAAAAGTAATAAAATAATCATTCTAATAATAATAATAATAATAATATGCATGTCTTGTTTAGCCAGGATAGGCTCCTCAGTATTATGTACTGTTCTCACTGAGGGCCCTGCATGCAATCATATTATATACCCCGGCTTTAGCCGAGCGACCATGATAAGGCGCTCAAGTATTCAATGAATTACTTCCTACCGGGTACCCATTTACTTCACCTGGGTGGAGTGTGGCAAATGTAGATTCATGTCTTGCCAAAGGACATTAGTGCCGTGGCAGGGAATCAAAGCCCCATACCTTGTGATCTACAGTCCGGTGATCTACAGTCCGGTGACTTATCCGTTATACCACAACACCTCTAATTAGGCAAGGCTCAACAATGAAGGGGCCATAATGGAAATCTCTTAATTCACAATTGCAGAGGATTACTTTTATCTTTTTTTTTTCAGAAGCACCCTGTTGTTTTTCAATAATTTTCTCAAAATTACAGTCTAACAAAAAAGTGAGGGAGAAGACTAAGTAATTCATAGGAAACAGAAATACTGAGTTTTGACAAAAAAAAGAGGTGGGAGAATGTTTGTTTATAAAATCGCATAGTGCAAAAAAGTCATTATCAATGCACAACTGAAAGTCAATAACTATTTTTCCCACGTAAGGCCCCTGAAGTTAATTATTGTGGGTGTGTTCTACATTATTTTTCTCCCACATTGAGGCAAATTATATTAATCTTAGGATTAGGCGTATTATTGTAGGCTCTCCACATTTCACTTTATTATCATTTATCTTTTCGCCTGTCGTATTTCTCTTGAAACTTAATATTTACCATACATTATACCTATTTTACACTTGAGTTATTTTACTGCTTTGTAACCGACCCTTATGCTTGTAAAATCTAACTTGTTTTTTTATTCAGATGTGGAACGAATAAACTCCAAATATTCAAACATTATTACCATATATGTCTCTCTTGTCCATCATCTTCTCCATGTATGTGTAGGCCTATATGCCCAATACTGTCTTTGTATTTGTATGCCTCATAAACTTTAGTTTACGATCCAACAACTCACCGGCTTTATTAAAGTCACTATAAGAAAACCCTGCAGACTCGATGAAATGAATTAGTCCATCCTCACTCTTGCTGATCTTCATGACTGATATCTTTTTCTGATCTCTTTCCTCTCGATCGATCACTTCTACCAGTATATCAGTTCACTATTGATGATGCTCGAGTCCTCGGCCTATATGGATTATGAGAAGAAGGAAATCTGAAAATGAGTTTTATTACACAGATCTAGAATTTTGCACCACAATTCAGTCAGTTCTTTAGATGTTAAATAAGGTAATGTACTCTCTAAAAAAAAAAATCGAGTGATCACTGACGTCACTCCCCGGGGGAATGAAAACATGGTGAAAATTCACTCTGCATATAGAGAGTAAAGAGGGGTATAGCGCAGAGAGCATTATGAATAAACTTCATGTGTGTCAACAGATTTGTGTGCTGAATATCTGTACGAAGTGCGGGTGCCCTTTTTGTTTTGGGTATAACAGCATTTCCTCAGCATGCACACTTTATTTACCAAAGACAACTTATAGGTTTGTATCTCGAATAGCAACGGTGACAATGTGAGGTGTAGAATCAAATCTTTCACTAATGGCTGCCTTCTCCCTAGTCATATAGTCATCATTTAGTCAAAATATCATACGATAGTTTTAAAAAGGCTTCCAAGTTAAAAACAAATTCTGTTCATTTTCATGTGTACTGTGCAAATAAGACTCCTGTATGCAGTTTTGAGCCCTGATTTCAATTTCAGTTTCGGCATGTGACATAAGAAACAACTATTCAGCTTTTATCTCATATAGGTCATTATTTAGTTAAAATGTCATACGATACTTTTAAAAGCCTTCAAAAGTTAAAACAATTTGCATACTAATCCCACAAAAAAAAAATTCAACTTAAAAATTCAAATCCCAATTTTTCAGCTCTTTCATTATATCACGTTAAAGGAAATGTTTTCTGCTACAAAATGACACACTTTACCTTTGCATCAGAGTATCGAGTATTTTTTTCCCCACTTTTATCATCGTCATCACCCATGTTACACTTTCATTTTCGATTGGAACTTTTGAAGACACCATACCGCCATATTCTATAGTCTTTTTCTTTGAACTTTGAACTTTTCAACTTTATTGAAAGAAAACACCTTTTGGCCCTAGGGGGGCATATAAAGGCTTAACATAAACAATATAACGTATGTACAAAAGAACATATTAAAATGTCAATAATCATCAACAAAGCAACGAGTGAAATTACAGTACATTAGTTTAAATAATCTGCATCTGGGCAAGAATCGCAAGTACATGTACATGCTATCAAATACTGTAGTTTAGATATACTTTTAAATATCTTTGATCCGTCAAAAGGGGGAATATTGGATTTGAACATAGGTAATAAAACCTGTGTACTAGAAACAGTTTAGCATACATGTAAACAGTTAACGATATAAACCGTAATATACAATCATAAAATACAACACAGTACATAAAATCGAACACAATAGGCCTACAGCATGTAAGCAAGAAATGCATAGTATAAACAACCTTTGCATGAGAGACAATATAGGGCTACTCATATATACAGTCTTTCAAATGTCCTGACCTGATGAACTCATAGTTATGTACGGGATATTTAAATTCAAAGTTGGGGGAGGGATATAATATTGTGTGAGTGGGGATGAGATTATATTTGGCGGGGAGGGGGGGGGGGTAGGAGACCTAGGGTGGCTTTGAGGATCTGAACTTTGCATTAATAGCACCAATCAACTTACATAACTTAAACAGTTTTCCTTTACTTTTGCAATTAAATAGCTTTTCCATTTTAAAAATATTTGGATATCTATAATAATATTTGGGTAACAAGTCCTGCCTCTGAGTACTGAAGAAGCTATATTCAAACAGGGTATGAAATTCGTCACCAATCTTATTTTGATTATACAATGTACATAATCTTTCATCATAATTAGTATTATGATATCTTCCTGTTACAGCTGAAAGTTAGGTATTTGCTAGCCTAAATTTAGTAAGATTAATAGCCTGCTTGCGGGGAAGAATCAAAAGATATTCTTCCAAATTGTACTTATTTCTAAAAATTCTATAATTAACACACGTATTACTTGATTCAACAGTGCTGGACCAAGACTGAATAAACTGATCTGCTAATCTCTGCTTGACGTTCTTTTTTAGCCAAGGGGTACTACATGTTTGAGATAGCCAAACATCATTAAAACTGCAGTTAGTGATCACCTTTTATACAGTACACAACCAGTCTGATTGAAAATCTTGGGTATTTTGCATATTAAAAATAAGACAATACATGATATTTGCAGTGCATGGAAGAATGATCTTTCTGAACCAATTTAGACCAAAAGTTAACCATTCTATATTCTATGTAATTCATAATTGGATAACGCCCAAGTTCTCCAAGGATCATGCACGTACGTTGGAGGTGATTTTTTACAATAAACAATGATTTTACAAAATTTCAAGTGCAATTTTCAGCTAAAGTACATTACATTGTGAGTAGCCCCAAATTTCACAGCCACAAGTAACAATGGGTAGTACAAGGCTATCAAATAACTTAAGTTGGATATCAATAGACCGTACAAGTCTTCTACATTTAGCAATTAGGCAGTACATTGCTTTGCTAGCCTGATCATATAATCTTTTCTCAGCTTTAATTTTATAATTAAAACATATACCCAAGTATATAATCATACACTACTTCCAAGCAAGAGTTTCCTAAATATTATAAAAAGGAGAGTTTTTTTCCTTATTTTACCCCTTGAAAAAATAACAATTTTAGTTTTAGCAGTGTTATTAGAAAGATCTTTATCGTTACAATAAGTATATAATGTATCTAAGGAACTTTGTAAATCATCTTTAGATTCAGCCATAATAATAGTATCATCAGCATATAAATTACAATAGGTGACTGTATCCTTGGTCTGTAATAGTTCATAAGAAAGTTCCGATATCACTTTTAGACCATTACATCTTTTCAAAACTTCTCTTTCCAGATCGTTGAAGTACATAGCAAATAAAAGTGTGATAGATTGTCGCCTTGTCTCACACCAATAAGGGAGGGGAATAGTGAGAAAGCTGACCACAGTGCGACTTCACACATGATTTAGCATTCCTATATAGATTAATAATAACATTCAGGATTTTACCATCAATTCCATGAGAGATCATACATTTCCATAGTTTGGTCCTATTAATAGAATTAAAAGCTTTACTATAGTCTATATATAAAAGCACAAAAGATTTTAAAGAAAATATCAATATAAATTGTCTTCAAAGTATGTGATCCGGTGTCTGCTCTAGCATACGCCGGAATTGGTCACGGACCGGAAGACTTATTGGTCGCTAAAAATTATCATAATTGTACTGTAGGCCTATACCTATGGCCTATACACAGTACACAAAGTAAACTACAGTAAAGTGTGTTAGCGACTATGTACGTACTCACGTTCAGTGTCATGTCAATTTGCCCATTCCCATAGCCAGAGATCCTCGTATGGCGCGTAGATAGGGCCCTATGGCTCGGTCAAGTCCATGTCCAGTAGACCTACAGTATGGTGGTGGATCCAGTGTCCGAACACTTTTTTCAGTAAATCAATGATAGCAAATTAAATCATACGAATATCTGTCAAACTTACATTATGAATGCTCAAAGTCCTACAGAAAAAGAAGTTGATGGAATTTTAAAAAGACAACGTAGATTTAATACGATATTCCCTTCCGAGTGAACCCCTTCCCAACGAAGCGGCGTTTTGGTCCCTTGAAAAAGGTACTGTATTTCCGAACGTGTGAAACCTATGGGAAAAAGACACAACCTTTGTATCAATAGTGTGGTTTTCATACGCGTAATCCCACGCGTATGAAAACCCATTTTAGGCGCTTAACTTTACACGTACGGTTATACAATCTGTTCGGAATTACAATCCTTGACTATAGATTCTCAAAATTAATTCATAACTGCTTCAAACATCGCCCCACTCCTGACACCATGTTCCAAAGAAACTACTCTGAGAAATAATGGGTTCGTTCACAAAGCTATATAATATTCTATAGATAGTTAATGATTATTCACTAGCAAACCAGGGAAATATAACTTGAGCAAACAAAGTGTATCGGCCGTACTGGTGGTGTGTACAAAGTGAATGGCAAAAAAAGGTGTGTCATTCACTTAAATCTATAATACTGTAGCGGTTCCCCCCCCCCCCTTTAATTTATTCTACAAACAAGATTCTGTTAGGGGTTCAATTTTGGACACCACTTGTGTAGAATTAGTTTCTACCAGGAAAATTGGTATTTCTTGATATAATTCTTACCTTTTTGAGGTCAGTCTGGAGGAAAATTTACTCCTGTCACTTTGATATGAGAAGTTGTATTTCTCATCAATTAATTCATTTATTGAGATAAACTTGTATTTAACACGAGTCTGCTTTCAGTGCATGCATGATTTTATTGTATGTAGTATAGCTGTGAAATACGTCATAATAAGCATATATACGTCATAATAAGCACATATACGTCACAATGGAGAAATAGATCAAAGTCATGAATACTTATATATGCAGATAATGCGCGTGTTAAAGTGACCAATGTGTGTGTAGCGCGATGCGCATATTTACCAAATTGCGTTGCGCGTAGCAGACCCCCAGGCAGTATAAATAGCGCGGCTGACCCAGATAAGGTTTACTTTGTGTATGTTAGCGAGCCGCACCGACTCATTGCATTCAAATCACGTCACGTAGGTTTCGGAGAGAAAGAAAACAGAGAGAGCATGGTATGATGGGGGGACCTAAAGCTACGCACTTTGTTTCCAGCGGCTAAAAAATGATCAAAATCTGTTATTCATTGAAATTATCTTACTTTCTTTTATGCTTAATATTCTAAAGATCATTTCCTGAGAAGGAAATGTAACATAACTCACTACAATGAGAATCCCGAACCCTTTTCCGAAGACCTCTCGATTGTCGCCGTCTTTTTTGAAGGGGTCCTATTAAAGCTACGCACCCGATTTCTTCTCGCAGATGTATGGTGTCTCACCTGAGTTCAATAAAAATTGAATTTTCCCGCAAATTTTCCAGTCTTCAATTTCCCTTCTTTCATGTTTGCGTCTAGTTTTCTGTTTGTTTTTGTTTTTTTCTTTCAAATCTATACCTCTTTATCATTCAGTATGATAATCTTGAGCTTTGATATTTGTATGATATTATAAAATAAGGGCTCATTTATCATTTTCTTCACAGAGACTTCAAAACATTTGTTCTTTATTGTTGAATTTTGGAAGGTTCATGATCGTGACGCTTTTTATATTTCTGGGAGACGTACACTATCAACACCAAGACAACACAATCACTGTCTTTTCAATTTTTAATGCGCTGTATCACTTGTTTCTCTCTCATACAATATAATCGTCACCAGCTCACCATCATCATCTTATTTTTTTAAATGTCTTATTCGATGTTTATGAAACTCTTACAATGTCATTAATGATAATAGTCGCATGTAAGAAACAATATTTGGAATAGGTCAACAAAGATTTTGGATGAGCAATTTGGACTACAGCTCTTGTGCAGAATAAAATTCTAGCTGTAATGAAATGAGATGCGGTACAGGTCGTTGAGCAGTCTGACAAACTGTCTCAAATGCAGGGCCGTGTTCTCGTCTAGCCTTTTCCAGGGTTGTTTCCGTGACATTTATGTATTTTTAAGATGTCTTATTTCTTTTAACTTGTGTTACAAAATGTGGGATATTTGTTTCTTAATTTATTAGGTGATCTCCAGACGTCCATAAAATAATGAATTTTTGGAAGGAGAGGCTTCGAGCCTCTGTTACTTAAATGTCACCAGTACCTCATAGTGGAGGCATCCTTTTGTTTTTAATTTCTAATTTTAATTTTAGTTCTTCAGTTTTTTAAATTTTAGTTGATAAATTTTAGGCTTGAATTCTACGCCTGACATCTTTTAGCTTTGGTCGTATTTTAATGTTAGGCTTGGTTAATGTACATAGTGCTTTATCTTATTAGCCTGAATTGGCAAGGATGCCTCGTTTTAAATATTTGTAAATTACAGGACAAAGGCAGCCATTATTTTATACTTAATCAAAAATGCTTTTGCTCCTAAATGTAAAGAGGATGTAGATGTTAAAGAGTGCATTATTTTAATTAAGCTTACCAGATTATCTCTCGTCTCTCTCGTCTTTCCTTCTCTTTCTCTCTCTCTCTCTCTCTCTCTCTCTTCTCTCTCTTTTCCTCTTCTGTACAAGCACTCATAAGTTGTAGCAGTAAGAAAAGTAGAGTATAGTTTACAAAGAATTTTAATACTGGTCATAACAATTGTGACATTTACAGTTAGGTCCAATACTGAATACAGACAGATAGGGACGAACTATAGGACAAGCCGGATGACTTATAGTTGAAGAACGTTAGGACTGTAAAGTTAATTCTGAAGTTGGCGATAAGTTTAGGAATTCATAAATTCGAGGCTTTATCTTATCGCAGGAACCTTTGTAGTAGTCTCATGTGAAGCCGACAAAGTGAGCTTACATGTAGTACGAGGGGTGGAGAGACCCGTTATGAAAATCCCCGAGAGAGGTGTAGGTGGTTAGATATTAAGCGGTGGGGAGCCATTGTGGATTTGGTAGGCTCAATTATGGGACAGAGTATTTTGGATAGACGAGTAGATGGTAGTTGAGAGGCTATGTTTGTTTTAGCCCAGAAGAGAATTACTTGCAGGTTTCTAGTAGGAAAGAAAAGGTTTCTTCTTATGGAAAAGAATTCAGTGAATCATTTCTTATCTTACACAATCTCCCATAGGCATAAAATTATTTACTTTAGGACTTAGTCTTAGGAACGGTAACATTAATAAGTTAATCTTAACAATCTTATTACTTGTACATAGTGTAGATAACATGAATTGAACTCGATAGACATGTACTGAATAGTGAATACAGAATTTGGCTTGAAGCCTCATTGTTAGATATTTGTAAATAAAGAATTGCTTGTTATTTGTTCAGTGAACACTAAATGGCTGACAGATTCATTAATACTTAGAAATGTCTGGTCACACATTAGGTACAATGATGGTAATTGAAATTGGTACTTTTACATCTTATCTAGATAGCAGTTTTGGAAATTCAGAGAACGAAATCATTGTCTGACTTTGTATCATGTCATTGTGCCTTAGATTGCTCGCTACCGTACAGGAAGAATGAATGCGAATTATGAGAGAGATTGCCACTAGGTTGTTGTCGGTGCATGTACCGGTGCATGTAATGTGACATGCCTGTTTTGTGTGCTGGAAGCACGTGTTTGACGAGCTGAGAGTAGAGAAAGTGTGTTGGAATATTTCTGATTGAGTACAGAATTTGACGATTTAAATAATTACAAATCAGGGACGGATCTAGCTTTTTTCCAAGGGGGGGGGGGGGGTTTGAAGGGCTGAGTATTATGATGGCGTTTTCCTATGCACATTAAATGTTTACTTGGCAGCCCAAGGGAGGGGTTTAAACCCCTAACCCCCCCCCCCCCCCCCCCCCCCCCCCCCGTAGATCCGCCACTGCAAATGTTGCAGAATCTGGAATTTACTTGAGATGAATGTTGCAAGAAGAACCGAGACGCTCTTGGCATGCATGAATAGGAAAATGCATGGGCGCGAGAGTGGTTGTTTATTTTAGGGTTCGGGTCAAAGGTTGGCCAATTGGAGACATGAATGAGCGTGTTGTTTTGACTGGAGTCAAAGTGAGTGAGTCAATGAGAAGGCCGAGATTGGTGCATAATTAGGACTTTTAATTTTGTGTGATGTTGTGTGTATTCTCTTTATGACGTAACACTGTAAAGAGAAAGAGAGATCTTGCGCTCAAAAGACTAGATAGTGGCAGCTTACCGTGAGAAATAATGTTTTTGTTTATTTGTGGTGGCAAGGAAGACTTGTGAAGATGAGAGAGTGGCAGGTGATTAGTTAGTTGGATAAATCCCCCCCCCCTTTTTCTTCTTTTTTTTTTCTTCTTTCTTCTTCTTCTTCTTCTATGGAAGGGGAAGAATTCTATTCGACGTCTTGTCTTTCAGTCTTCTACCAGCTATCTCTCTCGTACCCCTTGGTTTCCTTCATTCTTCTTACTCCCCATTTTTTTCCTCTACTTTTATTAACCCCCCCCCCCCCCCTATTCCGCCACAATACGTTTATGGTCAGGGGCATCGGTCTTTATTTCTCTGGATTATTAATCCGACATTCAGATTTGAATGAGATAAAGTGTTCAAACAAATTTAAAACAGTCAACATAACTAACAAAAAATGCAAAATTACAAAAATAACACAGAGAAACGTTACTGTTCCAATAATCCAAGATATCATAAATTATGAACCGATACAAAAAGTACTTCCAATAACACAGTTCATGATCTTGAATTACAAAAGAGAAAGACAAATGTTAAACCAGTGGGGGTTTAAAAGGTACGAAGAAGAAAGAAAATGTAGGGGGGAAGGAGAGGGAAAGAAGAGGAAAAAATGAAGGACACGAAGAAAGAAAAGTGATGAACTAACGTAGGAAACTACCGTATATAAGTAGAGAAGTATGGGCGTAGACTATATAGGGAAGGGGTGGGTCACAACGATCAAGCCATCATCCACCCTGTTCATCCATTAAAAAGGCATCATACCGCCCCGGTCGCTTCGCTCCATTGGCAGCTGTGATTAAGTTACTGTTTCTTTCTTCTTTTTTTTTTTTCTAAATATGCAACTTTCAGACAGGAATTTTTGCAAAAAGTTCTTACTTTATTGTGGGAGGGGGACAACCACGCCCTCTCACACCTCGGTTGCTGCGCTACCTCCGGGTGGCCGCTGCGCTGTCGTGATATAAGATTTAAGTTCAGGCCCCCCCCCCCCCCGAAATCCTGCATCCGCAACTGTGTTAAACTCACCGACCATAAATGAACCTTGAGGAAACCTAATACTGAATAAAATGTTTATATAAAGATCAGCCCTTCTACGCATTTCGACATATTACACCGAGCGTGTGCGAAAATTATACTTTGCGCTGAAATAACATCAAAACGTCATTTATAAAGTGTTTTATTTATGACGAAAGCACAACAGAAGGCAAAGTCAATGTTAGGTTTTTAAATGGACAAATGTAGACACATAGATTGAGTTTTCATTTCTAAAAGCGCAAAATAAAATTCTCTTTTTTAGTATTGGATGCAAAATAACACTAAATGTCTTTATTTGCTATGTAATACGATGATTAATAATATTGAATATTAACACGCTTTGACGACAGACACGTCACACATCGACTTATGATGAAGTTTTAATAGCATTAGCGATATAACCCCCCCCCCCCCCCAATTCGTGTAGAACAAGGAGGTACCCATGCTCGTTCCCCAATACCTGATTCCCCCTTTCTCAGGAAAACTGAAAAATGTCCCCTATTTTGAACTTCTCGGGAATTTCCCAATTTCCCCCGACTTGGTTGGAGAATTATTCTCCGGGAGAGTCGTTATCATATTGGGAGTCGTAATCCGGGATAGTTGTCCCCCCGGGTGAGACGTCCTCGGGTGGGGGGTGGGGGAGGGGGGTGTCCTCAGGGGAATTGTCCTCTGGAGTTGTCCTCTGGGGGGAGCCGTCCTCCGGGGGAGTTGTCAGATGGGAGTCGTCCCCCGTGGAGTTGTCCTAATAGAAGAGACCCTAGGCTATCCACAGATGTGAAAATTTCCTTTAAATATTTTGTAAAATTTATTTGGGGATACTTTTTCCAACTGTTAACTTTTTTTTGGGACGCACTGTAGTATAGTTGTAATGAATAAAGTAATGTAATGAGAATGTAATATCTGTCCATAACTGAGAAGGGGATGGAGTGCAAAAACCGAATATGCAATGAATGAGTGTGCAATACCACTTTAGACACTGTTCTTTTAGTTCTGCCCATGGTACTCTGTACTAAAGAAAAAGAATGCTTTGATCATTTATATACTTATTTAACATATTTATTCACAATAAATCGATCATATACAAACATGACAAATCGGGCTAGCATTGTGGTTTCTACATAATCATAAATAGAAAACAAATCTAATAAATGTAATATGCATAATTTTAATTATTAAAATAAATATCATTCAAACAATTTTTTTTTAAATTCTATATAATTATAAATAATCAGTAGCATGGCACAAATATAACCTCAATTATCAAGTTCAATAACTACATGTATTCAAATACATGTACTGTTTCATTGTATAAACAAAAAACCTGTGTACATGTAACCAAATCTCAAAAATTACAAAATATTTCAGAGTTCCACATATTATATACAAGTACCGGTAATTCTAATATCAACTGAAATCTTATTATTCCCAGTGCATATCACTTACTAGTAAAGGTACATATAATCCCAAACCTTCTACAGTGGCATCTATATAATCTAAGACTAAACTATCATTTAAAAAAGGAAAAACAAGTCAGATTTACATATGCCCAGCTCCAGCAAGATAAGTGTTCTTGTGTATACAGTGATCTCCACTGGCAATTCCAAATCACATTTATTTTTAGATCAAGTCCTCACAAAACATGCAGTTATACGTCACATAATTTTGTAAGGGTTTTTAAATCCGGAGGGTCCTTTCATAAATTGCAAAATATCAACTAATGACTTTAAATAATCTTAATTAACATAAAAATAATGAAAGCATCTCACATTATAATTTTGGTCACAAGTGCAGTCAAGGGATATATTGGAATGTATATGAATAATGTTTGACTAAGGAGTTCTGTGATAACTCCTTGGTTTGACTAGTTATAAATTGCACACTGAGTACATACAAAAATAAAGGGTATACACCACACATACATATTATATATATATATACATGTATATATAATGTACTCCAAAGTCCACTTATTGGCGCAATGTCAAAGTAGAAAAAGAAGAGACTCGTAATTCAAGTTCCAATTTATTTTCCACATTTTCATAACGACCACGTTCCTTCTTCAGGGACAGGACGGATTGACATTGATGCATTATGAGTCTCTTCCTTATATATATATATATATATATATATATATATATATATATATATATATATATATATATATATACAGTGCTGATCAAAAGTTTCAGTACACCCTGGATTTTGAGTTTTTACATCACTTTTTATATCACGTGTAATGGCCTTCTCAAAAGCATATTTATAGGTTTGGATACTATACAAAGATAATCTACATATAATATTTTGACACTTTCAGTTTTTTTTTTTCTTTTTATATTTTGATTTGAAAACTTAAACTGACAAAAAGCAGCCTATCAATATCTGTGGTTTAACACACTTTTTTGGTCCAAAATCGATAGAAAACCGACTCATATATTAGAGATCCCCCCAATTTACCACAGCTGTTTTGGTTACAGCCTTATAAAACAAATATTTTTACCATGTTCACATCATTACTTTCATTAGTATTTAACTTTAAATATACGTATATAGAGTATTCTTGCAGTAACAGTCCAAAAGATGTCTCTTTGCCAATTCTTCTCAACTCGTCCCACACAAACCATTTACGATTCACGTACAGAAACTAAGCTCACTAAGGCTTTTATTTCATGATATATCATATTATTTTTGTAACTACTGATCCTGTATATAATGTAGCGTGCATATACATATGTTTGGGATTGTTACAGTGATATTGTGTGAAATGTTCCCTGATTAAAGACAGACTAAGTCACATTGCCTGTTTTGGCAATCCTTTATTTAGCACATTTCCAATGCCTAGACAAGGTCATTAAGTGAGGAATACGTTGAAGTAAAAACTCATCTCAAAATCCAGGGTGTACCAGAACTTTTGACCAGCACTGTATATATATATATAAAATATAGTCCATCCATAATACACAGAAGAGTATTGTGTAAAGGATACATCCTTATAACTTTGAACAGTATATAGTTGTTAACTATCCACTTCCAATGTTCATTTAAAGGGGAAGTCTACCTGATATCAAGTTGTCGGGGGTTTTTTTATTACAAAAATAAGAGAAACAGATCAGTGAAAGTATGAGAAAAAATCTGAAAGGGAATAGAAAAGCTATGCATTTTTTTCACACTCAGATAGTGGCAACTCCTTTCAAGTATCTCTCCATTTGTTTTGAACAAAGAATCATGAGGAATATTCCTTTTCTTACTTGCTGATGAAAGAAAGATCTTTTTCATGGAAGGGAATGTAAAACCATGTATCAATAGGTAATGTGGCATTATGATAAACTGTGGAACGAAATGGATATCTTATGAACTTTTCAATAAAATAAAACAAATGGAAAGCTGCTCACAAAAGAAATCATAGAGTGGCCAATTTTCATTTGATCTATCACACTTTCAAACACATAACATTCTTATTCTTTTTCAGAATTTCTTCAATCTTTCGATGATTTGTTTCTCTCATTTTATTGTTTTTATTAAAGCTAACTTTAAAGGAGAATGAAACCCTGGAGAAAAATCAATTTTGATGAAAAGAGGGGATAGAGAGAAGCAATTTTTAAAAAGTTCCATCAAAATCGGTTACGAAATGAGAAAGTTATGAAAGTTTGAAAAGTCTCAATTTACTTTCTATAGCGATCCTCAAATTGGCAGTGTTGCTTCAAAGTGACAGGTTTAGTAGTACAACTCTGAACTCTCCATATGTTTTGTACACAAAATTTCATATTTTCCCCATTATCTCAAGGTTTAGCTTGTCTCCTTTGAATCCTAGTTTGAATCACCATTCAATTAAATTTATCAATATGACATAGAAATAAGAAATGATGTTAAAAAACTATTGAAAAAGTGTATTGCCCAATATTATTTTGGGAGTAATTTACATATATGTAAAGTTAATCAGTTACAAGTTTTTTTCCATTTTAAATCAGTGAGCTATCTTGGTGTTTTAGAATTAACCTCTTCAAATAAGACTTTCACTGATATTTTACTCCCATCATAGTGAAAATACAAACTTGCAAATTGCCTTTTTTCGACCACCTAATTATTATGGAAGATAACTGATTTTTAAGGATTATCTGATACCTACATAACTACAAATTTGCATTGAGTTGCATATTCAAATGTCCTCTTCCTGAAATAAGTTCACCATTTGGATTGGCATACCATTCTCCTTTACATCTACAAGCAACTCTCTCCCTTACACTAATAATGAAGTACAAAACACAATGATTTGTGTCATCTTCCCAACATTGGACATCTATGGTATCCCCAGCATTCATCTCTCCAACATACTCCACTGAGAATGTCTTCACGTTGTAGTATGCTAGATCTTGAGTGAATTTGCTTAAGATATTACCTTGTGAGGCAGCAAGGCTCGCACCATCATAGCAGTACCTAAAGCAGGCTGACTGGTTTACATGGTCATTGGAGTCGGTGTCACTTGGGAGAGCTTTTGTGGTATATGAAAATGATTGTTCCTTGCTAGGAGTGTTCTGCGGAAAGGTGAATCCTTGGGGCGGATTCTTGGGTGCTGACGCTCTGTACTTGGCTGCACCTTCAGCAGGAAGATCAATTGGTCGCCGTGTAGCTCGACTGACTCTTACTACCTGGCAGGAGCTTTGAGCAAGTAACTTGCCAGTCTTCTGGAAGTATGTCACAGTATCGACCCAGTATGAGGTCTTTCCCACGTAACCAATATTACACTTCATGCACCACGGAAAAGAAACGTCTGCTCTGTCATAAAACTCTGGAAAGATTTTCAGAGTCTGGTAACGCACAAAAACTGTGGCAAAACTGAGCTGCAAATCTCTTCTTAAAGCATGACTGACCAACACAGCCCGACCGATCTCAAAGTGCTTAGCTATTTTCCAAAGATCCACTTTCCCTGCAATTAAATTAAATAAACAATTTGGAAATATATGAGAAGTGATAATTAGGCTAGGCTCAATACTGAAGGGACCTTATGGCAATCACTTATTACATTCACAATGACCGTGAATTACTTTATTTCATTTTTTTTAGAACCACCCTGCATTTTTTAATGATTTTCTTGAAATGTCAGTCTATCAAAAAACTGAGTGAGAAGACACGAATTAGGTAAATCACTGAAAATATGAGTGCTGAACTATAAATAAAAGTATGAAACAAGTGAATGTTTGTACCGTTTACAAGATCTCAGAGGGAAAAAAAATAACTAATTATCAATGCATGCCCAGCTGCAAAGTAATAACAATTCCTCCCCTGAAGTTAAAGGGAAAGTCCACCATGGTATTCAGTTGATTTGAATAAAAGTTGAAAAATGAGGGAGAAACAGATTAGTAAAAGTTGGAGCAAAATCCGGCAAGAAATACAATAGATGAATTTTTGAAGTTTTAATCAACCGGACACAAACTGGCATCTTCGAGATGTTCTTGCGAGCTCCTCCCCCATTTGCTCAGCACAGAAAATTTCATAAATTTTCATTTTCTTAGTGTCTGATGAAGGAATTAGATTTGTTTCATACAGGTTTTGTGTATAAACATATGGGCGCCGATTATATCTAAGGTGCATGTATGTTTGAATATTGTCTTTAGAGAAAATGGAAATTAATGATTTTGGGGGTATCGGGCAAATGGGAGAGGAGCTCACAAGATATGTCACAGAGTTGCCAATTTGTGTTTGATTGATTACAACTTCAAAAGTTCATAACTTTCTTATTTCTTAAACCTTCACTGATTTGTTTCTTTAATTTTTCTGCTCCTTTTAGAACCAGGGTGCATGGACTTTCCCTTTAATGAATATTCTGTAGTCTGTACATGGGCAAGTCCTAGCTATTTTTGTCCTATACAATAATGACCACAAATTTTAGTATATCTGATGTCTGTAAATATAAGCTGATAGCCCCTCCTTGAACTTGGATCATACACAATTATCAAGGAGAATATTTTTCTATGTCGGTTTATCTTCATAAAACTACATGTATCTGTATTCAAATATTAGTCCCAGGCGAAATGCCCACATGTGGCTTTAGCCTGTATCTAGCGCAGGGTCTACTCTACCAAAGCATTTTGTTGACGTAATGACGTTACTGTAGGTTTTTCTTTTTTTGTGTGTGTTCTCAATTACTTTTCTCTCACCGTGGAGCAAATTACATCTTAGAATATGCCAAATGATATGTATCCCCCCCCCCCCCCCAAATCAGGTCTGTCCATGTCGACTTGTACAATACAAGCCTATATTTATTATAAAGCCTGGGTCACATTTGACCGGTATCGATGACGAGATTTTCAATTCTAGGTACACCCTACTATTTAGTACTATATGTATGAGTGAGTACACTTGTGTCTGCAAATAGTAGGGCAGCTTTGATTATATAGGGTGTACCTTAATATGATAAATCTCATTATCCTTTTTGGACAAATGTGTTGACTCACACTTTTAGTAGACTGACTTTATGTGGCAAATACATGTAAGCTTTAGGATCCAACAAACTCACCAGCTTTATTAAAGTCACTATAAGAAAAACCTTCAGACTCGATGAAATGAAAGAGTCCATCCTCACTCTTGCAAATCTTCATGATTGGTATCTTTTTCTGATCTCTCTGCTGTTGATAATGCCAGTAGCACTACCTTTCTGAAGATGGTTGACCTATGGGATGAACGAAATATAACTTTATAAGAATATTTTGTAACAGATTATTATAGCCCTTTAGGCCTAGATCTAAGTAGTGCTAGTAGATCTAAGTAAGATCTAGAATTTTGGGCAACAGTTCTATCACAATATCAGATCTTTCAATGTTAAAGTAAAAATCTGATAGCACAAGAAATAGGAATAAATTTGGTGTCAAAATATTTATATGCTTAATATATAATATACTTATGTAAATGACATTTTGTCCAGATTCCCAAAGATCAGTCTCTAGTATCCATGGCATGCGCAGATGCCTTTTTAAACTTTAGTCAGAGTTTGAAGTTTTGTTTTGGATAGTAAATTATGCACAAATTGCACGTCCTTTCGGCTTCCAGCGGCATGCACAATTACAGGCAAACTTTATGGTATGTATCTGGCATTGCATGTCGATATGTTTCCCACTTTGTAGTTACTTTTTGCCAAGAGCTAGAGAAAGATCATGGAGAAGTAATATACATGATGAGAATTCTTCAGAAGCACCGCCATGCACGCACCGGTACAAATAGTAAAGGGGGCGGGGCTGGTTGGGATCAAGTTGGATGATTAAGTTCCATACTTACAATTTATTTATTGTGTTTGCTATCTCCGTTTGATATTATAAGAATAGTGAAAAGACTCTAGATTATGATTATACTCTTCATTTTTTATTAATCAAGTAATGTAATGATCGCATGACGGCTTGTATCATCAGATTGAGAACAAATATTTCATCATAACGTCCCAAAATAAAATGTGCCTGAATTGAGCAAAGGTTAACTGTATAGTGCACATAGATCAGTAGTGCAAAGTGCAGTGCATGCAGTATTTGTAATTGTATAGATCTAACTCTAAGCTGTTTTTTTCGCGTACAGATATTTTCGCGATTTTGGACTAGGTAGGGAAATTCGCGAGGGTTTAATTTCGCGATTTTTGTGATGCTTTTGTTATTATAAATAGCCATATACTGAAGTGGAAATTTTCGCGAGGACCGACTCGCGAAAATCGCGAAAATAAAACCACCGCGAAAATAACCACTTAGATCTATACAGTATACTGCATGCATGCAGTGGATGCTAATGGTGGTACACCAGTCAACGGTATAAAAGCGCAGCTCTATTTTCTCACGAGTCGGCCGGCCGTCTGTAAACTTTGGCTGACACTCACCAAAACATGGACATAATTTTCTTAGGAACAGCGTCTGCTCACCCATCACCTTCTCGAGGTGTATCAGGCACAGTATTAAGGAGTGGTAAGAGATCAAAATTACTTTCTAGTACTAGTAAAACAGTCAATAATTAATAGTTACCGGTCAGCCGATCCGTGTTAACTCAGCTCTCTCAGACTCAGTGTCAGTTTCAAGTCAAGACGGGTGACTCCAGATCCAGGAGTGCATGCCGCCTTTGGCATTTTAGCCTTTGTGCGGCGTCGGCGCTCCCTGAGATGTGAGCCTGTCCCGAAATAGTCACCCCTTTTTACCCATAAGATTTGACCCCGTAAAGTTACTTAGACCATCTAAGTCATTGACAAAAAGATTGTCAGCCTGACCGTAGCCGCCGGGTTTAGTCCCCAGAGCCCCCAGAGCCCCCAAAAGAGACTCCAAAGTCGGGTCGATTTCACCCCATCTCCCCCATGCACCAAACTTTGTCTGTAGGAAGCAGTATACCCAGACGTTGTAATTCCGGATAGGTTAATCTGGACAGGTCATTTTTGAAACAGTACTACTGTCAGTAGACTCTAGATCTAAATCGAACAACTTTTCATGCAAATTGTCACAAATCTTTCACAGGATAGGTTGAAAATCATGTGAATTGCAAATATTCACTGGTTTAATAGAGTGTTACTTGAATCTTGATGCATGTTTTTCGTAAAATATGACAGCAAAATTGACAGGCTAATTTTTGTTAAGTGTCTGGAAATGCAACCCCCCATCCTATGACTGGACATTACAAAACACAAAATTGACAAAAATTTCCGTCGGGATGGGGTGTCAGACATCCCCCTAAAAATTGGGGTAAATTTTTCCCCTTGAAGTCAAGTGACCAAATTTTGTCAGAAGGAAGAGCTATGGATGTTCATTCCAAAAATATAAAAACTGACAAAATTGTCCATCAGGAAGGGGATGTCAGACCCCCTGAAATGAAAACCCCAAAGTGCCCTTTGACAACGCTTTGCCCCCCAAAATGCTCTGTATGTAAAGAAAAACCGTTTTCTTACCTTCTGACTATGATAATTCAGAAGTGTTTAATTCAATTCCTTTTCAATTTTCATAACATAATTTTGAGTGTAATAATCTTCTTGAGGGGCAATTTTGTGTTAATTGGTCTATTGATTAATAAGCTATTAAATTGTGAAAATTGTATTGCTTTCTCAAAAGTAGTCAAAAAATATTGTAAGGATTATATAAACACACCCATTGTCCATCTTCACCTGTTTGACAAGGCATAATAGAAGAGCTTTTCAGGTATCTGTGGTGACTGCCAGGTTGAAATGTACTATTCGTGTGTTAATTGCACAGATACCAAGCAAGCTCCTCTATTATGCCTTGTCAGATGGTCAATGGGTGTTTACACAATCCTGACAATATTTTTGGCTACTTTTGAGAAAGCAATTCATTATTAAACTTATTAATCGAAAGACCAAATAACACCAAATTGCACCTCAAGAAGATTATGATACTCAAAATTATGTTATGAAAATTTAAAGTGAATTGCATAAAACACTATTGAATTATCATAGTCAGAAGGTAAGAAAATGGTTTTTCTTTACATACAGAGCATTTTGGGGGACAAAGCGTTGTCAAAGGGCACTTTGGGGTTTTCATTTCAGGGGGTCTGACATCCCCTTCCCGATGGACAATTTTGTCAGTTTTTATATTTTTGGAATGTACATCCATAGCTCTTCCTTCTGACAAAATATGGCCACTGGGCTTCAAGGGGAAAAATTTACCCCAATTTTTAGGGGCCGTCTGACACCCCATCCCGACGGAAATTTTTGTCAGTTTTGTGTGTTTTGTAATGTCCAGTCATACTGCTTCCTGCAGACAAAGTTTGGTGCATGGGATGGGGGAGATGGGGTGAAATCGACCCGACTTTGGGGTCTCTTTTGGGGGCTTTGGGGGCTAAACCTGGCGGCTACAGTCAGGCTGACAACCTTTTTGTCAATGACTTGGATGGTCTAAGTAACTTTACGGGGTCAAATCTTTTGGGTAAAATGGGGTGACTATTTCGGGACAGGCTCCTGGCCTATTACTCTAAACGGAGGTCAGTTTTGTAGATCCAATACAGCTAATATAATACAGCAGTCCTTTTTCTTCTTCTTCCATAGAAGTACATCCCTCTTAAAGAGTATTGTCGTACTTAGTGCAGAAAGGTGCGCGGTCGCAGGAACACGTGCAAGGGAAGTGCATGTAAAGCTCAAAACTAAGTAACATGCAAGTAAAAACAGTGTTTGCCACTTAGTGAAGAGTGACTGATGAAAGGCGGCGCTTGAAGACCTCGGTAGATGGGGCCGACACCGCTGTAGCTGGGAGAGCATTCCAGAGACAGACCACACTTGGAAAGTAGCTGTGTTGGTAGGCTGAGATTCTACAGTGCTGTTGTCTGAGTTGTAGATGATGACCCCTTGTCCCATCGAATGTTGAATATAGGTAGGGTGGAGCTGCAGGAATGGCTACAAGGCCATTCATAATTCTGTACAGCATAATGACCTTGCTGTGGGCTCTTTGTTCAGAGAGAGTCTGCCATTGGAGCTTCTGGAGCATTGTGGTGACACTGCTCTGTTGGCCATAATCAGATGTTACAAAACGTGCAGCTCTCCGTTGTACCATTGCTATTTGAGATGTGAGTTCTATAGTGTGTGGTTCTAGCCTGGAAGGCTCTTTGAAGAGTAAAAAAAAAAAAGCTGACACTATTCTTCATAGAGCCTGGTTTTTAATCTCGCTCTGCAATATAGCAGCCATTTTAGAGTCTAAAGGACCTCTTGAAAATCACCTTTACCGTGAGCCAGCTTCTCTCATCTCCTCTTCACCATAGCTTTAGAATATTAAGACCTATTTTTTTACCCTAGAATTAAAATATATCGAAAAAAAAATGTGAAATATTAATTTTTATGGTTACCGGTAGTCCGAACGACGCCCCAAAAAAGCCTTCGCAGCTTCGCTATGCTCGTAGACCCGGAAGTGTCCCGTAATGTCATCGACCTATAGTCACTCCCGCAATTTTCAAATCCACCGTACATTAGACAAGACTGCTACGAGCACGAGGGCCTCGCCATAGGGCCTCGCACGCATTCTGACCGGGCGCGTCTCGCACTCGTAGCAGTCTTGTCTAATGTATGGTGGATCTGAAAAATTGTAGGGTAAAAAACGGGGTTTTAATATTCTAAAGCTATGGTGAAGAGGAGATGAGAGAAGCTGGCTCACGGTAAAGGTGATTTTCAGGAGGTTCTTTAGACTCTAAAATGGCTGCTATATTGCAGAGCGAGATTAAAGAACCAGGCTCTATGAAGAATAGTGTCAGCTTTTTTTTTTTACTCTTCAAAGAGCCTTCCAGGCTATGTGGATCCCATACTGTAGAAGAGTACTCCAAGGTC
Organism: Heliocidaris tuberculata; assembly: GCA_025618425.1. Taxonomy (NCBI): domain Eukaryota; kingdom Metazoa; phylum Echinodermata; class Echinoidea; order Camarodonta; family Echinometridae; genus Heliocidaris; species Heliocidaris tuberculata. The sequence continues at coordinate 21,941,733 of CM046832.1, read as the reverse complement.
GGTCTGACATATGTCTTATAGGCTTGCTCTTTAATTTGTGGAGGACATTTCCTTAGGTTACGTCGGAGGAAACCGAGGGTGCTGTTGCTCCTCTTGCAGATATTATTGACATGAGGTTTCCACTTTAGAGTTCTATGGACGGTGATGCCTAAGTACTTTGCCTCATCCACAGTGCGAAGTGCTGTCCCATGAATGGAATAAGGGAATGAAGTGATGATGTTTTTACGCTTGTTGGAGATCCTCAGCACCTCGCACTACTCAGCGTTCAAGGACATGAGCCACTTTCGCTCCCATTCCTGAACATTGGTAAGATCTTGATGTAGAGCTTCGGTGTCATCATGTGACTTGATGGATCGGTACAATAGAGCATCGTCGGCATAGAGACGAATTGATGATGAAACGCAGTCAGGGAGGTCGTTGATAAAGACCAGTAAGAGCAGAGGCCTGAGGACGGTGCCCTGGGGCACTCCTGACGATACTTTTGTCGCTCTGCTCATAACTCCTTCACATGCCACTTGTAGGTGTTTCCTCGGAGGAAGTCACAAATCCAAGACAAAAGCTGTCCTCTTATTCCACAGTAGTGCAGTTTCAGAAGGAGGCGTTCATGTGGTACACGATCAAAGGCTTTGGAAAAGTCAAGTAGTATTGCATCAATCTCTTGTTTGTCCCGTAGGCCTGAAGCAAGATCTTGAACAGTGACCAGCAATTGCGACTCACATGAGTGTCCCCGTCTAAATCCGAATTAACATTCTGTGAGAAGGCTGTGGGTGTCAAGATGGCGCATTATCTGCCTGTGAATGATGTGCTCAGCAGTCTTACAGATAATTGAGGTTAGGGTGATTGGTCGGTAATTCTCTGGCTTGTGCTTGTCACCCTTCTTTAGGATAGGGGTTATATACGCTGATTTCCAATCTTGAGGAATTTTTCCTTGATGGAGAGTGGCATTGAAGCAGCTGCATTGAAGAGAAGGCAGAGGATAGGAGCGAGTTCATCAGCAGTCTCCTTCAACAGGTAGGCAGGGAGGTTGTCTGGGCCACTAGCTGTGTGCGGTTTGATGTTGACAAGGAGTTTCCTGACCCCTTCTTTATCAACTGAGAATTCAGGAACTGTAGGGTGAGGGCTGTCACCCAGATCCGGAAGGTTGGACAGGGTCTCATCTGTAAAAACAGAGGCAAACTGTTCATTGAGCAGGTTGGCTTTGGTGGAGGCCTCACACGTGAGAGTGCCATCCTTCAGCAGGGGTGCCACACCTGAGTTGTCGCATCTGGTGTTTTTAATGTGGGACCAGAATCTTTGGGGTTTGCCTTCTTCATTGCTAAGCATGTCACTAACAAACGTGTGGTAGGTAGATCTACACTCCCTCTGCATAGACTTTTTGATGTTCTTATATCTTGTCCAGTCTTTGGTTTTCTTCGATCTGCGAGCTTGCTTTTAAGCTCTCTTTTTCCTCCTGGATAAGGCTTTGATGTTGCCGTTAATCCATGGTTGGCTCTCAAATCGTGTCGAGGTAAATTTGGAGGGGACAAGGGTATCCAGAACTCGATGGTGCCGTGGGTGTAGTGTAGGCTTTGGGCGTCGGACCGGCTGCTGATATTCCTCTCTTAGACTTTAGTCATAATCATATGCTTAATCTTGTGATGGGGAGCCCTGTCTGCACACTTGACTTGAGATTGGACTTGAAACTGAATAAGAATTCCTTTAATAGTTCTCTTGTGCTGTATTTTACATGTCTTATAATGTTATTATTCATGATAATTCTAAGTAAAGAGTAAAAGCAGGTAAATGTGCAAAAAATCTCATCAACTTGATCAAAATCAGAGCAAGAACAATGCTATTTTCACAAGAAAAGGCCACTCTGTCATTTTGTCATTGAAAAAACAATGGTGCCCATCTCTGCACACAAATTCAGTTTACATGCAGTTGAGTATTTTTGACATGAAAGATAATATTTCAGGCTTGTGAATAAAATGACTGAAATAATATCATTTTTCATTATTTATTTTGACTCTTTTTTTTTTTTGCATGTTTTATCAGAATCACGCAGTTAGGGCACTGCGCAGATTTGGGCACTCTAGCCATGTAATATTCATGATATTCTAATGTGTGCACGTCAAGTACGGTAACTCATTAAAAAAAAAATTATTTTTTTTACTGAGAACAATGTCATTTTCACCAGAAAAGGTGGCTGTGCCGTTTTGACATTTAAAAAACATGCTCAATTTCTGCACACTCATTCACTTTACATGTACATGCAGTTTAGGATTATGGATTAGCCTTTCTATAATTTCTATTTCTTTACAATGTGGAGAAGATTGAAAATGTATCATTTAATGGATTAACTTCAGATAATTTTATAGAGATAATATACAAATATACAGGGCCTGAGGAAATCTAGTGCGATCTATGGGGTCGGTCGAAGTGACTACAGTCGTCTATTTCCTCGAGGGGCGAGAGCCCCGAGAGAAATAGACGATTGACTGTAGTCGCTGAGACCGACCCCATAGATCGCACTAGATTTCCGAATAAGGGCCCTGTATATTTGTTTTATATCCCTCATCAGCAATTAAATATATTTGGATTTAACTTCGATCTAGATATGGCAAATTAATGTTAGATGGTATAAATCTCGCGTTGTTAAATCTATATACGGTTAGAGCAAAACACAGTGGACGCTAACTAACTTAGAATAGATTGACGCGATTGATAGTCGCTGAGCCTGAGACCGACCCGGCGTAGATCGAAGTAAATTTCAGAATAATAAGGCCCTTACATTAATTTTCTTTTATAGGCCTCTAACTTTTAGGACTAGGTTGTCTATAACATCAAGTTAATTTTAATCCTGTTATAAAGTGTTAAAGGGTAGTACTAGATCTAGATCTATACCGTAACGTAATCGGTGAAATTCCGAAAGTGAAAAGTATATGGCTAGTTATGAACTGCACAGGCACAGTTAGATTAAATAAATAAAAAAATAATTTAATACTAGGCTAGGCTAGGCCTAACTTAGTCTTCGGGTCGGCTAGCATTTAATTAATGTTAATTACTACTACTGTTAGAGTCTGGTAGGCTAACGTTAAATAGATCTATATTTAGGTCTAACTTTGTTACTAGCCCTAAATAAAAAGTAACACAAAACAGTATTAACAAACAGTTAAAAAGGGTCAAACGACATAATTATGACAGTTTACACTCAAATGAAATTTTACCTGATATAACCGAACACGGTAGATAAAGTTTACCTGATAACTGAATATAGGCTACTTCACTTGTTTCCAATCCTGGTTTGTTTTTGGTCCTCGTCAATTAAAATCATTTTTTTTTTCCTTTCAACGGACACTAGGCTAGACATAGGTCGCCATGTTTTGATTTCGACTGATGACGTGTGCGTTACGACGCGCATTAGCTAGTACGATTGCGCATGTTGAGAAACAGCTGATCTACTGACCTACATCCAATTACATTTACATAACCAACACGTCGTGTGTCCGGACATGTCACTTTTAAACAGTAAATCGAACACAATTTCATGCAAATTGTCAAGAATCTTTGACAAGATAGGTTGACAGAATTATTAAATGCAAATATTTACTGGGCTTAGTGTTACTTCATGCATATTTTGCAAAATTGATGGTCATTTTTTGTTCAGTGTCCGCCCCCCCCACCCCCCTCACTTTTCTTTATATGGATTTATGAAAATTCTCGGGCTCGGCGTAGTTTCACTGGTGCCCGCGCCGTCCCATCGCGGGAGTTAGCCGAGGGAGACTAATGGCTACTCGCCGTATGCGTCAAGAGAAATGATTCTAGGGAGCAAGGGGCAGTCGGAGGCATGATAGTAAAAAAACTATCATACTCTGAAAAGTTTGACGTCACTAAACTTATTTTTCTCCCGGAGTAATTTCTTTTTCTGGTAGAATTATGATTAATCACATGAAGTGCTCTCGACCAATCCAAGAGCAAGAAATTTTTAATGAGGGATATAATCTACACTATCTAATATTTTCTGAATTATTTTTATTGTAGAAAAATGGGAATAAATCCATGAAAATATTAGCTTTTTATTTCATTGTTTATTAATATCTCTATCTTATTTCCAGAGAGGGAGGCATGGTTGATAGATTGTGGAGAAGGCACCCAGATTCAGTTGATGAGGAGCAACGTGAAGCCTGGTCGTATTACCAAGATCTTCATCACGCATCTCCATGGAGACCACTCCTTTGGCTTGCCAGGACTTATGTGTACCCTCAGTGCCGCCTTCATGGACCCTGACAGAGAGGGCAGTCTCATGGAGATATATGGTCCTCAGGTATGTTAGTTACGCTAGTTTGCAGATTGAAATGTATAATCAAGTAATATGGGATACTTTTTTTGTACAATTCAAGTGAGTCATATTTTGAAAATGTATTTTTTCTTTAATGCTTCTCCAGGGTTTGAGGAAGTACGTCCGTGTAAGCTTGGAGCTATCCAGATCAGAGCTATCCTACTCGTATGTTGTACATGAGCTGCAAGTTCCAGAGACAGACTTTCCTCATGATTGGGAGGTAAGACAAGAAGACATTGTATAAATGTTACGGAGTCAAATCGAGATATAATCCACTTTTATTTTTATGTTTTCATAGGCTCTTGAGTTTTCTTATAAAATGCAGTGGAACTTTCTCTCCTGATATTTAGCCAATAACAACCAGGCTTCTTGAAGTAATTTATAAGTTGTTACTCACTTTGCTATTTTTTGTATTCATTTTTTTTTTTAACTTGTACCATTTGATTTCCCCCAAATAAAATCTTCATTATTTCAGTTTCTCCTTGATTGTTATGATTCTGCAACAAGGATAGTCAGTAACATATATTACCATTTCAGGAAGTTATGATTATTGTTGTAAGATAATGTAAAATGGTTCTTAAAAAACAAAACTAGTAAAACCTACAGTACATGATGGAAGTATGAAATAACTTACCGTCTTTAATACTATTCTTGGTATGTTTTAGACCTGGAAACCATTGCATGAGGCAGAAGGTTTATCACATCCTAATGAGAAGTCTGGACAAGACATCACAATGAATGATGATGGAACTTACAAGCTGTGGGTAAACCAAAATGAGTACCACTATTCCATGAATACATGTATAGGAAGAATACTTGTGTGATTAGAGGCAGTACTGTCTGCATTCCCAGAGATGTTCATCTCAGTAGATTAGGGATTTTGACAGTCAATAGCAATATTTTGAAATAATTATTGACAAGTTATTACCATATAAATCCTACATATCTGAAAAGCTTTCAAAAGAGAATGGAGGTCAAAGAAACATACTTTATATCTGACATTGAATTTTACAGGGACATTATGCAGAGACATCAATATTGGTGGGAGGGGAAGTTTCCATTTATTAAAAAGTGACCATTAGGTGCAACAAGTAGCAAAACAATTTCAGTCACTTCCTAAAATCATTATTTCATTGTAATTTGAAAAAAGTAATAATTTCATATAATCCTATGGCATTCAATATTTTCAATTTTTGTATATTTTTTGTAATTCTCATTTTTATTATTCATTCATTTATCTATTTATTTGCTCTGTAGATTTGAAGATGGCCATTACATCATACATGCTGCTCCCCTAAGTCACAGGGTACCTTGCTTTGGATATGTGTTCCTGGAGAAACCTCAGCCAGGCAGGTATTGTCAGTTGTCATTCTCTTGATATAGTATGCTCTGTCTTCATCTTACCATTATCAGTCACTTCAGTTGAAGAAATAATCTTAGAATTTCATAATGATTAGATTCATTACCATACTGGTCATAGTGATTGTACTGTTAAATGTAGACATTAAAGGTTGACTAAATTAGAGAGAAAAAAGTTGTTTTTTCCATGTATTATTGCCTTCAAATCACAAATCTGGCAATTGATTGTCAAAATTATGTCTCATATTGACGAAAAGGGAAAAAAATTAGAGGTTTTGGGACTGTTCGGTAAAACTCGTGAGCTGATTGTCTTATTGACGTCACACCCCCATGTGACGTCAGAAAAGTAAGAGGTACAAGATCTGCAGGCTGCAGCAATCCTGAATCACTTTAATATTGTACACAAAATGCGGTATTTGACCCCTCTGTTCAACGGACAATTTATGAAAAAAGAAAATTAATCAATATAGTCTTAGGGGTGAATAATCTTTATCAATAGATTTTCTACAAGATCAGAGAACACTTTTGCCCAGATATACAGTTCTTGTTTTGTTTTTTAACTTTTCTGTGAGCAGTGTTCTCATTCATCTTCTTTTGTTTTGTTTATTTCGCTTTCGGCTTTTACTTAGCTTTACATATTCGGAATAGACTTAGATTTTTGGCTGAATTCTTAGAGAGATGAGTCCGATTTTGAGGACTTTTTTGAGCCAGGTACGATCTCTGATTTATCAGATGAAGACGATGGAGATCACGAAGAAGCCCAAGTGGCAAGGGGAATTTGACCCTATACTTGTTTGAACCCCTTGCAGAAGGGCCTGGTGAAGGGGCCGCGGAAGCTGCCGCAGAGGCTGTGGGGAAAGCTGCTGCAGCTGCTGGCTTCTTGGAAGACTTGATTCCAAGTCTGATCATTGGAATAGCTGAATCTTTTAGCTTGCTTCTCCTTTTCTTCATGCCAAATTCGGAATACAGGCCAGGATCCTCAAAATCATCTTAGGCAAAGTGATCACTGCAAATTGTGCCCCACTCACTTAGCCCTTGCCACTCTGCCTGTGTGAGCTTTACCTTTGCAACCCATATTTTCTGTAGATTTTCATCTTTTGGAAAATGATGTATGCTTATATCATCTTTGGGGTCGTGCTACAACACGCAACATACACCGATTTGGCATTATTGATGAAACTGTGTCCCAAAATCAAAGTTATTGTGAGGAATCAAACATGCAAAAATACTGCAATTATGTAATGGTCGATGCGGTGAATTTCATGCTCGTGCTGTTCATGGAATATTTTCGTCACTTCTCATACGTCACAGATCACATGATCATGATTTTGCTGCAGTGGGTTTTTTTAGTGTAAATTGGGAAAAATATACTTTTGAAGTGATTATGAAATAGGACTGAAAGCATAAAAAAGTGTTTGATAGATATTTTTTGGCTCCTGATGACTCCTTCGTACGAAAAATGGGCAATTAATACTCTAATTTAGGCAACCTTTAAGTTTCAGTGGAAAATATAATCAGGAGTAGAGAGGAATTTTGCTCTGTAAAACTCTTAGAGAGCTCAGGACAGCCAAAGAGAGGTTTGGTAAGAAAGCAATGTAATATATTTTGAAATATCTGAGAGAAAATCTCACTTTTTCAATAGCAGCTGTGATCAGAAAGGTAATTTTTACCATGTTGCATGGGCCCCTGAAATTTATGCGATTGGGAGTCGGAATGGGGGGGGGGGGGCGGTGAGTGCTCCAGGCAGCTGGTAGTGTTGAGTCCTAATTATAGTTACATATTTACTTTTTTTTTGTACAACAGTGCATGTGTTATTGATGTTAAAAAATTGATTTGATAAGCAAAACTTAGACCCTGTGTTTTTATAAGATACTAGCGGCGCCCGTGGAAAATCCACGGGATTCGAGCGCAAAAAAATGTAGTGAAAAATTAGTTTCAAATTTTGGTTTATTAAACTTATATTGAATTCAGCCACCCGCCCCCGCTATCTACGCCCATGCCTTCAGCATATGAATATACTCGATTAATTCTTCAACGGATATATGTAGAATCTTCTCATACGGTAAGATGAATTTATCATCAAATTTTAACTGCAGTAATAATAATTTTTTAAAAAGATGATAAGTAAACTGTTTCCAATCTTGAAATAAGCAGCTCTGTAAAGCATTTACTGCCGGACTCCTCCCCTGGAGTTCAGCCAGCCAACCCTTACAACAGCTCAGCCTCAGAGTGCTGGCGTTGCCGTGACGGAGTACCGGCTTTATATTGTAGAGAAGAATGGCATCAGTTTTTAACTAATTACGGAGAAAATAGGGACAAACAAAGTCCACAAATACTATACTGCAACTTTTTTTGTTCTCATAAATGTCACTCGTGTCCAAAGTCAGCCTTGGGCATCTCCAAATAAGCTGCTCAGTTAGTCATTTACCCCTGGTCTCTCCGTGATCTCCTCCCCCGGAGTTCATATCACGCAACCAAGGCTGCAGCGCTGATACTGCTCAGCTCACAGTGCAGCGCCGCCGTGATGGAGTCTAAAAAGAGAAGAATTCCATCAGTTGTTGACTAAATACAGAGAAAATGGGTCAAAGGAAGTCCATAAATACAGTTTCTAACAGTTTTTTAGTTCTAAATAATATCACTCATGTCCAAAATCAACCTTAGAATGTACGTAGTATTTGTAAGCTCGATCGGGAAACCATAGTCAACTATGTGTGTACAGTACATACAAATTGCATGCATGCGATATGCATCGTCGATCGCGTCGCATTACATCGCAGTACGTGGGTGCTGCTCCTATGGTGTACTGATCACAAAGTGTACGATCAAACAATTGAATACATACCTACACATACCACCGAGCTCTATGGAGCCTGTGACACTATGGGACATACCCATGCCATAATTATTTTCTTACGGGGCTTCCCCCCGGTAAGAGTAAGATTAACAAGATGGCTAACGCGAGTCGTCTAACACGGGTCGCACAATGCAAGTTGATACTCATCGTGAACAACGTTGTTCGTCACCTGCCATGCCGTGCCTGTGATGGGCCATATAAGGGAGGGTGCACAACTGACGACACCGCCGTCGTGCAAGGGATCCATGCGGAAAGTAGCCGTTCCTTCGGCCTGCCCGTCCCCCCCAAATCTCCCCAAATCACGTTTAGGGACTTCGACGGCGACGACGGGGTCGGCATAGCACGCGGAATACGGGAGACACGGGCCGTGGAATTATGCCACCAATCCCGTGCAACGGCGAGGGCGAACACGGCGGGGGAAAAGAGTTTTTGCGACCACAAAAAACGGCCCCGAACGGTTTTCGGTATTAAAAAGGTGATAGGCAAAAGCATATATCAGTAGCAAAGTCATATATCTGTACATGTAGGTACTAGGTAGTCAAGTGCTGGTATCAACTTTATCCTCCATGTAGGTTAGATCCTGAGCTGCTCAAGTCAAGGGGAATCTCACCAGGTCCACTTTATGCCAAAATCAAAGCTGGTCAAGAGATTGAAGCTCCAGATGGCTCAGTTATCAAACCCCAAGAAGTTCTTGGACCAACAAGACCAGGAAGAAAAATTGGTGAGACTCAGTCTTGGTTTTCTTTCTCATCCTCCTAAAAGATTTACCTTATGTTGAAGGTTAAAAGAAGATAACACTTGTATGTTCTTTGTTTGCAGCACTCCTCCTGTGAAATCATCAATGTTTAAAGTACACATTCAAAGAAAATCACAAATATGATAAATAATGTATCACTAGAAACTGGCAAGTTAACAGATAGCAATCGTATCAGTTTAAAGTCAACTACATATCAGGTAATTAAACAATAATGCAAATAAAATTAGCTCCCAGCATCTGCGATATACAAGCGCTTCGCCAAAAAAATAACAATGTTTCAATGACGTCAATAAAGGGAACAATCCTGCCCAAGCAGATGACGTCCCATAAAGAATGAACATAAGTGCAGTGCAGTTATTTCTCAAATTATAAAGAATTTAGTGTATTCAAACGTGCCCATATTTCACACCATTCTAAAATGGGAATGAAACAGATTCTGATTACTGAAATCTTTTGTTTGTAAATATATAGGATGAGGGTTAATGAACAATCAAAGAAACCACACTTTCAAATTGAAAAGCCCGCTGAATGATTGCAAGGACGGTATTTATCCCTCATTCAACGCCGAACGTCCAGCGGTGTATGCAGCTGTAAATGAAATGGCGTCTATTTTGTTTACAAGCAACTGATTCCTTTATTCTTGTAACGCTTCATTTTCCATCCAAATAAACCCATGCACGGGGTTTAGAGTGAGGCAATATATGGATTAAACATAATAGACTAATGCTAGTGAAGTGAAATAACTGAAGAGAAGATGACAAAACAGGCACTGAAAATATGTGAGATGTTATGGGACATCGTCTGCTTGTGCAATTAACGTCCTCCCTTTGACGTCACACATTTCAGCGGCTTTCGGAGAGCTGTTCAGGTGCTATGTCGGGGCTGTATTTTAGCAATTTGTAATTGATAATAATCATTACTTCGAATGTTTGCAAGCGTCGAATTTTGACAAACTTGTCCGGTCTAAGCTTCACCTACGCAATAATGAAAATTAAGTCAGTTTTAAAAATCAATGAATATCTACTTTAAGAATCTCCAAAATAAAAAATGCTGACAAATTGAACAAGATTGATACAATGTATGTTTACGTTTGCCTACAAAGTGTTAAATGTGTAGGCAAAAGCTCTATATATGGTTCTTGTCTATGTTAATGCTCTGATTCTTTATCACTAGAAAATTGCAATGCAGTGGACAGTTCTGTCAAGGTCATGAAGTTGGGACTAATTTGTTATAATTTGTTGTACCACAACAAGAAGGCCCAGAATGCACTGGACCTCAGAAAGTGTTTCTCCTTCTTTGAAGTTATTCTGAATTCAGTGATAATGGAGAATGAACAGTGTTTGATATTCTTGTTGTGATTGAATGGACTACTTTGATGCTAACCAATGATGCAGGAATACCTGTAATTTTTATGAGTTCAGTTGCTGGGGTGGAATTCTTGTAATTGTTTTGTCTTTATTTTTAGTGAAATGACTTTAATTGTCATAACAATTCTAAACTTATGATGCAATATTGGTTAATGACTTTACATATGAGGGTGTTTACTTGGAAGACATCAATGCAAACACCAATGAAAAGTTGCAATTAAAAGTGAGTTATGACAATTAAAATCTCTTTCCTTTTTAAAAGTATAGATAAAATAATTTTCAGAATTCCAACGGTAGACATGATGTAGAGATAGTAAAATGGTGCATTTCATCAAAGATTAAATATACATTTTTGTCTTTCTGTTTGACCATGACAGTAATCCTAGGAGACACAAAGGAGTCCTCTCGAATCATTCCCATTGCCATGAATGCAGATGTCCTCGTCCATGAAGCTACCCTGGCAGATGAGCATCACAATCAATGCATCGATAGAGGACACTCAACACCAGGTTTGTACAAAGCCATCTACGCACAGAGTTTGACCAACTCGGCTTCAGTAGGTAACAATATGGTGCATGTTGCTTTGTTAGGCAAGGGTATAAGAAAAGAATATGCACCATATAGTGTCCAACTGCAACCAAGAGTTGGCCAAACTGTGTGTATAGATGGCTCTGGGTTTGTACCAATTGTCATCAGGGTTTTTGATGGAAGATTAATTCTTACAGAATCAAACAAAACATGAATGTTCAAAATTTACCAATACAGTGTACATGAAAATGGTGGAAATGATATGTGCCTTAGGAGTTTAGTAGAAAATGTATGATAGCTGAGTAAAGAGTAAAGAGCAAAGAAAGATGAGAAAATCAAGCCAGTTGTCCTGACACATATGCAGAAAACATGGTCTGTGTTTCAATGAATGTGATTTGTAGCAAGTTTATATGTTGCTTTGTCTATATTTAACTAAACACAGGGTTGGATCCAATTCAGAATTACTTTGAACCAGTTTCTCTCAAAATGAACTATCTTTGCCAGAACTAAACAAGGAATGAAAAGCAATAGGAGGATTTCAACCAAACTCAACTAACATATCTTGATAAAAAAAATTCAAAAGGAAGATACAGGGAATATAGTTTCCAAAAAGTGAAAAAAAATGGGTTAAAGGGATATTTATATAATATTGAATGGCCTTGAGTGGGATACAAGGATATATCGCACGCGCTATGAGCATATTTCACGAGTCGGCACGACGAGTGAAATATTTTCAAAGTGAGTACGATATATCCTTGTGTCCCACGAAAGAAAAGCCATTCAATATTATTATTATTAATTGTATGATACCTAGTTCCTCAATTTTCACCATTACATGTCCTTATGTTTTTGTATGGTCTTCGACATAAAACACAGGGAGAAAATCATTTTTGTCCTTACCCAAGCATCTTGCAAGAGCTGCGCGCATACTGTACATCCATTGTCTTAACCTTTGCGTATTTAAGCGCGTATTCACTTTTTTACGCGTCACGCGCATCCCAAACCATGAGATATGGAGATATATTGCACGGTCATCCGGGTACTTTTACACAAACCATGAGATGTTGTTTTAAAATTGCACGGTCATCCGGGTACTCGTGCGCAAACCATGAGACACGCCAATTTTTCTGGTCGCCTGAAAACCCTTCATACAAATAATAAAAATTCATATTTGACTGAAATGTTCCATCAAGACAAAGTGACTACAGTTTTTTGCTGTATAAGGCCATAGGTAAGATAGATTAGAAATCATCTTCATGTATTAATAACCTGAAACTCCACTATATTAAAGGGTACCAATCACCAAAAAATATTTTACTCTGTATGTTAGAGGTTCCATGTCATTCTACTATATTCCAAATATAGGCTTCAAATATCACTTCTATAAAGAGATATTACAAGTTTAATTATACTCTCTATAAGCATAAAAGCGACTCGTGAGCGGACTACTCAACGCACCCGTACGCGCTTGCCCAGATGAGGGCTCGTGCGGAATCCAACTCGGAGGTTCGGTTCCACGCGAGCACCTTTATGTTATCCTTTATTTCCTTCATACTCCTAAACTGTTGACCTATAGAATTTCAGATAAAGTTCTTTGAGGTTAATTTTATACTTCCTAGCAGTATACAAATTCTTTTTTCAGGGGGTTGGTATACTTTAATATTATTTCAGCTCATTTCTACATTTTCTTTGCTATCATCTCTTTGTTTCTCACTAAACAGCCATGGCAGGCCAGTTTGCTGCTCAGATCAAATGCCAGCATCTAATCATTAGTCACTTCAGTCAGCGATACTATCCAATATCACATCAGGGAAAGGTAATTGAACTAAACTTGTTGGAACATTTTATCACATGAAAGGATTTTTTTTTCTGATGTATTGATACATCACAAAGGGACAGGTATATACAGTATATCTTTTTTCATTTCATGTAGATTTTTTTTTTCTTAAATGTCAGTGAAAACTTACTGCAGTTACATGCTTTGTCTAGTATATCTCTTTGTGCCTAATTGCTAAACCTAACGGCAAAGCTAACAACCTGTTTTAAAATATATTTTGATAGACTTAAAAGTCTATTATATCACCTCTTTATGTGCATTTATTTATCCAACTGCTTTTTAGCTCACGCCTATTATTTTTCTTTTGTATCTACCTTTGGGTTTTAAATCTCTCCCTCTCTCTCTCTCTCTCTCTCTCTCTCTCTTTTGTCGTTTCTCCTGTACTCCTCCCCATGGGCAACAGGAAGGGGATGAGACAGTTCAGAAGCTGCTTGATCAAACAAGAGCAACATTTCCAGGAGGGAAGGTGACAGCAGCGGAGGATTTTATGACCATTTCCGTCCCCGCTAGAAGATGATGCAAGCTATCCCCTTACATCAGTGGTAAGGAACTAGGTTCATTGGTATGATGAGGAAATACAATTCCTCCAAGCAGTCACTAACACCAGTGGATAGACATGGTGATCCAAGGCTTGCCATTTATGGACATTTTGGCCTAATTTCTACTACTGTAAAACCAGTAACTTTCTCTTGCACAAAACTTAAGCAACTTCCACAAGTTCTGGGAAAGTTTCACTATGCAAAATAATTAGTCACAAAGAATACAACACTGAATTTTTGAAATTCCCAAAAGTTTCTTTCTGTGAAATATGGCAGTTGTTAACCATCTGTGAAAGTTTCGTGTTGTGAAAATCTCTGGTTTTACAGCTAGTAATCCCTCAAAGCGAACACTGGATCCCATGTTCAGTTTTCATGTAGCAGCCATAATGAATTATTTTGTGCAGACAAGTGCTTGGATGATGGAAATAAAAACTGGTTTATAGCTTGCCCCCTTCCCTTTCATTCCTAAGGAAAAGCAGGGAGGAGGTGGTAGGGACTGTAGTCTTGACATTGCAGACTTGTTTTTTTTTAAATTCCATCAAGAAGGGAGAAAACTTAATGGACGTAACCAAGGTAGCTCATACTAACTCTCAGGTCTTCACTGCCCAAACTCTACTTGTGTATGATAAACATCGATTATTTTTAATATACTTTTTTAATAGTAATATCATTCTAGTTTATCTCTTGACTTATTTTCCTTTCTCAAATGTTCCTCACTCTGGATACAAAATTGTTCATTATTTATCTCACATTTGTTTTTCAAATTTAGTATGTGCATATGTTATTTCAGTCTCTTTCTTGTTCACAAGTCAAAGTTCAAAATCTTTTCAAACAATATTCTTCTCTCTATTAAAATTTTCACACTTCCCTTCCTCTCTTTCTACTTTTTTATTCTTGTGTAACTATAAAAATCACGAATGAAGTAAGGAAAGTCCACGCACCCTCACAGATATAATTAATTTCACAAATTTATTAGTTTATTTGCAGATATCTTTGAAGAGTTTTAATTTCAAGCAATGGGCTACAAGCAAATGAGCATAAGTTATCAGTATATTTGAATGCAAGAAAAAGACTACTTCACTTGACTTCTATAAAGACAAAATATAATCATGCAAAAAACTTTTGAATAAAGAAATTTTAGATTACAGATACACTATGTAACTTACATCTCAAAGACAGTTTTTCTTCAAATAAAATTAATTGATTTTATTCCACATACTTATCGACTGGAAAAAAAAATGAAAATCACTGTCTGATTAAGGATCCTACATTAAATAAGTGTTATGTCAAATACATGCATCACCTCTTTATCTTTATTACCTAAAAACTTGATTTTTTGTGACAAGCAGAATAATTGAATACCATCAGAATGGTATAATGAGTTGATTTCTATCTTTTGTGCAAATCATATGAAAATTAATCTATTTATGAAGGATAAAATGTAGTATTGTAGGTTCACAGAATCATTTAACATTATTCCTGTTAAGCAATCTCTAAAATAGAAAACTGAAAGAAATACAGAACAAGACAATATCCTCTGGGTATGTGGTAATTTGTTACATGCCTTTTTATATGACATCTCTCAGGCCTTATATATTGTTTTATCAGCTCAATTTACAAGTCCCTGCTGAACATTCTAGCTTAGATCTTGCACATTCTTTGAGGAATAATCACACAGAGTATCGTTCAACACTGAGGTCCTCGTCAGTCATGAAAACCAGTATTCTTACACCATGCAATAATAGGATGCAAGTTTATGTCACTTTAATGAGGAAAGCCATGGTCCATGGTCGTGAGCTTCATAAATTCCAGTTTCCCTGCCAGTTTTAACATTGAAAGTCTACCTTTCCTCAGCCCGGATTTGGCTTTAATCTCCTTGTGTTACTGCACCTATACGGGTAGCTTGTTCCTCATCTCTTCATCATCATCTTCTTTCTCTTTGTGTGCTATAATGACCTTAACAGGGTTGAGCAATTTGTAGAGTTAGGGCTGATTTAAGTTACTATTTTTGTCTCAACTGAGAGAAAGACGTTGCCTTCAAATGCATACAGAATAGAATATACTGCTATGTGGTAAGGTTTACTCATCTTTCTTAATTTCTAAAGAATTTTTTTTTTTTTTATAAACATGATGTAAAGTAAGCTGATTTGAATACTGACTTCTGCTAACTGCTACCTTGCTTGATTTTACCTGGTAGTTTCTAAGCTATTAACTTACGACTTGATCACATTTCAGGCACATAGATTTCTATTTTTAACATACGAACGGTGCATATCTACAATTCCAATGAATCTCCTGCCATGCAGTCCTATGCCTAGTAGTGTATGACAACCTAAAACTTTTTTGTTGCAATACTACTTTGTGCAGGACAGACTAGTGATGACATAAGAAAGCAAGTGCAAGCAGTATGTTTTCAATTTATATTTCGGTGAAAGTGTTCTATAATGATACATAAATTACATTTCATGCATACATTAATGTCTAATTGTGAGAATTGTAGTCTATGGAAATTATAAGGAACAGATATGTTATATACTTCCATTCTCTTACTTTGATGATGATGATGATGACGATGATGATGATGATAATTCGGGTGAATGTGAAATTTATCTACAAATAATAAAAGCGTGGCAAAGTTGTACTAACAAAATTTTTTTCTTCACTCCATACACATCTCTTACCTCATATTGTAACAAAATAAGTGGCAAAATTTTCTGGCAATTCAGTATTTCTAACTTTGCAAAGAAAATGGCACATTTTTTATCAGGGAATGTTTAAAAGTTCGTTATTTAGTAAAATGCCTTTTCTTTTTAATTGCATTGCTTACAAAACAGCAATTACATCTACACAAAAATCACCTTCTACTTCAAATGTAAATTAGAAATAAAGAAATTTGTACTTGAATAGCAAGTGGCTCACTTTTGAATAGGATATACAAGCCTAGATAAAAACCATACATAAAAATTGTATATGACCATACTAATTGAAATGAATTAAGATGATAAATGTGCTTTGTAAAGAGAAGTACAATACACACCATGCTCTAACTTGGAATTATAACTACATGAAGACAAACCTTGATACAGGTTTACAAATTTGGCAGTGTAACAATTCACGATTCGGCAATGTGAGAGATTTCAAGAGACTTTTTCTCTTTTCAATTCCCTTAAGGCCATCGCACACCTTACGATTGGTCAGCGATCCGATTTGTGAAATAAATCGCTATGACATTAAATATTGGCATTTTAACAAATGAAATCTACCCTATTCAGGTTCTAAAAAGTAATATGAATACTAAACATAGGGTTTGGATGAGCTGTCAGCTTTCTACCGTGAATAAGGGCAAAATTAGTTTCAAATCGTAGGCAGTCCTACGATTTTTGTGACGTCACTACGACTCTGAGCTGATTTGGCCATTCCACCGACTAGAAAGCTTGGTAAAGGCCGTATTATCGATTTTACTATCTGCATGACTATTCAGACCTCAATCAAAAATATTTTTTTCGTTTTTAAATGATTTGTCAATTGATATTTATACATTTTCTTCTGAAATCGGATCGCAGACCGATCGTAAGGTGTGCGGTGGCCTTTACTTGACTGATACTACATCCAGTTTTATAGATCCTACTGCAGCTAAGAAATTAAATTTTGCAGCGACATAAATGTTCTTGTGCAATACATACTACAAACTACTGCATAAATGATAATTGCATGATCATCATTGTAAGTTAAATCATGCATTTGTACTAAAGTTATATTTGAGATATCAAGTATTTTCAAAGTATAGGAGTGAAATACCTTTAACTAGATCTTAATATTAAAGTGTGAAAGTAATGTTATACTTGAAGAAATTCAAAGAATAACGTGAGACCTTGCTCTCTGACTTTATATTCTAGCAACACAACTGTGACCTCAAAATATGTAGAAGTCTATGTTCAATGTGTTTGTGTATGCAGTTTACATTATTAAACTTTGTTTCCATGCTTTTGTTAAATAGAAGCATGAGGAATATATTTTCATATGAAATAGTGTAGCAATAATGCATATTTCATTGTAAATAATTTATCTTATAAAGCAGCAAAGTGTAATAAATAATCTATTATTAGAAACGATAAACAATTGTAATGTTTCATTTATTCATGCAATAGCATAGTTCATTTTAAGCTGTCAACAACAAAAAAAACACATTGTGAATAAATTCACAATTGTATGATCCACATATGAGGTGAATTTTTTTTTTAATTGTTCATGTTAAACAGAATATATATGAGACTGCATGTGTGATCAGAATTCTATGAATTTGCCAATTTTAAAGCAATTCAGACTTATTTCATGATGAAATCATGATACTACATGCCATACATGTACCTCATACCACTTGTAAAGATTTCTATCTCTTCACAGAAGTGCACCATTCATTCTTCTTTTCTTTTAGTTTGAAGTCTAATGCGATTGTGCATTTAATTTGATTTTCGGTCTTTTCTCCAGACAATTTGTAGTATTAACATTACACAAGCAATATAATAAAAACAAAGCATGATCAATATATTTTCATGAAGATGACCTCAGCAGCTGCTTAATTATTATAACATGTATTGTGAATACAAGCAAATTATTCACATACTGGTAATTGACTTTGTTTGAAGTGAAGTTTCCTTCAAATAACTTATATATAACACATGAACGAGAACAAATCATTAAATTACTTTTTCTTTTGGGGGGGACAATCTGATATTTTTCCACTGATTCAAACATAACCTAGCACTTCAATTGCTTATACAGATCCTATCACCCTGCATCACTGTGGTAAAAGTGTAATCTAGCCATATGGAACATAGATTTGTAAGTTTTCAGTCCATCATCTGTGTCTAAGTACTATTCAAAACAATCTACATCTTAATTAAATGTGTAATGTATTGTGTACATCATGAGATAAAATATAGGAAAAAGCAGAACTACATTATAATGAATACTATGATCAGTTCAACAGGCATTGCAATAGAATCTTTACCATGATTAAATAATTTTAAACATTTATTTATTAAAACTGCACTTTTTTATCTAAATTCCATTTTGATATATTCAGAAGTTTTGGAACGTCTAAAAATTGGGAATAGATAATTTCACATCAAATTAATATAATATGAACAGCGAATAAGCCGATGATTTGCTTAATTTCATAGTAAAAGCTGTTATTGCAATTTTCCCATGATTTTTTTTGCTCTTGCACCTAAACCGAATCGCAATATATAACCTAGTATTTGCAGTGCAATTTTGCCTCAGACACATCAATATGTAAGTTGGAACAAACAAGTTACAAAATCATAGCACTGTCAATGCTTTTCTTTGACTATTTTTCTCATATTTACACAGAAGTATACGTACACATTCACATGTTATATCCACAAAACATTAAAAATGAAACACATATATGTACATGAACCTCCCCTGAAAACAGCTTGAGAGAGTAAGTCTTAGTGAAAGCAGCTGGTACTATAGTTGTTACATGGCTCTGAGCGCTTTATAGGCTTTATCACATGGCTGCAAACTTCCTATGGACTTTTTATGAATCTCTTGGTTATACGAGTTGAAACAAGATATCGCATGTGGAGACAGAACAAAATGAGTATAATAATTTTACCATGAACAAAAGTTTATTAGTTAGAAATAATCTTGATTGCTGATCTGACAAAGGCAGAAAATACATTTTTACAGAATCAAGCAAACACTTGCTCAGTGTTCAATTCTAGAAATTAATGATACATGTATCTGTCTGATTTTGGTAGAAAACCACTGAGTAATAAGCAAAGCTGGGCCCTGTTCATAAAACTTGTTATCAATAACAACTACCTCATTTCTATGACAAATTCGTGCTCAGCCAATCAGATTCAAGGATTTCAGTAGCTTATAATATTTATTGTAACTTGTTATTGATAACAAGTTCTATGAAACGGGGCACTGATCATATCAAGTTTATGTAGATGGGAGTTGCGCTTTTCGGTGATTTTCATCGAGTTTTTCAGAGTTTGTTTATATATTACTGGTCCAAACAACCCACCTACTACATATTTAGAATTAGCAGTTTTTCTTGAATGCAATTGTGTTTGACTGGAACTCAAGATTAGTTTTAACATTCTGACAATATTTATGTTTTGTAGCAATGCATGTGTACATTTTACATGCTGCAACAAAGCGTTTTCCATACTGACCCAAGGCAGATATAGCTACTAAAAGGTTACACATGTTTATCCTGATCACTGATGTCCCCGTGAGAGGATTTCAACCGTTAACCTCATTGCTATCAACTTCCAAAACTGATTTTTTTTTTTTTTTTTTTTTTAATACTGGTAGTTAAATGACCACCATGATGAAACAGTGGTTACAATTCTTCTTCATAAAATATGACTGACCATACAAGTATTTTGTAAATATTAATTTCAGTAACACTAACTCTAACACTAGCAGGTTTTATTTCATGATATATGTTTGGTAACATTTTTTAAACAAAATTGTTTTCACATTAGTAACTACATCACTAATGATCAGAATTGTTATCGCTCACATCAGTGATCAGATATTCCCCACATGACCAGCATGATTCCTGAAGACAATGTTGCAGGAGTTAGTAGAGGATCGCTTTGGTTTGCTTACTCACTCTTCCTGCATGTCCATAACTGCTAAGGGCCCAATGACTCCAATCTATTCAGGATTGCTCTGGGGAAAGTGGTTTTCTTCAGCAGAAATGTTTTCTTTGAGAGGGGGGGGGGTGTTTTTAAAAAGTTGCTGAATGGTTTGCCTGCTATGACCTTTCAGTAAACCTGAATGCATTCTGAATGATTCATTACACATCAATGAAATCATGAAGTTTCCCCATATCTCCCACTACACCATCTTTAATATCGCAACTGCTGATTTGGATGCTGGTTGTGCAGTTTCAGGTGACCACATGGCAGGGATCCTTTGTCATATGACCCAGTAGGGAATCATATCTTATACACTGGAGAAAGGGTCACCATTCAGGGAAGGTCACAGCCATAGAATCAAGTCATGGGTTTAGCTCGTCTTTAATGAATACCATCATCTGTACGTGGTGTGACGTGCTGGAATGTAGGCTTTTCATCAAATATCTGATCAGAGAAAAGGATTTTAAAAAAATAAAGACATGTTAATTAATAGAACAATCAGAAATGAATTCATTCATTCATTTCAAGTAAATGTATTTATTGAAAAAACGAAATGGTAATGAATAACATGCTTCTGTGTTTGTTAATGGGCAAGTCCCAGCTTATACCTTATACCAACCACATCTAAGACTAATCTCGTGAATGCAACAAGCTGATCGCCCTCCTTGAGCTTGGATCAGACAAAATATCAAGTGAAATGACATTTTTATGAAGCTTTATGTTCACAATTCCATCATACAATACTTGTTAACGTATGGGACATACTTGGACATGCCCTTATCCACATTTGAAGAGCGTTCATACAGAATCTAGAGTGAATGATCATTAATCCACATGTGCTATCAGGTTTAGGAAAAAACAATCAGAGTCACATTCAGGATTCTAAATTCTTTGAGTCCTTGCAGTTTTGGGCTTTGGATGTCTTCAAGGGGAAGAACCTTCAGAATATATGTACCCTTTTCTGCTTTAGAAAGAAACAATTGGCTATTTTCGGTCCAAAGTTATAATAGGGCATTTACATTCGATGCTATTTGCCCCCATGGCACAAAAGTATTAAGTAAAAAGGTGTCTCTTCCTTGAAGTATTTCTTTTGCTACATATAAGTTTTGAATTACTTTGTAATTCTTTGAATAAATGAGATTTCCATTGATATACCTTTATCAAATGCTCTACTGTTACAGGGTTACAAGAATTCAGTGAGATATACAGACCTTCACATCTCCACCAGTAGGTTTATGATCAGCATTGTCCAGTGATCCGACTTTGCTTTGTGCTCTAGCACTGAACTCCAGTTTCTCATCTAAAATCTGTAAAAGAAGAAAAGTGTGAAATACATTGATATGGATGTACACACTTCAATATTCTTGAGAAAACTAATAGTAAGCTATGAAAATGGTTTGATGATCGAATAAAGAATTTTGTCAATTACCAATCACATACAGAATACCCTGGAACTGCATGTTTAATACTTCTTACAATTCTCTGAATTTAAGAGATTTACATGTACAATGAAATTCTGTCTTTGAAAATTCTGATTAGTTCAAGATGAAAAGCTTAAGTATGTCTCTCTTCAACACTTCTTCAAAAATTGAATAATTCAGTTGACCTCCTACGTGGGTGTGCTATAGGGTTACAAGAATTCAGAAATACCTTCACATCTCCTCCGCTAGGTTTATGTTCAGCGTTGTCCATTGATCCAACTTTGCTCTGTGCTTTAGAGCTGAACTCCAGTTTCTCATCTTGAATCTGAACAAAAGAAAAAGGACAGTACCGTATATAATGATTTTGATGTAAACATGGGTGTATTCATGTCTATCATTATCATGTAACATCCCCTGTCAAGCTGGAATTCCTTCTGCAGGGCCACAGCATGCATTTTCCATCATGATTTAGGGATGTCTTCTTTTTTATGGTTGAGGTTATGTGCAGTTGTGGCCATGAAGTTGTCCATGAAGGTCATGTGCATTTATGCCCATAAAGCTGTAGGTATGTCAGCCTATGGTTGGGCCAGCCTGCAGTTAGATGGAATCTTACACAACTTGGTCCATGGCTGTATATCATTCAACGGGTAGTGCTAGGTGCTGGGCATCCATGATTAGAATTGGTGGTAGAACTGAGCCTTGGGACCAGGCTTGGAAAAAGATCAATGGTAAAGATGGCAGAGGAAAAATTGCTTTTAAAGGACTTTGCTCATATAGACCTAATAGAACTATTGAATATAAAATATGTCTGTAGTATTAAAGAAAATTGCGTAGGCTCCTTCAATTCCTTTCCACTTTCCAATGAACATCTGAAGTTTCAAAAGGATTGGTGACAGGTTATTTTCTGCGATAAAATAACATAACAAAACTAGATATTTCAGCCAATAAGACTATACAGCTACTGTAAATTCCCACAGGACTTGCAGGGTCCTGCTGTATCACCTGTACATCTCCACCGCCAGGTTTATGATTGGCGTTTTCAAGGGAACCGATCTTACTCGAAGCCTTAGCCTTGAACTCCAGTTTTTCTTCTTATATCTGAGGAAAGAATTTAGAAAAAAGTACTGCTTTTTTTAAAGTATCATTTGCTAAAACTGCTTTCCCACTTGTTTCATAGCAAAAATTAAAAAGGTTTGATCAGAACCATTCATAGTAACAGAATAATAAACACCAGCTTGTTACCAGGGTCTAAACTAACTGTTTACTTTGGAATCCAACATATTGGGGATCTATTCACATCACGCCCCTCTCAAACTTTTTTCTGGTACAAAGTGGCATTATGGGGGTCTTAGTGCACAGGACCTCTGTTAGTTTCTAGCCCTACTGTTACTGGTTGAGACATGCTGCTCTAAACATGAAAATAGAATATCTACATTTTTTTTTTTCATTCAATCATGAAATTTTGATGCATTTTCTCTCACCTTGACTTGACCTCCACCCGGCTTGTGTTCAATGTTGTCTTTGGAGCCGACCTTGGAGGTAGCCTTTTCTTTGAAGTCCAGTTTCTTGTTCTCAATCTTGACCTGACCCCCTCCAGCCTGGTGTTTGATATTGTCCTTAGATCCTATCTTTGATGCTGCCTTCTCCTTGAAATCCAACTTCTTGTTTTCAATCTTCACTCTCCCACCTCCCGGCTTGTGTGTGGCATTGTCTAAGGAACCAATCTTGGACGTGACCTTCTTGCTGAAGTCCACCTTCTTGTTTTCAATCTTCAGATTTCGAAATGAATGTTGACATAAACACAGGAGTTAATTTTTCTTCTAGGTAATTAATATACTTTTCATGACAAAGATAATGCTTTGTTGATTTTGTTGATGCAGGAACAGTAACATGAAAATATTTTAGGCATTTAGTAATGTGGGGAAGCTAAAATTGCAACAAATGGTCATGACATTAACAAAAATTTCAGCATCCATTCCAGGCATTTAAAATCTTTTATTTAAACGCTATTTATCTCAGTTATACGAGAAAATTTTCGCCTTCTTAAATGCTCCCATTTTTAGCTTTATTAGCTTTCAGTGCCCTGGGCAGTTTTAACCATCCAAAATCTTGTATAGTATCTAATTTTTTTGACAAAAGATAACCTTGTATTCATTTGAATTTGAAATGAATTCATAATATATGAAATTACATAAAATGGTCCATTTTTGTATCAAGTTTAAAAAAGGTACAATGATAAAGACAAATCACCAAATTTTATGCTCAATAGCTGTTTGAAAACTTGCTGGCATGGGTCAAAAGGATTACACTTAATGAAAACGAAAAAGGAAAAGGATATGTATTTCAAATCATGCTGCAATTCCAAAGAAAGCAGCAACTGTGGAATAAAGCATAATTGATCTAAACCAAACTGCAAAGAAATGATGGTGCTTTGCCGAAATTCTTGAATTGGGGAAAGAAATAAAAAATTTGACTGTTTTAGTTGTTGATGCAGATGTTACTACCTTTACTTTTCCTCCTCCTGGAGAATGTGTGGCATTGTCAAGCGATCCAATTTTGCTTTTTGCCGTCTTTGAGAAGTCTGCAGACTGATTCATTATCTGGAATTGAAGTGAATAAATAAATGCAGGGGAAAATGCATAAAAACACTTAAAAATTAAAACATGAAAACATTTAGAGAAGGGAAAGATGTAAAGGATAGAACAACACACAATGAGGATTATGAAGAATTAAACAATGAAGTTTATCTCTCGCCCATGTTTTTTTCAAAGACATCTCATTTTCTTTTCGATGAAATATACCAATGCTTTTTGATGTGTGAAAAATGTAATCCACTCCACATTTTCCCCCATTTGATTGAGCCTTTTATCATTAGCTAAGTCCTCGTAAATACAATTTGCAGTGCACATAATTTGTGCCCAAACTCCCCCCCCCCCAAAAAAAAAAAAGGGAATAGAGTAACTTGATAGAAACTGTCACTGTTATGTAAATTCATGCATCCTCTTTTTTTTTTTTTTTTTTTTTACTATTGTACAAAGAAAGAAAAAGAAAAAACAAGAGCAAACAGAAGATATACAACTGCAAAGTACAAATTTGATACATTTATAATCAGTCAAAATTAAGAGAAATAAAAATGAAGTATGCAGTATTCCCTAGTTGCTGGATGTAAAGTACTACCTTTACTTTTCCTCCTCCTGGAGAATGTGTGGCATTGTCAAGAGATCCAATTTTACTTTTCGCCATCTTTGAGAAGTCTGCAGACTGATTCAATATCTAGAATTGAAGTGAATAAATAAATGCAGGAAAAATACCAAAATTATAATAAATAATAACCTGAAAAAATGTAATTAGAGAACGAAGGGAAAGGTATAGAAGCATTGTACAATGCACAGTTGAGGATAATGAATAATTAAACAATGAAGTTTACATTCTGCCAATGTCTATTCACACATTTCATTTTCATTTGATCCTATACAAATCATTTTTATTGTGTGCAAGATTTATTGCACTACATATTTTTCCATTTTTTTCACATTTTATTGGCCTTCTTTCAATGGCTAAAATTCCTGTAAATATAGTTTTACAGTTCACATGATTTTTTTTCCTCCCCCCCCCCAAAAAAAAAGAGAAATGAAAAGAATAAACTGGTTGTAACTGTCATTGCTAGGTCAATTCATACATCCTCTTTTCTTATGGTACATGGAAGAAGAAAAAAGAATGAAAAAATGGAAGACTTGCAACCACATACAGGTAGTAAAAATTTGATAAAATCAGACAAATCAAGAAAAAAAGAAAATGAAGTACGCAGTGTTCCCTAGTTGCTGGATGTAAGGTACTAACTTCACATTCCCTCCGCCAGGTGTGTGCGTTGCATTGTCAAGTGATCCAATTTTGCTTTCAGCATTTCATTGGAGAAGTCAGGTGATTGAGTCAAAATCTAGACAACACTATGCATAGATTCAAGAAAAACAAAAAAAGAAGAGTTTTTCATTTGGCCTACTAAATATGTATGAAATAAACTGTTCATAATTTCAGATAACAAGGTATCAAGTCAATTCATTTAATCTGTTGATGCATTTTCTAGGAAAAATGTCAGCTCAAAAGGACTAATTTATTTTATTTCAAATATAAATTGTAATTAATCAGCCTTGATATATATTCATGCAATTTAGGCGTCTGTGTTAAAACTTTAATAATTTACTCTCTCTCTCTTCTTTTTGTTTTAGTTGACAGTTTATGCATAGTGGAAAAAACAAATAAACATTTATCCAAATGCTGGCTCAATCCTGTAGGATTAAAAAGAAACAGAAGCAGATTATCCTGAACTGGTGTAGTCTTGGCTGTTAATTGTTCCACCCTGCAATTCGTGATATATAATTGTATCAATCATTCACATCATCATCATCAGCTTAGCTTGCAGACCACCATTCCTGCTTCAGTGATGTATGGGAGAAAGTTGATACAAGCATCTCTCTTTGAACCAGAAAGATACCTTGAATAAACATGTAAATAGAGTTTTTTTATCTCTATTTACAAATTATGCCTTCTTAACCAGAAGGAATTTTAAAAAAATAAATAAAATATTGATTCATGTATGAAACATAAAATGTGAATTAGTCACAAACCTTTAAGAAACACAGAAGTGGTTTAGTTGAAACAGTATCCCACATGACAACAAACAATCATATACTTCAATCTTAACTTGGAGCATTTATAATGCTTTTTAAGTGGAAATGATATATGTAAATATCTGACTGATATCTTTGATAAAGGAATGACACAAGGGAAAGAACAAAATTATTAAGCTGAATTGGAGTTTAAATAGGTTTATGAAATATGACCTACAGGTACTTGTTGATCCTACTGCCCAATTCAAATACGTCTCTTTTGTGTCTTTAATACTGTACTTTTTCCTTGTAATAAACAGCATTGTTCCATTGTGACCATGTCTTCACAAAATTGGTGAAGATATTGCATGAGGCATACAGGAATATCTATACAATCCTACACTACAATTACATTTCGCTTTTCAAAATACAACTACTATTACTTCATCTTTTACTTTTAATATGATGAGGATTTACTTATTTATACTGTATGAACAATATTGTTTCCTTGCTTATATATTTCAGAATGAGAAGTGGGAAAATAAAAACAAGTAAATGTTTAGGTTTATGCAAAATTCTCTACTTATTTAATTAATTGGTTTTTGTTTTGGGGTTGTTTTTTTTAAGTAGACAATAAAAAAATTTGCTTTACAAGGCTTTTTCTTACAAGAGTGAGTAGTAGGATACGGCATTTGCATTCTTTTAAGTAACATTTAAAGCAGCCAGCTAGATAATACTGTACTGTATCTACCTGTAATCTACCGCTAGAGTTACTACTTCTACTACATCCATCCGTACCTTTACATTTCCACCCCTTGGAGAATGATGAGCATTGTCCAGTGATCCTATTTTACTTTTTGCCTTTTTGCTGAAATCCAGGGAAGCACTCGAAATCTTTAGGGAGGACAGCAGCAAGCAGGATATTTTATTTTTAAAAAGGGAAGCAGGAAGGAAATCGAATAAGAAAAATAAAATATAATAATTAAATAAAAAAGAAGATAGAAGTAGTTAGGGTTTTTAGGTATTAAATATGACTTGTTCTATGATGATCAGTGCCGAGGTCTGAAAAAAAGTATTAATGATGTGTATTGATAGCCAAATTAATTGTTTTAATGATGCACATTGTTTTGGCTAAGTTTATAGCAAGAATTTGCAATGGTATTTGTTCCCTGATAGAGTTTCTCTACATGTATCTGCTTTTTTTTTTCTTGAAATATTGTATCAATTTAGTGTAGTGTGAGCTGATAGAAACGATAGATAACTGTTGAACAAAAATAAGGAAACAATACTCAGAAACACATAAAATCAGAAAACCATGACAAAGATTTCATCTCCAAATATAACAGTACATGGAACAGTAAGCATGCAGCTTTTAAGTCACAGGAAAATAACATCAAAGAACTATAATTCCAATATGAATTACTTCAATGGAATACATGTAGTTATGAAAATGTGTTGCAACTTTATAAATATTATATTTTATTTGAAATTTTCACAACATAGTCTTGCATTGAATATTTGCCTGAAATTATGAGTAAAGTAGGGGGTATTTCTTTATAGATTAATGCATGAATATGTTATTTATTACAATACCGGTTTACAATATTCTTCTCAGTCAGATATATATACTATTATGCAATGTAGAATGAAAAGGGGTTAAATGTGACCCGGCACCACAAAACCACCAAAAAGTCGCAACCCGTGTTTTTGTGTAAACAGCTGAAATGGAAATTTGGGTTGGAAAATTTTATTTTGGGATTTTTGGTTTTTCTGAAAGATCGTTCTTTTCTGTACGTTATATCAAAATCTGGGAGCTTAAAACACAGTAGAAGATGAATTTTTAACAGTTTTTCTAGACCAGTTTTTTTCGCACAGCTTCGGTTTCTTCCTAATTCTTCGCCTTCCCGTATGATCTTTTTTTAATCGGTACCGCTCACTCTCGTAAAATCACTGCAATCTCACGGGCCTTAAATTACCTTTTCCCTAATAATGTTTATTCTGATAGAAAGAATAAACTCTCAGCAATCTCATACTGATATTACAGTTCACCAATAGTAGCGAAAGCAAATTACAGAGCAGTTTTAAGTTCCATTTCGATGACGAAACAGAGTCTGAAAAAGGACGAACGATCAAGTTTATTCATGTGAGCAAGGAAAGAGTATGTAAGTTCTATGTAAAACAAATTGCATAGGTTAATCAATGTGAACAAGAAAAAGAGAAGGTCTTATTCAAGTCAATTATAGGCTAAATTACAAGTTCAGTGTATGATAACAGAAGGACTACACAGGTAACAAACCAGTATTATGTGACATGGAACAGAGAAAGACACCCCAAAGGAGTGAATAGGCATTGTCTAATGCAGGTGTCAGGCCACCGAGGTGCGCTTAATCTCCCATTAGAACACTCTCATTTGCATCATAATAACTTTCGAACAACTGAAGTTCACAATTTGAAGTCTTGGCAATGGAATGAATAAACAATGTTTAACACTCCTACCAAATATCAACCTAATCCGACAATTCATTCATAGTGGGTGCTATGGCCTTTTGATTCACTCTCCATTGATTTTCTCTCTTGTTTTCTTACTCCGCACGCTCGAATAAGCCTCAACTTTAGAGCTCATTTCCTCCCTATTTAATACCAGCAAACCTCTCTTACATGCTCCTTTCATTCGCTGAATTAAAAGGGTTAGAAAGTTTCAATTACAATGAGTCATATATCATTTTAAAGCTGAGACTTTGTTTTATCCAAATATGATGAAATCAGAAAAATTATTTTTTGCGACTTTTTGGTGGTTTTGCGGTGCCGGGTCACAAGGGGTTAAATTGAATGATAAAATCATTTAATGTGGAATAGCTGTTATGTCATATTTTTAATCAGTCTTGGGGTATTGTACTTTTAATTTCCAAATGCATAAAAATGTTGCGATGAATCTTGATTCACTCATTGCTATTGCCTTATAGTTTCTGCAATCATTTGACATAGTAAGTTCTAGTAATGTTGCAAATAATATACAATTTCTATTCAATATTATATTACTCATTCCTATTATTGAATGTCCATATATGATAGATTTATTGACTTGAACCCCTTTTCCATTTCACAAAAATGAAAGGTCATTATAGGTCACCTTTACATTGCCACCTCCTGGGGAATGCTGGGCATTGTCCAAGGAACCAATTTTACTGGATACAGACGACTTGGGGAAAGAAACTGGATCATGCAGAATCTTGATCACGAACCACAACAAGACAACACATAATACAGAGAAGAAAAGAACAAAGAACAATACAATATCTATGGCACAAGATAAGAGAAGCCGTGCATGCAATTTAGCAGTCTACAAAAAGAAAAATTCTAAAACATAACATTCAAATGGAAAATGAAGTAATAAAATCAATTTCTTGTGATTGTAAGCTCCGGTTCCTCGACTACAGTTGAGTAATCCCAAAATAATCTAGTTTCCTATGCTCGAATGTACTTTCACGGTAGCATCTTTTGAGGTAACTAGTGACAGTCTGCATGCAGTGAAACAGAGATGCTTTGGTGCTTTAGGGATTTGTTTACTAAATACCTCTTTGTCAGTTGCACATTCCCCTTGCCGATTATGCTTAACACCTAGACTTGTTGATCCATGGTAGGCCTGCTTTTGCCGCCCTCTGTGCCAACGCTCCATGTAACTAATTCCTTCTTTGCTTTTCGCTGAGTATACATAGTTGAGGAACTGTGGTGCAAAAGGTGGCGACAAAGAGGTAAGTATGTATTTCTAGTAGATAGAAAATCCCTACAGATTTTTATAATCTACTATAAAAATACATAATTTTACCTCTTTGTCAGTTGCACTGGCCACCACAGGAAGAGGAAGGTGACTTCACTTAAGACATAAGTGTAGTGTGGCTGCGGAAAGAGCCAGAACATTGGAAATAAAGGGCTCCTTGGTTTAAACAGCTAGAAGTGCAAGTGTTGGGGAGACCAAGTAAGCACAGAGTCAAAATGCCACTTGAGGGCACAGATGGGATTGTTCTCTAAGAATGAAGATATAAAGTGAGTTCCTGTATGAGGAATTCAATGAGTTCTCTACAGGTACTTGGACTGGATGAACCTTGTGAAAGTTCCAACACTCAAAGGAGCCTACAAGTGTTTGAGTTATAAGATGGTGACTACATGGCTGTGACATTAGGCAATTAAGTTAGTAGCTGTTGTACCCAGAAATAAATCTCCAGACAAATGGCCACAATGTCAGTGTGTGTTTTATCGAAAGCGCCAAAGTAGTAGCCATCAGAAAGAAGGAAAATTTTCATGATCCATAGTGATAGAAACCAACAGATGGATTCTAAAAAAATCCCTGCTTGGCCGTATTATTTTACTTACCTATAAATTCCATGGCAAGGAACGGGCATCAGTCCTCCATGATGCAGATGGATCTTTTTCATTGTGCAATAGTCTGGCAGTTGGTGAGAGTTGAAGGTAACAGGTCTGCATTGGGGGCTCCCAGTACTTGAGATCAGTGGCGGATTTAGGGGGGCACACCCAGCCCGTGCCCCCTCTTTCTTTTAGAAAGAAAAACCTTCTTTCTTTTTTTTTGCTTGTCAGAGAATTATGGAGGGGAACTGGACCCCATAACCCCCCCCCCCCCCCCCCCCCCCCCCCCACTGAGCGACTTTTCGAGAGCTGGCAAGACCAAAAAAATACGGGTCTCCCTCCAAGCAGTTTCCAAAAAATGACAAACCTGCATTTGTGTGCCCCCCTTATACAAAATCCTGGATCCGCCCCTGCTTCAGATTATACGTGCTAATGGAGCGGTTGCTCCAGTGAAGGTGACTAGCTCCAAAACAGAAGATTCATAACAGAATTACGTACTCAAGTATGGAGATGTTGTGATGCCCGAACCATCCTCAAATCTCATACACAAGAGAAAGAAAGACCAGGTGCCTCCCTCTTTTGTGTAATTGTCCTATTGTCCTATTCGATCAGAACTTACATGTAGGTGCCTTCCAGAAGGTAAGAGCAACCTGATAGCTAGAATGACCACAAGGAGCTTTAGGGCATTGATTTGCACACGTTTCCACAATGCCATCATTTGTCAGGAAGTGGCCCTTGCCATGAGCACACTATCATAGAATGGATGTGTCCATGGCAACGGTAATCATCAGAGCAAAGGAATGCTCTTGAAAGAAAGGAGACCTTGCACCCAAAGTAAGAATTTTTTGTCAAAAACTTTTGGGCAAGGCGAGTTAGAACAAAGTAGGGAGATGGAAGATAGTTACAATTTGTTTTTCCAAATAGTCGCTTTTGTATCCAACAGTAGGGGACAATTTTGATAATGCTTGCAAGAAGTCTGACAAGATGGCAACTATCTATCTCAGAAGCCTTGTCCCAGGATAGAATACTAAATGCAAATCTGGCATCACAGCAGACACAAGAACTGTTCCCTTAGTAACACAAGGGAGAGAAAACTCAAATTCAAGGGATCATCCTGAAGTGATCTCAAAGGTCTCTGATGTGACCAAGAGTTTCGTGAGAGCAGCAGCATGGACTGAGAGCCTCATGGCATTCCTCCAAAATGGTCACAACCAGAGTTTTGAACAAGGAGCCAGAAACTGGATTGAAATTGAATCTGAAACACAGGAACTGAACATTTCCCGTATCAGATCCACTTCTTAGACATCTTTCTCTGGATTTGGTGGAACAGATGAGGACCGAGAATTCAGTGCTGGGAAGGACCTTGTTCTTTTGATGTTCTTTCCTTAACTTGGTGAAGCAGATAAGGCCAGATCACCGGATATTTTGAAGAAACAAATCTGCATAGCCCTCTTACATTGTATTACTTAATTCTCCTTCACCAAACCTCAAAGCACACATATTGCAGCATGTGTGGGAGAAGGGGTGGCAGGCATAACTGCAAGAAACACAACAGAAACAGTCTGTGGCTGACAACCAGAGATTATTCTGTGGTGCTACAATATATCTATCCAAGCTACTTGCTCCTTCCATCCTGAAACTGATTGAAAGTAAATAAGTCTCCATCAAGAGAAGATTCTGACATTAATGAAACTAAGCTCGAGACATAGCTTTTAGGTAACAGAAGCCAATGTGCTGTTCAAAGCACAATCTTCCTTGAGCGTGTTTATAACGTCAGTGGAATGTATGAAAAATGCAACTTCTTTGTAGAACAGGAATTTTTTTTTTTTAAAGCAAAGAAGGAATTTATCACTATGCCCTTAAAAAGAATTTGTGCACTTACCTCGATTGTTGCTCGAAAGGTGAGAAAATCCCAAGTTTCTGCAAAAGGAGGATTCTTAATGGGGAAAGGAGGAAGCTCCATGTGCACTAACAAGTCTAGGTGGTAAGCAAATTCAGTGAAGGGAATATATGCAACTAATACAGAGGTATACTATGAAATTTGCTAGTTGGTTTGAAGTCATTTCATTCACTAGGCAGCAGAATACTTACCAGGTTGGAGAGTAACAATCATTACAACACAATATATAGATTAAAATATCCAATAAATTGTTCTACCCAAAGAAGTAAGAATGGGAAGATTACACTGAGAGCAGCACTTTTTGCACTTTGATTCTCAAATTTCATTTTCAGTCTCTAATTGTTTTCATCTGACTGAACGAGTGTGTTAGAATGCACAGCAAGGTTTAAATGGTTTCAAAGAGTAAATGACATGATGCAAAATACGATTCCAAATTGACAGGTCTTCTTTCAACGTTTGATCAATGCAAATATAATTCACCTTGACTTTCCCACCATGCGGTGAGTGATGGGCATTCTCCAGAGATCCCACTCTACTCGAGGGTTTGGAGAATGTGACTGGGTCATGGAGAATCTGAAAAGAATCGGGTAAGGTGTGGTACCAATGACCCAAATGTAGAAGGAGAACAGATTTGCATCATCAAATTTTGTGTTTCAATTATTTCTTTACAACTA
Source organism: Heliocidaris tuberculata (assembly GCA_025618425.1). Classification (NCBI taxonomy): domain Eukaryota; kingdom Metazoa; phylum Echinodermata; class Echinoidea; order Camarodonta; family Echinometridae; genus Heliocidaris; species Heliocidaris tuberculata. The sequence continues at coordinate 21,908,527 of CM046832.1, read as the reverse complement.
GGATGAAGAGTTAGCAATTAGTGCTTGACCTCTCCGTTCTTGTGATTTGTGGAATTCTCCCAACACATGAGGAAGATGTATTCATCGATCAGCTCTTCAAAATTCGTTGGTCAAAGGTTACTCATATACTTTACAGTCAATTGTAGAATAATCGCTATGTAAATGAAAATGTCACTTATATCTTCTTAGAAAATGTAAAAAATCATACGTAAATGGAAATTATAAATTTGATTACAATTTTATTTACATGAGATTATTATCATGGGCAAAGTACAGCATATATGAGTATCCTTTGGCAAATATGACGTCTGAAAAAGAAATAATACCATAAATTAATGCCTTTCCCTCGAAATAAAAATAAAGTAGTATGAATTGCTGACAAAGAAAAGCACAAGATGAATAATTGTTTTCTGGGTAACTACTTCTACAACATGTGCAAATGAGGTGTAAAAACAAATCACAAGCATACCTGGATATAAAATCATGCTTTCTATTCACTGTTCAGGTACAATTAGAAACATACAGATGAACATGCATTGATATATATATATACATACATGCATTTCTCTTGAATGAAAGGTTTGATTTCAACCATTAGAATTCTATATACTGTTACATCTTCCTGTAAAGTGTTGTAAATGTGTTTCTCATTTTATGCTTTATATAGTCCTGTTCACTAGCTGATTGAAAAAAAAAGTAACCTGAACCTATTTTATTTCCCTTGTATGTGTGCTTTTTCCTAAATACTTGTGATGTCAAAAAATAAAAGTATACAATTTTGTGCATTTTTAAAAATTGAATTAATTTTTCATATATGACATATACAATGAAGGAAATGTAGATTAAAGAAAAGTATAGGGAGGCTCATTCACCCAGAGATCTGTTTCCATGTACTTCACTAGACTAATGCGTATTTGTTTTTCTAGCTAGATACCCAATATTTATTATATTACTGACAAGGGAAAATAGTATCATGTGTGACATAATACAACAAGTACTGGTACAACATAATAAAAGTACTCCTGGAACAAACTATCAAACAGATTTCACTGGTTCACAAGTTTACAAGAAATGCCAGAAGACCACTGAAGTCTGACAATAGACAGTACTGACAGACCCTAGAAGATCAAACTGAACGAACATTTAAAAGCCCATTTAAATTTTGTCCTGTGTGTTTTTGTTTTTTTTTGAGGTATACTCTTACATTTATGTAATGTCATACATTTCAATGAAACAGTATAGAGTGTATGATATGAGCTACTGCCTTTCTGACTCTCAGTCAACAAATATGATGAATTGAAAGTTAACAGATTATGTCTAAAGCATGTACTCTATACAGCATACTTCACAAATTGTAAGGAATCTGTGTTGTTGTGATGAAAAACATGTATACAGAAAAGAATTATTAGAAGTTCCACACAAAATACAACACAATATATTTTTTTAAAACACAGGGGAACACACAATTATTTGTGTATATCCAATTTGAAAGAAAAATTCAATGAATTGCTGATGAACTATTTCCATCACACTTCAGTAATCTTTAATTTTCATTACCAAATATTTTACAATTACTGTACACTGTATGACATTTGTTCCAACTTTGAAGGAAGTATTATCATTTTAACATGTATCTGTTTCTGCCTGAAAACTTGCCCACATATTTTTGACTCCTTAATTTTATTATGTTTTAAGATATCAGGGAAATCGGAAGTAGGACTTAGCATCAACTTGCACACTATATACTATAATGTACAATTTTATTAGATCAACACGTATTTTAGTCCAGAATGAAAATGAGTTATAATACTTGCATAATGGTTGTGAGAGATGTATGCTCTTATGCCTATTAGACATGCATTTTATTACTATAACTTTTAAAATCAAAGCTACTGCCATAGATATTCATAATGTGAAAAACTATGTGGGAATGATTCTGAATTCAAATATCATTTCCTTAGTGAATGCATTCTTATCCCATCTTTCCAAAGAAATTAAGATGACCTTGACTTTACTTTCCAATAATTATTTGCAGTAACATTATTTCATAAATGAAGGCAGTAAGATGTGTATATCAATATAGTCTATGCACCATCCATCATTTCAATTATTCCCCCTATTTCATCTTATAATATTTACACTTTTTTAATCAGTATTAAACAAAAAGTAATTCTCATTTCTCTTTCAACTTTTTCATTGTAGGCAATAACTCCTACTGGAATTTTTTTTTTTTTTTTTTTGGGGGGGGTATGAAGTTGAGACTTAGAAAATTACTTATAGCAAAAAATTATTTTAAGTGTAATGAATTTGTTAGTTAATCATGCCTCATGCACTGATAAATGATTATTTACCCAGGTCTGAGACATTAGCCAAAGATTTTGAACTAGACCAATTAGAAACATTTGAAGATTTCAAATGAAAAGATTTTTTTTTTTAAAGGACAAAGTTGATTTCCTGTTGGAAATAAAAGTCTGAAAGCTTACTTATGTTTTGAATTGAGAATTGCCATATATCTATTTTTAAAAAATACCAGTAAAAATCAGTCCAGACAGTGCACTTAAGATAAAATGACAAGACTGGAATACAAATATATATCCTTACAAAGAAATTGATGTCAAAAGTAATTACTGGAATCAGTCATACTGCTATGTCGAAAAGGAGTATAACATACCACAAGGAAAAGCAGTACCATATATAAGTTATTGAATTGCTAAGATATAGTACTTTCTTATCACTGGCAATTAAATGTATACCACCTAAATGCAAGAGGCCTCTCACAATTATTTCATGACATATAATTATTAGTCTTTTTAATCAGTGACAAAACAAACCATTGAACTTATTTCCCCTTATTTTTCCTTTGAATTGTGATATTGAGATCTTTCTTGCAGAATGGCTGCTGTGTTATTGTGTTAGTTGGTAGGTTGATGCACAATATGCAACAATGACAGGTACTGTTCGGTCAGTCGGTTAGGACATGCAATACCTTAACGTTCCCACCCCCGGGAGAGTGGTGGGCATTTTCCAGCGAACCAACGCGACTGTTGGCGCGAGTTCTAAAGTCAACCTTCTCGTCAAAGATCTATAGCAATTGCAAGGATTTTTAAGGAGTAGTAATAGGAAATACACAAAGCTGAGTATTTTAGGTACAAAAGCAGTTTTACATCGTTCAGCACAAGTAACCTGTAATATATCCATGTAGAATTTCTGAAATACAACTTCAAAGTTTAAGATCCATTCTACGTTCTGCTGATATTGAATTGCATTCTACGTTCTGCTGATATTGAATTGCATTCATCATATCATGTTGCCAGCTTTTCAATTTCAGCATGTTCAAAGCAATAAATACTGACGCGATGGCATCGAGAGATTGACATGTAATTCACTTCCCACATTTCCAACAGTAATTTTCCAATATTGTAATGCCCAACCGAGGTTGACAGAATGGATGTATTATTGCTATCATTTAGTAGAGGACCATGCACGGGAGTTAGTCTCTCACCCGTTTCTCTATAACAGTGAACTATTATCTTTTTACTTCATGATAAAAGTACAATACTCTGTCAATCATTTTTTACATTCGAAACTTGGCATTAGTGATCTAATATTTAAAATGGGAAAACAGGATGAAGCCATTTGAGGTCAGGAGTTGGACAGTAGTCAATTTTTGGTCCCAAACAAAGATTTTTTCATCAGCAATGAGGGAAAAGAGTCCTATCTACTTGATCTTATCATATGTTTACTAGATAAAACTTGTACTTAGGTTTGCCTGTGGAGTAAATCACATTTTATGATAGGTATGTTGGATATGTTGGATTTTATTTATGGGCAAGTCCAAGGAATTTGGTCATGTGGTGTCCCATACATAACCAAGTATTGTGGAGTTCTGAACATAATTGACATCAAATGTGTCATTTCACTTCATATTTGGTCTGATCCAAGCTTTAGTAGGGCTATTAAATGCTTTTCACATATGCTGCCGTACACCGGAGCACCTTTTTTTAAAACATGTAAATGAATGGCAAATGCCTGCAAACATTCTTACGTATATTCACCAATCCCTGTGTTAAAAGATACAGACATGTAAAGCCTATTGCACTTGTCATGTAATCATTAAAAAAAAACCTGCCGGAGTTTACTGCAGCATATTTGAACAACCTTTAACTTAATACAGTGATTAGATATACTAAAATCAGAGATGTGGTTGGTAATATGAATGGGACAAATAGCTTGGAGTTGCCCATATATACACCTAATTGATAGCCTGTATTTTGTGTTTATATCTTTCAATTATCTCGACCTGCTACGTACCTTGACATTTCCTCCACCTGCTTTATGGGTAGAGTTGCCTAGGGAACCGCATCTTGACTGTACCTTGCTGTAGTTGGTTTTCTCAGATTGAATCTTTACCTGGATATTGGAAAAAAATTAAAGAAACTTATTGTGGATATGATAATTTTTTTTTTCAAAATTCAAGAAAAATGGTGCAAGTTGAAGGCAAAATTGACATCATGAAGAATGTGCAATATCATAATTAATGCCACTAATAGTTTTCTTGTTCCATATTTTCCTTCCAACATGAGTATCTGCATGATGAATCAGAAAGAGCTAATAAGCTCTATGAAGCTCAAACTGGATGACAATTCTTCTTTATAAATTGTTCAGGTCTGCATCATTTGACATATTTTTTGGAACAAAGATTGTTGTACAGTCTATCACTCTAATTATGCTCCCCCCACAAAAAAAAAAATACATCATCATCTTTGCAAAGGTGCTAACATAATGAGTTTATGGTGCATGCATATACAATCTTCCCCTTGTATGCTTATTTCATACCATACAGAGAGAATGCTAATATAAATATAACAGGTGTTTATCACCTCTGGTTTAGCTTGTCTGGAAGGCTGGTATGGCAATGGTGTTGCAGCCAATGTTTCTGGATCATCTACTGGCATCATTTGAAATTCAAACAGAGTCCCTGGATGTTAGCAAGCTACAAACACACTCCTTCAGAATGCTAAACCAGTGGGGACCCATTACAGGTTCCATTTTGGAGGCATATTGACGCTGCTGTTGCTGTATGTTGTGTTCTGACTGCATATACGCTTGATCGTTCACTGGTGGCAAAATGCCACTTACAATAACCACTCAGGTCCCCCTAGTCTATTGCTACCCATTGATGCATGGGACGGAGGTGTTCACCCATTGTCGTTATTGACCCCACAGATCCCAGGGTTTACACCTATAATGCTAAGAATTATTACTTATGTCTGTAGTCTGTGTCCAACTGGGAAGGAATGTATTTCATCTGCTGAGACCCAGAAGGCTGGTAACTCTGTAGAAAATCATATGAGTTAATGCCCTTCTGCAGACGATTTATCATTTCAAGGAGAATAATGATGTACGTTTTTGTACTTGAAGAATGTCTGTGAGATGCAGTAACATACAAATGAAAATCTCATGCAACCCAATGCAACCCAACCCAATTAAACATCAGTTTTCATTTCTTTTTGTGCTTATGAATTCTATAAAAGAGTGGTTTGTGAAGTACCTTTAGTGCTATAAAAATGAGATGTAAATGTATGTACTGTTGAGTTTTTACAGAAATCATATCTGAAATACATTTGATCACCAAAATTTAAAGGGAAAGTTCACCCTGAAGATTACTTGAGTTTAAAAAATGCAGAAAAAATAAAGAAAAATATTGGCGAAGGTTTGATGAAAATCGGTCAAATAATAAAAGAATTATGAGTATTTAAAGTTTTGGATTCGTGACGTCACATGCGAGCAGCTGCCCATTGGTCATGTAATAAATATTCCATATACTCACATTTTTTTTTACGTTCCACTATAAATTGATATTGTTTCTTTTCAGAATCTAGTATTGAATAACATTTCTGACATTATATCAAATGCACAGACGAAAATATTCTAAATTTTCTGAGAAAACTGCATTTTATGGAATATTTATCACATTACATCATGGAGGAGCTGCTCGCATGTGACGTCACAAAATCAAAACTTCAAAAGTCCATAACTCCGTTATTCTTTAACGGATTTTGTCCAAACTTTCGCCAATATTTTTCTTTATTTTTTCTGCATTTTTTAAACTCAAGTAATCTTCGGGGTGAACTTCCCCTTTAATGTCAACATCCAAAAAATGCAACTGAGGATGGAATGCTGGGTCAATGTAGAGCCAGATTTTACTGAATCGACCACAAGACCTAATTGTCACATCCTCCTATAAATGTGAAAAGCATGAAGAGTGTGAGGAGTGTTGAGGACATGTGTTCTTATCGTTCATTCGCCCCCCCCCCCCACCCCTCCTCCACCAACAACTTACATTTCCTCCTCCAGGTGAATGCCTGCTGTTATCTAGAGATCCAATCTTGGATGACACCCCATTCCGTCCTGGAGAATGCCTCACACGTGGGGAATCTCCATCAGCTAATATGCAAAATGATTATAACAAAATATAATGCATCATTTCACTGTAGCAAAATGATATAGATGTTTTACTAGTGTACAGGTCCTTTGTAGTAGATAGAAACTCTAGAAACTCCAAAGTATTGGAAAACGAGAATTGCCGAATAATATTGAATTTATAGTCTTGTTATGGGGTTAATCAACAAATGATTTTTTTTCTTCAATTGTTAAAGAAATCAAGATAAACATGAAAGCAATTAAGCTGGAGTGAAGTATTTCTCTCTCATTTTTTTTTAAAGGTAATTATGGATTTTCAAAAAGATAAGAATCAAATGTGCTACTCACTCAGTGATATTTTTGTTTGAAACTTTTATGTTTTACCATCATAATATCACAACAGATTTATGCACAACTCAATAGATGTGATTGTAAGTCTACATAAAATTTCATCAGTCCTTTCTGGGTAAAACATGTCAAAATGCCACTGTATATGACAACTTTTCTTATGATCATTTCTTCTGTTAATTAAATGTAATAAGTTACTGTAATCTGAGATACATGTATGCACATTGGTAATGCAAGATTGGTAGGGTTACTGCGAGCCATACCAACTACTGAATGTCAGTGTGATCATTGCTCTTTTGAAGAAGTGTAGTCAAAATATAAAATGCCTAATACTCAAGCTATCATAATAATAATAATAATAATGATAATAATAATAATATAATAATAATAATAATAATAATAATAATAATATGAATGATAATAATATGAATGATGATAATAATAATAATAATAATAATAATAATAATAATAGCAATAATAATAATAATAATAATAATAATAATAATAATAATAATAATAATAATAATAATAATAATAATAATAATAATAATAACAATGATAATAGTAATAATAATAATAATAATAATAACTTTACATGTGACATTAAGGCAAAACCTTTTATCTCAGCCTATTATTCAGATTCGCCTTAACCCACGTTCTATTCATTGTATTGTGAACGAATAAACCACATTGTTAGGATTCGCCTTAAGTCGCAGATATGCTTATAATAATGAAAATAATAATAACAATAATAATATTTGTACAGTTCTTTAAAGTCTCCATATAAGCTTCCTAAAAAAAGGGAGAGATAAAGAGTGTTCTCTTACCAGTACCTGATTTTCGTGGTGATGACTTGGCAGACTTGACTTCTGTATGAGTAGTCTTGGTCACTGTGGTGACTGTTTTCTGTTTTACTCCAGACATCTTCACCTGATATTAAGTAGAAAAAAGGTCTGCTTGAAAAAACAGAAATATCTATCCAGTTATGGAGCATTAAGATGAAATAAAACTGCATCATTTTCATTTGTTTACTCTTATATTCAGCTGAGATATTTGATGAATGGAAGTGTGAGCTAGGTGTATAATATTTTGAGTGATCTATTCAATGGAATGAGAACTTGGATATTCTTCACCTAGAATGTTTCAGTTTCTAGGTGCACCACCTTACATAATCAACATCATAAAAAGGTATCCAACACAACCCGAGTTTCAAAAGGAATAGTACTGACTACATCATATGGAGCATTCGATTAGAATCTATCTTGCTGATGGATCGACTTGCTTAAGAGTAATAATAATAATATTAATATCTGTTTCTTATATAGCGCCTTACCAGTTACAATGTAACCAACCTAAGCGCTTAATACAGCATTATTAACCGAGTCAACAAACCTGTTGAGAAAAAACAACACCAGAAAATTATTGTTTTATGTTTACTGTAGTTCATGCAGTAGTATCAAGCTAATACAACCTATACCTTACTATGATGCAAGTGGCTAAGATATTGCCCATTTCCTTATCACCTTGTTCTAATCTGCCAAACTGTTTTTGTTTTATGAATCTATGAAGATAAGTAGAGATATAATGGTTAAAAACTGTCTTATATTAAAATCATTTTAAAATATGAATTAACTAGACATTAGCTAATTTTAAAAATCAGATTATTAAACAACAACAACAACAAAAAAACAATGCAAAATGCTGCATTTTGTTATAATGACCCAAGGTGCTAATACTCAGTTTCTATTACTCTTGTCTTATTGTGAATGAAGACTAGTAAGAAAATATATAACTATAGTCTTCTTTGGAGTGTATGAGCCCCCTTTTTCAAAGGACAGGAAATTTATAACTTTCTAATTTATGTTAGTTCTGACACTTGGTACAAATTCCTTCTTTGTACATATTTCAACACTTATTGCCACATTTCTTGTATTGCATTGTACCTTATCTTGCTTTGGTTTACTTTCACTTGGTTTAGTGTCCAACTTTGGAGGAGCAGTTTTGGACCTTGTAGGAGTGGCACCAGCAGAAGCTGGACTAGTTGTCTTTTTAGCAGATGCTGCTGCTCTTGTTGGAGTAGGAGCTGAAACCTTTGGAGAAGCCTTTGCTGGTGTTGTTGCCAGCACCTTTGCTGGTGTCTTTGCTGCTGGTACCTTTGCTGGTGTCTTTGAAGGCGTCTTTGACGGTGTCTTTGCTGGAGATTTTGATGGTGCCTTTACAACCTCTTTTCTGTCCAATGGAGCCGACGCTTTTGGTTGCGATTTGGACAAAGCTGCTGTTTTCTTGGGTATATCAGACCCCTTTGATTTCTCTGATGATGTTTTGACTTTTTGTGCTGCAGATGGGCTGGGCTTCTTGGAAGGTGATTTCGTGCCAGTGGGAGTCTTAGGTTTCTTTTGCTGTGCAGGACTTGATTTCAATTTTTTCTCCTTAGTTTCATCAGATGTAGATTTAGCAGCAGGTAATTCTGGAGTATGTGCAGGAAGGGAAACGCTAGGTGTGGTGATTTCTGGAGAGGCAGTTTTTTCATCACTTATAGGAGCAGCACTGGGAGGTTCTTCAGGTGCTGATTCTAGAACTTTATTGACTTCATGTTTGACAGTGTCTTCTATTGACGGTTCTTGCTTTTCTTCGGACTGAACTGTCTGGCCATCATACAATGCCATTTGCTCAGCTTCTGGAGCTAACTGATCTTCGACTGCTTTCCCTTTCTTTTGCACAGTCTCTTGCATTGATGCCTGCAGAGGATCTGATGCCATATCAGGAGGAGATGATGAAATAACTTCAGGTGTGTTCGGAGGTGTAGCACTTGCTCTGGATTTTTCCATTATAATTGCATCAGTCTCTTCTGTTTCTCCAAGAAGTTTTTCAGCTGTGTTCTGAAGTGTAGTATCTGTGGTAACATCTGGAGTAGAATAATTTTGCTCAGTCTCTGACACTTCTTCTTCATACTCCTGCATTACTATATCTGGAGCGGCATGCTCACAAGGCTCAGGAGATAATTCTTGCGAGATTTTTGCAACAGCAGAAGAAAAGTCTTCCCTTTCATCAAGTACATCTACCTCAGTCCCAGCAGCGGAGTCTTCTGGTAGCTCTTGGTGAATCTGGTTATATTCATCATTTGCTTTCTCATTCTCTGGTAGATGTGTATCCACATGTGTTTGCATAGTATCAGGTATTTCAGGAGAGATGTCTGCTCTATCTTGGACATGCCCAAGATCACTCTCATCTATATTGGTATCAGCAATTTCAGACTGAGGTCCTTCACTTGTATCCTGTATTTCTTCTAGGATTTCTTCATGTAGATCATCTTTGTGGCTGGTGTCTTCAGTAGGCACTTCTTTTGGAATACAGTATGCTGATTCTTCCTCCTGTTGAATTTGCTGTTCAACGTTATCTTCTTTCAGTTCTGCTTCTACCTCTGTGGTCTCAGTATTTGCATCATCATCACTTTCTTCCTGTTCCTCACTTTCCATCACACCACCTTGATCCTCTAAGGCAAGGGAGACTGCAACATTATCCTCTATGGGAGAGAAAGATCCTTCAAATGAACGTTGTCCAGGAGATTGGTCTGCATCTGCAATGGATAAGCTTTGTACCGGACCATCACCCAAGTCAAGAAGTGGCAGGCCTGATGCTTTTCCTATTGAAGTTTGTTCTATTGCTTCTCCTTCTTCCTGCTTTATTTCACTTCTGTCAGGTTCTTTGTACTCTTCTTCATATCTTTCAGGTTCTTCTTTTTCTTCTTGACATTCAATACCATCATGACTATCACTCTCTTGAACATTGATAGGAGCAATATGGGTGGAAATATCTTCTACACTTTGCTGGGAAGGCTCAACATCAACTTGTGAAAGACCTTGAGATACAAGTGGATCGGATGATGGTATAACACTGCCACTTTGGAAAGACTCTGTATCAACTTCTGAAGACACAGCAGTGTCTTGATCAACATTGACATCTTCTCTGTCATGTGAAGGAGCTTGCATTGAATCATAGACAACTTCTGACTGTGCTTCTTCACATGGTGGAGTTGCTACATTTGACTGTTCTAATAGATATGATGATGTGACATTTGGCTCACTTTCAAGTACTGGTTCTAGGTTTTCAGGAGCTGTCTCATCTTGTTCTGTCTCATGTACTTCTGCTTCTGGGTCAAGACCCAACAGATTTTCTTGTGAATTGGCTTTAAACACAGCATCTATTGGATCGACTGGCAGTTCAGCTTGCATATTTCTACTATCCACTTGGTCATCCAAGGTCTGAGCTAATTCACGATCACCTTCAGGCAGTTGTTGATCATCTGCCATGTCCTTGTCCTCAAGAGGAGCTGAGGCTGCGAACTCAATTTCAGCCTCTTTTGCGCCAACTTCTGCTCCAATTAATGATGCATCACTGTAGTCTGGTTGGATACTGTCTTGTTGAGCTGGTTGATCAAAGTCCCCAAAGTTCTCTGAACCTTGAGGATGCAAAGTGTCTCCTCTTTCATCCATATCAGCATTTTCAGGGGCATATGGATCAAGTAGCTGTTCCTGTTCCTGTTCTTCTGTATGTTGTTGATGTTGTAGTTCATGGTCCTCTTTTTCACCCTCCTCTTCAGTTTGCAGTGGTGTGTGCATGAATGAAGCTTCTGTTAATGTAACATTTTCCTGCATACTGTGTATGTCACCTTCCATTTTCTCAATATCTTTATATTTTGCATCAGTATCTGTATCCATTTCCATACTTTCAGAAGGATGTTCCACTCTGCCAAGCTGTGCAATATCTTCCTCTTTCTCTCCTTGCACTTTTTCAAAAGGATCTACTGTTTCTGATTGATATTCTTGAGCAATATCTTCTGACTTCTGTAAGTCCTCCTGGTCTAGGACAATTTCATGCTCTGTTGTAGGAGCTGGTTCTTTGCTCTCCTGTGCATATTCCTGGTAAACTTCTTTAGACTCGTGCACCTCTTCCTTCTCATCTAGTCCAACCTGTGCTGATGTGTATGGATCTACACTGTTTTGCACAGGTGCCTGTTGCACTTCAGTTGTTACTTGCTGATCAACATCTTCTGGGGCTGCATCATGAGGATCTGCATATTCCTTTCTAGTTTCCTTTTCTTCTGCAATGTCTTTTTCTTCTGAATTATCTATTCCTGTGTTTTCATAGGGATCTACAAATCCCTGTGGAATATCTTTTTCCGTCTCACTATTTTTCTCCACTGAATAAACTTCTCTTGCTGCTTCATACGGATCTAGATGTTCATTTGGGGTATCCTTTTCTGTCTCACTATCTTTCTCCTCTGAATAAACTTCTCTTGCTGCTTCATACGGATCTAGATGTTCCTTTGGAGTATCCTTGTCTATCTCACTATTTTTCTCCTCTGAATAAACTTCTCTTGATGCTTCATACGGATCTATATGTTCCTTTGGAGTATCCTTTTCTGTCTCACTTTTTTTCTCCTCTGAATAAACTTCTCTTGATGCTTCATTTGGATCTAGATATTTCTTTGGAGTATCCTTTTCTGTCTCACTATTTATCTCCTCTGCATAAACTTCTCTTGATGCTTCATATGGATCTAGATGTTCCTTTGGAGTATTCTTTTCTGTCTCACTATCTTTCTCCTCTGAATAATCTGCTCTTGCTGCATCATAAGGATCTAAATGTTCCTGCAGAGTGTCTTCTTCTTGCTCAATATCTTCCTGTTCTAAATGATCTACTCTTGTTGCCTCATATGGATCTACAAATTCCTGTGGAGTGTCCTTTTCTTTCTCAATATCTTTCTGTTCTGAGTGATCTACTCTTGCTGCCTCATATGGATCTAGATGTTCCTGGAGAGTGTCCTTTTCTTTCTTAATATCTTCCTCTTCTGAATAATCTCCACTTCCAGTTCCACTGACCTTCTCTACCCCACCTTCCTCTAAATTTTGTTCTGAATGGACATAACCTGATGTCTCACTTGGATACTCTTGGCTCTCTTCATCAGAGATCACTTCTGCAGGATGGGTTTCCTCTTGGTTTAGACATTCATCTGGCTTCCTTTGAGGGTCTTCATATCCTGTTTGTGGCTGATGTTGTTGTTGAGGCCAGGAAGACTGGAGATCATAGATGTTTTGTATTGCAGGTGATTCTGCCGGGGGCATAGGCTGGTCATCTGGTGAGGCAAATGGATCTGTAAAGGAATGAATAAAAAGAGGAATAATATTATTAGTGCTACCTTTCAATAAATAATGTAGAATGCAAACACTTAATGTATGAGAGTTATAGAAGACGACTGTGGAAAATCTGACTGACAACAATGATAACCAGAGTACTTGTAAGCGAACATGATTTCTGTTCAAATTGATTCACAATGCAGGTCCATTTGCATATTTATGACTTTAAAAGGAAACTCTTGTTGCCTCACAGGATGTACGAAAGGTAACAATACTCCACATTATATGAAATCTGTTTTAGAGGACTGTTCATTTATTATATAGTGCATTCAGTACTTCTCTGATCATTTATTTTTGTGACAGTAAAGAAAAATAATCATGTTCAGGGAAAATACAAAAAATGATAGAAATCTCTCTGAACTGATCTGAAAGACCAAATTTAGCTTGTCACTTATGACAATTTATTCCCCAAAATGAAAGGAAAATGACTGAGTACATGCTGAAATATAGTGATACAAAGTTTAAGAAAATACAAGGCAGATAATCATTTACAGAGCCTACTTGTGGTGATACTTTAAATGCAAGAAAAGCTTCAAGTATAGACTAGCCCCCATCTCAATTCATAGACTATTGTAAAGTTAAAGCTCACTTAGTTCTTTAAAATCAGCAGCCTTATGAGACTCCTTGTTTTACGTCGCTAATACGAGATGAAGAGTATTGACTGCAAGCTAAAACATAAGCCCTAAATACATAGATTTGCAGAGTTCATATGAATACATGGAGAGAGCTTAAATAGCTCATGGCATAAGTCAATCTCCGTAATTGAAATTTGTTCCTCACTATCATGAAACCTGCTTCAGGTCAGACCTTAGCACATTAACTAAACAAGACAGGGAAACCGCTGTCCTCCATGTCTAGCTGGCGATCTTCCATCAATTCTACCACAACGGAACAATCTATCCTCAGTCCAAGTAAAGACTTCCTCCATCAATGATCCTACACTGTGAGTAGAGGCTGGGGCTATAGGAATGCTTGTATTACAACAAGAGTAGAGGCCCTCTTTGAGAATAGGGATAACACAATGTGCTCATGTTGCGAATGAAAACAACTCTGACCTAAATCTAAAAGCTGCATGGATCGCCTGCTGCTGTCTATAAGGGTAGTACTGAAAATCAGTAACAATATTGATAGTGGGTCTATTTTTTTATATCACCCCCACATGTCGTCTGGTGTCAATTTTTTTCTTTTGTGCCTTTTGTTGCATGAATTCATATATTCATATTTTTTGTAGTGAGGTTCTAACTATATTTGTTGATGTGGTGTACTGTGTCAACTGTACTTGAAACAGCAAAGTCAATATATATTGTTATTTACTTCATTGTATTCATGTAAGCAAGTTTGGAATTCCAAAATAATTCTGTTTCAATGCTACTGCTGCATATAAGTGAACTCAAGAACTTACTATGATACTGAAATTAAGACAATGCATACAGCACCACTCTCTCAAAACTCCACTCAAAATTCATTATACAGGCTCCATATACATGTGCAATCACTATTATATGCATATATGTCTTATCAAATTTCTTTCATTTGTAATATATAAGCTTACCAAGAGATATTAGTTAGCCAAAATGAGCCTATATAAGTGAACCAAAGTTTACTTCGTTATCTTCACCTACATAACTATCACAGATTTTCTTGGCGGGAAATTTTCTGTCTAGAGTTTGTACTTTGATGGCAAGTTAAGAGCATCCTGAGTAAAGTCCAAAATCGTAGTAGTGTTTATTTAGTCAAAGGAATGTATTGCTCATAATTTCATTTGCTCAGTAATCATATTAACATCCTTTTTGGATGGTGGCTAATTTGAATTTTGATAGAGTACTGGTAAATACAGTAACACACCTTAAGTTAGATAGAATATGGTCTGAAATCAAAGGAATTATACAAAGGCATGTCAATGTATGTAAGTGTTAGGTAGTATTTTCTCCACTGCTTTTTGTCCTGTATACAAATTTAGGGCAAAAAGACGCTGACAAGAATGAAAGCAATTTGAGTCTTTTATATTTGTAGTTTATATCAAACATTTTCATAATGGCATTCAGGCACACCAACATATTACATTTATATCAGATTGCCCATGATGACTAAATTGCATTGATAGACAGGCTTCAAACATTGCAAGCAAAGTAATCACAATATAATGTTTCTCCTTTCAACCTTAAATGAGGTGACTTGTCTATTGCATACTGCCAGCTATAGCAATAACAGGGCTGATTATTTGTAATACATGCATACAAATAGTCAATATGAAGTTTGGCATATGTAACCCATGAGTGTACAGATGAATATAACAACCTCATCATCGTTAACCAAGGACTAGAAGTAGATGGAGAACATAATTGCACAAAGGGGTATGTGAATAATCATGATAACAAACTTTCAATATGTACGTCTTTTGTCACTTTTTTGTATAGTGCATAAAATATTGAAACTGTCTGTATGCACTATCAGTAATTAGTACACTCGACCATAACAACATTAAATCATACTGGTTTGTTTCTCTATGGTGATGCCCTCAAAGCTACCATTAGTGAGATGTTATAACAACAACAGTGTGTGGACAGACAGATTAAGGCAATCCACAAAAAATGATGCCAGCAGCATATACATGTCAAAAACCATACTATACTCTCTTTAAGATTAAGCACCTGGATTTTTATTATTAAAGTTAAAAAGAGCATCAATATAGATGTTTTATATCAAGGAAAAATAAGATATTGTAACAACGAGAGTGTGTGGACAGACAGACCGACAACCCTACAAACACGATGCCAGCAGCATGTAGACATCATGAACCATATGAACCTTACTCTGATTGCCTAATATCAATTTGTGAGCTAAAAGAAGCATCAATGTAACTGTTTCATATAGGAACAATCAGGAAAATACCCCCTCTGTTGTAGAACAAGGATTCTATTGCTGCCCACATGCTGGCTCTAAGCCAATGTTATTTGAAAATTATGTTGACACAACTGTCTGCCACTCCTCCTTCGACTGGTAAAGATGGAGAGAGACTGGTGGAGAGACTGGTGGAGAGACTGGTGAGATGATTGATATTTTGTTTACTCTAATTGGCATGTGCTGGACATGTTAATGTAATATATGAATTTATGGCGCTCCATTTGACCAACTTGTCATTTTAAATGCTGAAGACCAAATGTATCACATAGAAAGGTCACAGTTGAAATGTACCCTGCTCTGCACAATGGGATCATGGATTCGTAGAAGGCAATAAAGAATATGTCATGTTTCAGTAATGGCAATGTTTATCTTAAAATATCATCAATCCATCTCCAGTTTATTGATCTTTTATCACTTTACTGGTGAATTTATATCCTATTTATGTAATAATGCATCCCTACATGTAATGTCAATAATAACATTATAAAAAATGGTATACATAAAGTTATGGAGAATATTTCCCTTTACCATGAAGTGTGCAGTAAAGACCTCGCCATTTTATTGGTCTTCTATCACTTTACAGGTGAATTTATATCCTATTTATACAAATAATGCAACCCTTCCTGTAATGTCAGTACTAACAGTTGATAAAAAAAAAGGGATACACTTAAATCTATGGTGAATATTCCCTTTTACAATGAAGTGGTTCTTCTTACTATCTTAATTTTAGTAGATTGGAGAGCCCACAAAGCTCACAAACATGTGATAACAAACTACAGAGCCATAACACTTGTGGCACAAAAATCAGCTTCGTTATATACTCCAATGCTGTCCAGAGAAATATAGAAAGCATACATTACTTCTTATCGGTGCAATCCAGCAGAAATGACATTTGAGAGCAAGCAATAATCAACTGCTTCTTAGCTCCAGTGTACTGATGTGTATAAATGCTTTAGATCATTTCAGTTTCATAACAAATAGCAAGTGATGTGAGTAGGTTTGTGCAGTGCAGGGAATCGTATTATAATAAATAATGGTCTTACCTCCCACTTTCCTCGGCTGATGTCTGGTTTTATATTCCCATTGTTTGCTCTCTGCTTCAGATAAACATTAGTATTCCCACATACTCCCTATGTCTCAGCTAGCTTGAGTAGAGAATAAAATCTAATGCTCAGTTCCACTTTTGCCTCACAAGTTGGATGGCAAACACAACCTCATGTATATATATCTCTTTTTCTCTCTACCCTCCTCTTTTCATGTGGATGTGAAGAGAATAATTTATGCCCTGACAAGGTGGTTGCTAGGAAACGGACAGACAGAATGGGAAGGAGATGGGGAGGACTGCCTGGCAAAGAGAAGCAGTGATCAGCATTGAGATACACAGGCATGATAGGGATAAATAATGAAGGTTGTTTTCATCAATCAGATATCTAAAGTGTAGTGAAAATGGCCATGGAATTGTAGAAGAGCAGCAAATGCTTTTCATTTTCAAACCAATTCACTTAAGCTTCTCTCCAACACAATAGCAGATTACAGGATGTGTAATATTTTGCATATTGAGGAAATTGCAAGTTCAATAAAGTGTGCCTGATAAAGGTAAAAGGGAGAATAAACATATATGCCCGAATACACAAAGGAGGTTTGGTTTGAACCATGGTTTAAACCCCCTCCTGGGTTTTTTAAGCGTACGTGCATACGGTTTGAGCGCGCGCGTGGGTAGGTTTAAACCTTACCCATGGTTTAAAACTTTAAACCTCCTTTGTGAATTGGTTCAGGCCACAGAGAAAGAAATTATCAACTGTATGGAGAAAGAGAGGGTAATATTTAAATGGAGAAAGAGAGAGAGATAGTTCATGTTTATAAAGTGGCATGTGCCATATGTTGTTGGGGTTTTTTTCTGAACATTTTATGAGAAGAAAAATAGTTCAGATATAGATCCAGCAATTAAAAAGCAAGTGATTTTCATGTTATGCTGTATCAGCAAAAACCAATTTACACAAAATTTATCAACTGACATGACTATGAATTATGGGTCTACCTACAAAGGATGAATTATCATGTAAAGCACATTTGCATTTCCCTCATCTCTCCTTCAAAATGCATATGGGAACTTGCAATACCTAAGATGCATAATGCTCCATGTTGCCATGAATGTTATTCAATATACTGCTACAAGGATGCTCCTTTGCCTTTTCACCCATCTCCATTAGATGTGAAAACACTGTGTGTGAAGTGTAGTGTTGATTCAGTCTTCTACCTCCCCCAGAAGGTACATATTATACCTTATGGATATTTGCTTCCCCTTATTTTGTGCACAGATAATTCTAGACTGTTGATTCTGGGCTTTAGCAAAATGTTGTGTAAAATGAGATGACTTATTCAGATGTACGCCAGTAATGACAAGGATTTAGGCATTTTAGAGTGTGTAATTCTTTGTAGCGGATTTAGATTAGCATATTTTGTATGTAATGACCTGTAACTTTTTTGTTCTCTATTTCTATGAATGTCTACAGTTAAAATCAGATTTTAAAATGCAACCTACAGCACAAAGGATTGTATAATGACTTTACCTGGTGTTTGTTTATCTTTTGCTTCAAATCATGTGTAGAAACAAATCTCTGTTCTTCCCTCTGTGGCTATTATGCCATCAAAAATGCAACTTATGTTTAAAGACCATTGTGAAGATGTTCAATGATAACACCCCCACACCCACCCCCCCCCCCAATTCTCCAATTCCTTTTACTGCTCTGCTCCCGAGTACCATTCACCTCCATTTTACTCTCCTATTACCCCGATCCAACAAGAATGCGTAAGTGGTATATGGCAACCAATTATCAGTAATACGAAGGATGACCTCGTACAAAGATGACCTTCAAAGCCTGTCCCCTCCCTCTTTCATCCTCTGTCATCCACTGTGGGATATTAATGGAGTAGAATGATTCATCTCTACTAATCATTTACAAGAAATGAAGCCACACCCAACATTCTCCAGTCATAATATGCCCATGTTGCCATTCCTTGGTTGAATGATGGTGCATACATTACAATAATGAGCAGGAACAATTATGCTACTTAAAAATCATTTCACATCTCTTCCCCTGCACCACACGTCAAAAAATTATATATGCCACAGTGGACTGCTTATGGCATGGCATACTCAAGTATTTGCTAAGCATATCTAGTGACTTTCTTAAACTTGCAAATATAGTTTTCTAAATTTTCAGTATATTTATTTACTCATAAGAAATAAAGGTAAAATTGTCTTCCATCATTGATGGGGGGGGGGGGGGGGTGAAGGGAGAAAGGTAGGCACCCATCCCAGTTTCCAGTCCCACATGCATAGCCTGCCAATCATTCATACAGTAAAGCCTCATAGCCAGATGACCTTCAATCTTTGTTCAGCACCCCATCCCATCCTCCATCAAACAACAGTGAAATTAATTGGATAACGTCTGGAGCCAGACCGTAAAGTGAGTGAAAGAGCCGGAGAGAGCTTACCGCCTGCATGCCCGCAGCATGCATTTACACAGAAACACTGGTCTTTATACACCACGAGTCATTAGCGCACGGCAGAGATATTACTAGACACCTGATTGTTGCTTTATTACGATGGTGCGCGATGGAGACAGCCCAAGTGTGTGCAGGGGTGAGCTAGCTAGTCTGGCATGAAGGCATACTTTTATTCTAAATATGGTATTTAGCCTTGGGATATTGGTTTCTCTGGACAACTTTTTTCTCCCCAGATATGACAAATCCTGTCTTCCTCAATTGTGATTATGAAAAAAAAAACCTTAGTCTTTGATTTTCTTAAAATTGCAATCTAGGTTAATAATTCATCTAGAATATAGACAGAATAATGAATAATATCCATTCATATACAGTATATCTTTGTTATGCCAAATTCTTTCGAGACAATCTAAAACACAAATATTCTCTCTAAACAAAAGTTGTATAAATGATAACTTATTTGATTAGATCTTAATAATTATGACGTTGAGATAAGTAAAAGTTTCTAAATGACAGATAAATCATCTGCATTTCAAAACAATTTATAGACAGTAAAAAGCAGATGGTATTGATAATACATTTAAAGATCAAATACCATATCATGATTTAACTTTTGTACCTGTCCAAAATGTCTGATAATTTCTTCTGACAAAAAAAAAAAGGTTATCACATTTTTGGTGTCTAGTTTTCCTCCAAAATTCTCTGGCAAGCAACAAAAAAAAAGAAGAAAAAAGGTTATTCAAAAAGGTGGGGGGACATTCCCCCTGTCCCCTGGATTTGCGCCCATGCCTCATAATAAAGCTATTACACACTACTGTAGT
Organism: Heliocidaris tuberculata; assembly: GCA_025618425.1. Classification (NCBI taxonomy): domain Eukaryota; kingdom Metazoa; phylum Echinodermata; class Echinoidea; order Camarodonta; family Echinometridae; genus Heliocidaris; species Heliocidaris tuberculata. The sequence goes on along the minus strand of CM046832.1, from coordinate 21,888,330 downwards.
GGCTGTCTACCCACGTGTGATGAGGAGATGCGTAGAGGAAAAATAATGAGCCACTTGACCAGCATGATTCAAGTCTTCCATCATGGAAATAATATATCAAACTGGGTAGGAATTAGCCCTGGGGTTAGCATTAGGTCTGGCTCCATATAGCTGGCTGTTGCCCTAATTCAATGAAATATTATATTGGTGCGTGATATGTTGTTTTTGATAAAAGTTGGTTACCATATGGGGCAGTCTGTATTTTCTTTTCATCTTGAATGCGTCAATCATACTGCCTTTTAAATGAATTTTATGTATAATTATATATATTTCATTATATTCTAATCACATATAATGGTGACTCACATGTGTTCAATACAATAAATCAGATATCACTGATAATCATTATATTCACTTGAATGCTAATATGTAACCTACAAATATTTGCACCATTTGGAAGTCCAGCATAATCATTCCCTCAATTTCTATTGTATTCATTTTAATGCTAATGTGTAACCTACAAGCATTTAAAACAGTTTAAGCATTTTTACATATCTGGTATACATACTCACAATTCGCAATAACTTTTCAACAGTTCAACAGGTATTCCAAAATATTTGGAAAACTCAAACATAGATGATGAGCCTTTGGTATCCAGTGTCAGTTTAATACATTTTCTAAAAATATGAAATGTGTCTGAAATACCGGACAATATAATCTTCAGAAATATTTAGGGTCTTCTTTGACATACTGTGTCAAAACAAAATGCATTAGTGAAGAGAAAAACATAACCAGCTTGAAGGCATACTGAGACAAGAGCAAGCGAGCTTCTATATTTAAACTGCCCCTCCAGTGCATGCATAATAGGAGAGCAAGGCAACTGGGTATGAGTCATAACATGCTCTATCCGTCTCTTTTCTCTTCTTTTCTCTCTCTCTCTCTCTCTCTCTCTCCATCTCAGCTTCCAACGTGGAAGATGATGTCCCACTTCAGCACTACAATACAGTTTGCTCAACTTTATTCATATAATTGAACATTTGCAGATATATCTGGATATGTCAGAATGAGAGATTCAATCTTGCAAAGAATTTTCACTGCACTCATCAATTTAAATGACAAAATCCACTGCATATAATATTACATGGTATTCAACTTTGGGATAGGGAATTGAAGAAATCTGTTTTTCCAATACCATAAATAAATAAGATACTATAAGGAATGCGAGAATAGAACAAGTTGTACTAGGATGCAATAAGTCATAAAAATATGGATGAAGAGGTATGATTTCTCTTTTTTTCTGCAAACAAAGCAACTGTCTATTTTTAACTTCCAATGGGAGGAAATATGAAGGTCAGCGAAACAAGTCTGGAAGGAAATTGAATATAAGTACCGGTACGTAATTTGTAGACACTTAAGAGGGATTCAGTATCACTTTGAGGCTTCTAACTGAATGTCAATGTTTTCTTTCCTGTTCCTAATCTGTTCCCTCTCATCAAAACTGTTAAGTGTTTTGTCCATTGTTTGAGTAGGATCTTACTTGCAACTACTGAACCTAGCAAACCTTATAAATTCTACCTGATGAGAACATATTAATATCCTAGTGCTATGTAGGCAATGTATTTTATATTATACCACAGTCTTTCTGTTACACTCATGAATATTTTGGAAGCACCATCATTCTACTTTCAGGTAATAACAATCAAATTTGTATAGTTGGTTTATTTTTCCTTCCAAATGAGAATTGGAGCTTAATATAATTTACTGTATCTCCCCAGTCTGTTTGTATTGATCATACATGTGTAGCCACACTGTCAGGCTAAGCCGCAGCATGGTAATTTCAACCAATCACTAACCTTGGGTGCCCCAATGGGCTGCCATGGTTTCAGGTGGATAGAAGAAAAAGAGATGCGGCTTCTGCCAGCCTCTTTGAACAGTTTTCTTTTGGAGGAAAATGAGGCCAAGGATTAATGGCTATGTGGATCGAAGCAATCATATGGAAAATGGTTTGTTGCGTACCCAGCAGAAGGACACAAACACAATTTATTAGTCACATATCAAAACACTGAACATATGATGCTGAAGTAATAAGCCACCAATGTTTACAATGCAGACAATGTACAGACTGACATGTGTTGTGTAGCTGTTATTGTATATATTCAAGAATGGTCAAAACTTCAGAATGCCTTTTTCTCAAAATGTACACCATCCATACATCCATATTAGGCCTTCTGCCTTGCCCAAAACAAGTTATGCAATATCATTTGTATTTCTGTCAGATTTTGATGGATGTCTATCAGGATGTCTATGTAGAGGAAATAAAAAGTAAAGACAGGTGGTTTAAACCCACCACACTATACGATCGGTCTACGATCCGATTTTGAAAGAAAATGTTATAGCATTAGATATAAACAGTTAAACACATAAAGTATGTTTTATTGAGCTTCTGAATAGTTACATAGATAGTAAAATCGAAATTACGGCCTATTACGAGCCTTCTAGTCAGGGAAAAGGCCAAATCGGCTCCGAGTTGTAGTAACAGAGCAGTCCTGCGATTGTCTACAATTTGAAACTGATTCAGCCCTTGTTCCAGATATAAGGCTGACATCGCACCAAATTCCTATGTTCAGTATTATTGTTCAGAACCTGAATCAGGTAGCTTTCACTTGTTAAACTGCCTATATTGAATGATATTGCGATTTATTTCAAAAATCGGATCATAGACCGATCGTATAGTGTGTAGTCGGCTTTAGACAACTTAGTAAAATTCAACTTGATTTTTCCAGTACATTAAAACCAGTTTCGATATTTGTGACTTTTTACTCTGAAGTACTTATGGAGTAGCTTGGACAGGGCATATATATTTGTTATCTTTTCTTTTCTACGTGATTCTGAAGTTCTTACTTGAGGTTTGTGCTTGTGTGTTACAGTGAGGATATTCAAAGGTAGGCTAGACGACATGTACTCCAATTTGAGTAGGCGGAATGTTAGCAAATTTGATCAGTTTCAAGCAATTACCTGCGTCGTAAGTCTGCGTGTGTCTCATCACATGAGGAATTTTGCATCTCTAGGAAATCCATTTTCTATCTCCCCGACCGACAGACATTGTGATGCAATCTACAAGCTACATTTAGCCTCAGACGATTACATTGACATTTCTTGAAAGAAACATTGTCTGATGAGAGTCAGAAAGGCATTAACTTATATATTTTTGAAAAGAGATAATGCCCTTTTGGCTCTCATCAGTTGATATGGTTTAATGATTGCTTCCAGTGTCATGGTTATTTTAAAATGAAACAACAAGCCAAATTCTACCTTTTATAGGAGTAAGCATTCAGTTAACATTACCTTCGTGCTATGTATAATACCATAATAAATGCTTAAATATAAATATTATACAAAAATGATACTTCACTTTGTAGTCGCATGGCTTTGAACAAGATATTATTGACATCATATGCAAGGATGGTGCAAAATGTTAATTACACCGAATATAGATCTATGTATACTGAAAAAGAACAAAACATATCAGCACTGCTCACAACATTAAAAACAAGGAGGAATATATTCAGGAGTATTAGTAATGGAATATTTTTGTCTGTGGAGAGACAGAAGGATATTAACTCTTTGTAAAAGTAGATGAGTCTTACACCCTTCATACTTTCATGGTCGATATTTCTTCTCACAAAATTCAAAGACTGTAATTAAGGCAAGCTTTTTAAGGAAATTGCAGATTATGTAGGTTGATCTATGGGATGAATTGCAGACAATGCATCATTTTTGTCAACTGAATGATGATGACTAGGAAAGTAAGATTGATGACTTAATTTGAAGGGTGAAAAAAGAATTATTACCCCAAAATAAGAATCAGTCACATTATGAAATGGTTTGTTAATTGATATGTACCATATCTAACCTCGTAGAATGATGGGCTAATGAGGTACCCTTAAAATTATATTGTTTTAGATTTCATCCATTTCAAAGATAGTGTCTTAGCTAGCTAGGTCACCCTAAAATTCAACAATTAATGCAGAATTAGAGCATTTTACCATTTTACATATTTCATTCAACAGTAAAGTTGTTGAATCTTAGATGTATCTTAGCTGTGTACTTTTACTCTTATCTGAGATTAGACCCCCCCCCCCCTCCCCTTCACATCCCCTAAATTTCCAGAAAGGCAAAATCTTTGACTGAAATCACTACAAGTAGATTCAGTAAATGTCTATTCTGCATAAAATAACTCACCATTAACATAGAGCAAGATGAAATGTACATTTAGATCCTCAAGAATCACTGGGCATGTTTAAATTCATCAATGAAATTGGTCAGCCTACAATTGTGATCAACTGGAATTTCTACAATTGCCAAGGCATGTCCATGACCCCCTGTAGTGAAGCATATATAGCCGCCAAAGTTGTAACTCAGACATAATAACAGTTTGATTAGCAAGTGTGAATCTGATGTAAGCTGTTATGTAATACTAAGGAGGAGAAACAGTCTGTTTTAAATCCAATTGGGTAGGTGGCTTTTGCAGGGGAAGCAATTGGGTATTATTAAATTCACAATAGACCTATAGGCAGTAGTGCCAAACAAGGAAATTACATTCCTTCATATGTCTTATGAATAGTTGTACTCGTCATACATTTCAAATAACTCTTCAATCTTTTTTTCCCTACTAAGTATTTAAGTTTTAGAAAGGATCATCATGGATTCTTGTTCAGATTTTAAGTCATTATAAACCAATCACATTTTCAGAGCTGCAAAATGGAGGTCGGAAGAATATTTATATTGTCTTCATGCAGGGAAGGGAAGTCAAAATCAGTCTATAGTGTCTTCCCTAAGTCATCTACCTGAGCTGTTAAAATCTATGGATTGCTTTAGATTTCTTTTCTGAATTTTGAATGCAACCATGAAAAAAGTGTTGTTTTTTTTTCTACTTTGAAGCTGTCTTTCCAAATATACACACCCTTACACAAGAAAATACAAGAACAAATGCATGGATATAGCATGCAGACTGGCAAAGACCGATATGTTCCTACATGAGATCTGATACCATGGTGATTGGAGTCCTGCGAAGTAATAATCTTAAGTAAGCTTGACGTGTTTGTAGCCTCCGACTCTGACACTAGTCAACAGACAATTAGGTTAAGCCTCTGGCCATAGACATGACTGCGAGGTTATCAATGTAAGACCCTTGATGCATTTACATTGATTAAGACAACACAAATCAAGAAGACATTTTTTAATAAATGTGCAGAGGAAGAAGAATTCTCACTCTCTAAGTAATGGCAAGAGGGGACCAAAATTCTGTCATGCTAAACCCCATGTCACATAAAACTACTGTGTTTTACAACTACTTTGTTTAGAAAGCGAAAGAGATAATATGTATTTGAGATTTTCATTTTATCAATTTCAAGCTTATCAAACAGGAGTTTGAATGAAATTAACATTTACATGGAAAGGAATGCATTGATTTCATCTGTATTCTATTTCCTTTCCATTTGCTCACATTTATTTGAAAGTGTGCTGACAGAGCTTGCTTCATTAGATATGAAGTTAGTTTAAAGATCAGCAATAGCCTCCTCTACTCAGTCCTTCAGTTACTTCAATGACACCCTACAGGAATAATGCAATAAATATCTTCATAGCCTGAAAATACAAGGCACAATCTAACTAAAAGTTGGACACTAAAATACTTCCCTTTAGATATGGATAATTGGTACATGTTCATTAGAATAATTTGTTCTGTTCTCCACAGAAGATTGGAAATGCAAATATTTGTCAAATTTCTAAACTGTTCAGTTTTTTAATTGCTAAAGTAATTATATTACTGCTAACAATTTGGATGATGATGTACTGACTGAAGTGTAGATGCAGTCAAAGAACAGTCAAAACTGCATTTTCAGTTTTTCCCCCTTGTGCAGGGCACTGAATTCTTCATCAAACTTGCCTGAACATGGAGACAAATTCTCCCATCACACAGAAATCCCATGTCTGAGATCAATATCAACGTATGAGCCATATGCGTATGGGGAAACACGTGTCTCTGTGAGTGTGGTTTATGCTCCAACATTCCTCGGTGGATGAATCTACACCGAAAGGGAACTTCAGCACACTCATACCTCCTATGGCGGACTGATCATGTGATGCAGCTGAGATATGCTACTTGACCTAGATGAAGCTTGGCTCATGAATTTTAATTCACCAGGATCTTCAGACAAATCCCTCATAGGGAGAAAAGGAACCTTGTAGGAATATCAAACTCTTTTACTGAAGAACTGAGATTAAAGGGTACCAATCACCTAACAATATTTTGCTCTGTATGTTAGGTGTTCTCTGTCGCTATCAGTGGCGCAAATCCATTTTGAAATTGGGGGGGGGATCACCACATGATTTAACTTTTGTACTTGTCTGAAATGTCTGAAATTTTTTTCTGACAACCCCAAAAAAGAAAAAAAAAAAGGATATCACATTTTTGGGGTCTAGTTTTCCTCCAAAATTCTCTGACAAGCAAAAAAAAAAGGTTATCGCACTTTTGGGGCTCTAGTCTTCCTCCAAAATTCTCTGACAAGCGAAAAAAAAAAAAGGTCCGGGGGACATTCGCCTATTTTCAAAAAGGTGGGGGAGACATGTCCCCCTGTTCCCCCCCCCCCCCCCCCACCTGGATTTGCGCCCATGGTCGCTGTACCAAATTCAAAGTGTGGGCTTTGAATATTCTTTGATAAAGAGATATTGCATGTTTAAATACATTCTCAACATGCGCTCGCAAAGAAGAGGGCCCATGCGGAACCGAACTCCAAGTTGGGTTCCACGCGAGCATGTTTGTGTTATCCTTTATTTTCTTCATACTCCTTAACTGTTAACCCATAGAATGTCAGGTAAAGTGCTTTGGGTTTGAGTTTATACCGTTCTAACTGGACACAAATTATTTTTTTCAGGTGACTGGTACACTTTAAGATTCATGAAAAATGTAAAAGGGGAACAAGCACAGAGGAGTAAATGCAGTTCTGACAGGTTACTCTAATGTTTGCTTCTTATTTTGATCAAGACTATGATGTACTGCAAAGATACAAAAAGAATTTTCATACTTCTACAGTTCTTTATACTGTTTCTGAGTAATATATAATATTGTCATCTCTGTTACTAGACAATGCCAGTTATCATACTTCATAACCTCCAGTCTTTTATGAAAACTAAGACCTGAGTAAATTTTCTATAAAGAAAATGTAAATACATTTCTTTTCACATGATTATAACTCATCTAAAATTGTATAGAATAAAGGCCCAAATGTCATGATATTCATCCATTTTCGTAAACAATGAATACAAATTGAATAATATTGTGTACAATGTAAAATTTGCCAGTCCGATTCACTTTCTTTCACATGGTAATGTTGATCACCTTCACATCCATCTCAACACAAAAGATCTGTCACTTTTCATCACATTTAATTGCATAACATTTGATCAAAATATTATTTATGGACCTCTTACTTTCACATGAGCACTACTGAATGTCTCAGACTATTGAAAATGATATTGTTACTATCACTGATGCCTCAAGTCCCTTGAGGACTGTTTAAGTCTGGTGCGAAAATATGCCTATTAATTAGAATAAGCAATGACTGAGACCTGTGATGTATAATGCAATATGCAGAGAATGATTAATGTTTGCCTTGAGGCCAGGCCTCCAACACAGTTTTTGCCATCCCATCTCTGCAATGCAACCTAGTGGTTGGGGGACCCAGCGAGGGGGATAGGAGCAGAAATAAAAATTCCCCCCAAATGTTTGCCATGAGTAATATTTCAAATGGGAATATCCAGTCACTCCTTCCATGGCTCCTAATGGGGGGGGGGGGGGGGGGTCACAGGGATTTTTATACCTAAATAAGCTCTTTTTTTTTTTCTTAATGGGAGTGGGGGCCTAACCATTTCAACCCCTGGATCTGTGAACGTAAATTATAGATAAATATCTACAATATTCATGTTGGTAATACTACATGATGATTTCTGAGAGAAAGCTTGCTGTGACAACATCATGATACTAAACTGAGGATCTAAAATGTTCCATGTAAAAAGACCAAATCCATAATGTAGATATATTCATAGTGTGGGATTATCATGCATTATTACTTCACATTGCACATTTGTCATGCCAGGGTAATGTGACAGCCATCTCATTACTTTCCAAAGAGGCCCTGGAAAAAAGCAATATTGTTTGTTGAGAGACACGCTCATATGAGAGACGCTCATATCATTTTGCATAGCATTAACACATTTTTGGCTTTTTAGCAGATAAAACGTTCTCCTTGCCTTTAGTTGTTATACTTCTCTTTCTTAGGTTTGTTTAGTTCTTATCTTCTCCTCCGTCACTATCAAACTACTTCTCATCCTCTCACATACATTTTTATTTTCATATGATTTGTAGTTGATAAAATTTACAACATTTTTCATGCATTTTCTTTTTTTGCATTGAAACTTTGCTTTTAAATTCAGATCACCTCCGAATTCTCCTTTCGGAGCAACTGCGTACATTTGCTATTAGAAAGGAAGTGAAAGACTAATTATGGTGAGTAATTTCAGAAGAACTTCTCCTAAACCAGGGAAGTGTAACTAGAACTAAACCTCAAGTTGATACTTTGTTATATGTACAGGAACATAACATTAAAAAATTCAGCCGAAAATACTAACATGGGAGATTTATACCCCTACCCAATAATCAAAATGAACTGTTACCTTAAAACTGCTAGGGCTTGATTTGAGCATACTTCCCTTTTATAGAAACATTCTTTGTTCATTTGTGAATCCTGAATAAGTCTTTATTCAACTTTAATGAATCAAATAAATCCTATCCAAAGTCTGGATTAAAAAAAAGAAATACTGCACCTGTTTATCAAGTCCCATCCTTAGAATTCTCTCTTTTGAGTGAGCTACCATCGGGAAGACATTAATACCAGGAGACAGATGGTGGAGCTAAAACACAGGACGAGAGATGAAGCTGATGGAGGAATCTATTCGACTGGCCAGACATCCATGAAACAAGATGAATGAATAAAATGGGAAGGCCATATTCATTCATTTGGAATCTGAGAATGCTAATTTTAGTTAACCTTGGAGAGAAAAGAGGCCAGTGCATCTCTACAAATTGCTACAAGTAATTGATCATAAAGGTGAACTGAATTGGAAAAGAGGTGGATGGTATGGTTGAGGTTATATCGCAAAAGCTGTATATTTCTATTATATGCATTGGATTGAAATTTAAATTATCATATTAAGCAAGTTATTTTAACTTGAGGCTAACTAGCTGCTATTTGACTGGAATAGTTTCTCTCTAAAAATCATAAATAAGACGTCTGAAATTCACTTTAAAAATACTACACATACAGTTTGCTGAGGGTCAGACCGGCATTAACTCTGTACATAAACATGTGAATTAACATCCTTTTGGCTCTAAGCTGACAAAGTAGAAATTGTATAAAACAATACTTAAATATCTTGAATACCGGTGTGTTGTATATCAGCAAACAGCGACATGCAAATTGATTGATGGATTAGATATGGCACTATACACACTCTGTTGCGGTAAGCCGATAATAGAAAATGGCGTTACCCTGATCGCTGGTTCATATGCCTTCACGATGTCAGGCCATGATAGATAAGTCTGTAATTGGATAAAACAAGCTTTCACTGCATACGAAAGTGGTTTTTTTTTAAAGATGTAATTGGATGTGTCAAATATCAGCATTCTGGCGAGAGAAAGTATCGCAGCTACAGTGGTTAATGACATACAACTATTCAGTCATGGTAAATCCACATGGGCATCATCTTCTCATAGGGGCTGTCGTCACATCCTACATTTTTCACCCTAATGCGATAGTTCAAATATCATAACAAGTTGCAGACCTATAAATCATCAGGAATATATAGCAGCGTGAAGGAATTCTAAGATTTTATCTGGAAGAATGGCATTCAATTTCCCACCTAGTTAAACGAATGATTTACATTCCCAAGTCGAAATTTACATTTAGGTTTAACTGTGCCTCAATCTAATTCATTAAGGGAACATCTTTGAAAATTTAAAGCAAATTAAAGCACACTTCATTTATTGTGATAAAAGTTTGTTACACCACTTTTTTTCTTTGTGTTTATGATGTCAATTTTCCTATTAGCATACTACAAATCACCATAAATATCTACCAATTGTATTTTTAAAAGAAGTACTGGTATACAAATGTATTGTTTTTCCTCACATATCTTTAATCTCATTCTCCATAACACTTTGGACTTCCTTCATGTCCGAGACTGCAATTGATATCTATCAGGATCTAATACTTTGATTATGACTTCATGTTGCTCTTTGGCGTTGCGTAAAGCAAAATTTCATCTCTTGAAGTTTGATGAAATACAGAATACATTGCCAGGGGTCTCTTGCTGGTAACCAAATTCCACATTGCTGTAAGTCAGTGTATGTTGGGAAATACTTAAAAGCAAGAATGATCGAGAATGTGATTGAATATCTAGTTCAAGCACAAGTTGATGGCAGTGAGAATGACAATAACACAAAAGAAAAGCGGAGACATTCTAGAAGACGTACTGGTACATGGATTCAAGGCTGCCCATCATCTGCTTGGTGGCTTCATAACACAGATCTGTTATTTACTCTGACACTTCTCTTTGCACCTGCATGGCTTGGGCAGCTATTGATATGTAGGGAGGACAGCAGTGGGGAAGCCAATGGATAAACCATAGGGTACTTTTTGTCCAATTGAAGTTTTCATTTTTAGGGAGGGGGTATAAAGGATAGGAGGGTGTAGCAGCAATCTTGTCATGCAGTGCATCTAAACCCCTCGATTGCTTTTAAAATGTCTTTATTGCCTCTTAATCGAAGGAGTATATGTAAGAAAATTTGGTTACCTCTGCAAATTAAGTTTGTACAATACAAGATTTATTCATCCCTATAACCTATTTCACGAGCTAGTGTACCACCCCAGTATCATCAGTATACAATCCTACCCCCCTCCACCCCCCTCTCATATCAATAAACCTACCTCATGATTACTTCAAAGCTCTCTCTTTCTCTCTCTGTCCATCAGGCATATTTATACCACTCAAATAAATGGATGCCTTGGGAGTGCCCCTGTCTCTACCACCAGGCCTGACTATGCCTCAGAAAGAAAGCTAGAAGACCAGAATGCTTGACATAATTCAATTTGCTGACAGAGGGAGGAGGGACGACTTTATAAGGCGGCCATCCTGATCATTATCACAACCAAAAATAAACTTGGACTTGTATCTGTGTTCCTACTGTGGATGTACATCATCCAAAGCTGAATTCATGAGTACTGAGACCAAGACAACAGCTTAGTATGATGAAGAATGGGAAACGATTACATGAATGACTGAATCTGCTTACTGTTGTCAAGATGCTTACTGTTGTCAAGATACTTCCACTACCATGATATTGATGGTCCAATGAAGAATGCACTAGGTAAACCTTTCCCTCCAAATCAGATGAAGATTTTCACAATTATTTGGATTGTATATCTATTTTGATGATACTTTAACTGAAATGTGATATCAGATATGTAAAATCTAACTGTCTGATTCAAATTTGCTCTAAAATTGTAAGATGGCATGTGCATACCAATATGGCAGTACCATCATATTGCATTGCTCTTTGAGAGTCTGTGCAATAAATCATCAGCTTCATAGGGACATTAATCAAACCAGTCCAATCCATGCTTAACATAGAGCTCTTGCTTCTGCAACAAGTTGGTAAAAATTCTTTGTAATGCAGAGTACCGGCATGGCGCAAGGGAGTTATAGTTGCTAGGCTACTGCTATTTTGACAATCCGCCCCCTGTCTGACGCCCGAATGTCATGGTGGAATTTTTTTAATGAGTGCTATACACAATTGGACTTCTATCACCCGCATCTATAGTATGGAGGAAAACAAGCAAGAACGTATGCATGAGTATTTGCTTTAGGCATTTTTCTCTCTAGTTGAATCAACAACCCTTGTGAAGAAGATGCTTTTTTACTTCAGATAGAGTTCCAGACAGAGCTAGCGTTGCAGGTAGATGAAAAGGACTGCGGCATGATTCATCAACAGGACTCATGTTTTTCATCCTTTTTTTCCTGAAAAGCACTTGACCCCTAATATTATTTATCTTGGGGTACCTTCTCATCTCCCTTTACCACTTCCTCTTATTGCATTGTCTTACCTCTCTCTCTCTCTCTCACACACTCTCTCTCTCTCTCTCTCTCTCTCACTCTCTCTCTCTCTCTCTCACTCTCTCTCACTGAAATGTGTATGATGACATTAAATTCATTCGACCTTTTGTTATTTTAAAGAAGCCCCACACTAGAATTTGTTGTTTTGATGAATTCCTCTCTCATGTATTATGTTACATCATCATGTTACAAGAATAACTAAATATAGTTACAATCAGCAAAATTGAATATCACACTTGACTACCATCAGCACCTATATTTAACTGACTCAGTATAACTGATATACCCCCCCCCCCCCCCCTCTCTCTCACACACACACACACTGCCTCTCTCCCTTTCCCTCTTTTCTCTGCTTATTCTTTTCTCTTTACCCCTTTTCTCACTTTCCCTATTTTCTCTCTTTTCCTTCTTTCCCTTATCTATGATTCTTCCGGAAACAAGAACTGATATGTTCTTTTTAAAAATACCTTTACAATATTCACCTTTTTTTTGTTGACATTATGGAAAGAAGGCAGGAAGTCTGGAATAACAAACACACTGGAATAAGATACATTTTGAAATGAGTTTTGTTCTTCCTTTTGTGATTTCTCTTCAGCACCTGCAAATACGAAATGCACTTAAATATTATTACAGACCTTCCCCAGAGATTTTGTAACATTACAGTATATTGCTTTACTATCATATTTACTTCATTAAAAAAAATATCAACCCACCAACTTTGTAAATTAAATATGCACATACATTACACATCCTCATAATATCAACACAATTTAAACCATTTGCACCAATTAACCACCATGCCATATAGCTGTATTATAAAATGGGGCATGCATTGATCAACATATCTGCATAAAGTTATCCTCAACCCCAGAGGTAATATTGACTGTATTGATCAATATACCTCCCAGCATATAAAGTATCAAGAATTTAATTTTAGATACAGGATTGGGCATTACAATGCATCCCTGAAACAGTGATAGTCAGCTGTAATGAGCAAAGGGTTTCATTACGGTCCCAGAATCAATAGCGTTAATTATTGTAGGGGCATGAGTATATACTGTTGACATCTGGGTGATTAAATCATCATTATACATCTCTCTCTCTCTCTCTCTCTCTCTCTTCCTCTCTCTCTCCCTCTCTCCCTTGACCCTTTCTTTGAGCAGATTAATGTTAATCAGAGCTTAATACATACAGATCTCCAGTCTTAAATGTGGCCTTCAGTGGAAGGACACATTAATTGTTCAGTTACTATCAATGTGAATTCACATAGATTAACAATCAAATTAACATGTGTATTCTATAAATTGAGCAAATACAGTTTCTGGATGATTACCAACAGGCTATTCAGGCAAAATTTCCCTGTGCAGTGCTTCCAAAATGTTATGATGATGCTTCATTGTCTTTCAAAAATATTAGGTAAATGACACTGAAGTTACATTCAAATGTTTGTAAATGTGATTTTAATAGGATGACTGTTGAAATAAAAGAATTGTCTCTGTCATTAATAATGTGAAATACTTATTTACAATAAGACTGATTCATTTAGCATAGCTAATAAATAGATATACTCTACTGCACTTCAAACTACTCTTATTGCAAAAGAGGAATACAATCAACAGTTTATAATGGAGTGGGCTATATTCTAGCAGAGCAAAGAGTTTATCCACACTTGCAAATATTTGCCCTTTATCCTGCCTCCCCTGGTAGATCATGGCTTTGCATATCTGATTTGGAAAGCTGGTAAGATGAATACATTACCTTCAATTTAATGGACCCATCAAAATCAGGGGTAGATGTCAAAACATTAATTTTCATTTCTCATCCAAAAGAGAAACCTTTATATACATAAGTAGTTTCTAAAGAAATATGCAAGTGAAATGGAGGTCCAGTTTTAATAAACCATCTGCTGAGAGCAAGAAGGGTGTTACTTCATATCCTCCAATACAGAGTTAAAGCCCTTCTGACTCTCAACAGACAAAATGCAATGCTCTTCTGTGTATCCACTGCCTAACTCTCACCTGTACATCATTACATCAAGTACTTAAAACCATTATACAGACACACATTACACTTGCTATTCTTAATTTATTTTGTTTTGTTACATTTATATCTCAAGCAAAAATAATATATTTCTCTGTACAAAAGTCTTTCTTTCTTTTACCCCGTCTTTTCTCATCTGTTTTTTTTTTCTGTCCTTTGTTGTTGTTTTTTAAGCAGGTCACTATAACCATTGTTCTCTACCACTCTTCTATTCCCTTTGTAAGGCTGCTAATCTATGGAGATCTTCTTTGCTTGGATGCTGCGCAATTTTTAATTTACGGGCTCTATCTTTCAGGCTGTCCACAATAAATCAGTGCACTGAACAATTATGCCGTCTGATTGGGAAATGTATCCCTCATTTGTTTGTTATGATTGTTTGATGAAGCCCCTTGCCACAGATGGATTTGTGGCTCTCTGTATATAATTATACCCCTATCTCCAACAATGTTGTTTGTTTGCCCCCCCCCCTCCCCCACACACCAGCACCACTACCACCAACACCACCATCACTTTTGCCTTTTCACTTCCTCTCTCTCTTCTTGAATTTAGCTCAACAAGTTATCTGTATACTTATCCAGCCACCATAACCTATCTTTTCATTTACAATCTGAAAGAAAAAGCACCATATTTTTATGATGTGATTCATATGAGACAAGACAAAATTATGTACTAAAAGATCGAACTGATTTTTACTGACATCCTAATTCGCAATATGAGGGTATTCCTTATAACATGCACATATTTGCTGGATTAGATTCGCATAACTGGCAAATATTTGATTCATCATCACAGGAATAAACTCTGAGGCAATCAGAAAGTGTTACCATAGTAACAGTGTCACCTGACCTCATTTCCTCTCTCTTCTAGCTAGTACAGAGTATTAACATTAAAAAGTTCTGCTTCCAGACTGATTTTGCCTGAAAGTTCAACTTCCATTCATTTCTTATCTATTTGAGAAAATTCAGGTTTCTCAGATGGTGACTATCAATTCTCATAGAATGTGATATTTATTTGATTTTTACTTTGAAACATTTATTACAATTAAAAATTCTTTGAAGACAAATTTTAAGCAGCAAACAGAAATATCTTGGAGTTTTTCTAAGGCATTGGACTTTTTCTAAGGCAATGTCAAGGACATGTCACCTTCAGAAAAATTAATAGAATCAGTCAAAAAACATATTAAAGGAATATATATATATATATTGAAAAAACCTACTTTTCTACATCAACAGCCAGTATTTTAACAAACCCGTTTTGTGCTTTAAAATGAATTCAAGACAAACCTCTCGATCATAATGAAACTGAACTTGATGTCAAATGAGACATTACATTCCTGTCAACTTACAACCGATGACTCACAAGAAAACAAGGACAAAAGATTCCATGTCAGCAATGTTAGACTTGAAGAGAATTATCCCTGACTACTTGACACCAACTTTCAGCAGAATTGGATATTGCCAAGCAGCACGAAAAGGAAGTATTAATTAGAGACATAATTAATACTGCTCCTTGAATATCAAGTAGTTATATCAAGTGTGAATTCCAGCAAGTCTAGATAAGTTAATTAATATTATTATTATAACAATCAGTGCAAATTATGGGAAGCCTTATTGACAGGTATTATGTACATGAATGCCTCTAGATGTTAGTGAATGTGGTGATTTTTTTTTCCTTCAAAAAAGAAATTGGTTTGAAATCAAACTTGAAATTAGCTATTACTACAAGGGCATCAGATGTATTCTCAAATAGTTTTAAAGGTATTTTCACAATTTTCAGAGCCAAAGTTAAAAACTTCTAATAATTAAGGTTATTCTGCAAATTCATAGAAAGTATATATAATATCAACAAGACTACAAAAATACTTAATGTAATTTTCTTTTAAAATCATTAAATTTAAAACATTGATTACATATTGTGAGAACTTAATATTTTAATAAATATAATGTAGGGTGTGGTAAATGTCAAAGGCATTGTAGATTTACTTAATCTTCAAAAATTTATCAAAGGGATAAGAAAAATTATAGAATAATTGAAAAGGGTGGTGTACAATCTTCACTCGAAGATTACACAAATCACTTTTTTCTTGTACTGCTCACAGTGATGTAGCACTATAATCTTGAACAATATACTGTTGAGAACCATAAAAACATGTTATAAAAGATGCAAGTTAACACCCTTCTGGCTTTCAGCAGACACCATCCTCAACCAGTTCCCAGCATTGCACATATTGGTCATTTAAGATGTGAAAATTGTTTCCAAAAACTGATTTACTTGATTCTAGGATTACCTTAAATGCAATATGTCCTCATTTCTCATGTCAACCAGCATATCGTCTGTTTGGAGCCAGAAGGGCGTTAAGTCCCATCATTTGTACAGAGTTAACGCCCTTCTGGCTTCAAACAGATGATAATACCTGATCAGTTAACAAATCCCAATGTCATGTTTCTTCTTCATTAGTACTATGTCATCCCTTGTCCATGAGGGTGACAAGAAGGACTTTTCGTCTTGGTGCCCTTGTGAACTTTAGTGATGACAGTGGGAGGGAAATAAGACAGCTAAGAATAGATTGGAGCATGGAGGAGAAAAATAACAAACAAATGGAGCAAACAGGATAGCTTTTAATCCGGGCATCCGTCAATGCCCTGATATTACTTCTACCTAGACCTCTCCCTGACGTCCCGCAATGCTGCATAGTAACTCTGAAATGCCAAACATGAATCTTTAACAGATTATTCTGGATATGTGGCATTACTGCACAGGCCTTACATCACTACTGTGTATAAAATCGCATGGATGTTTAGAAGAGCTAGAAGGCTGATTATGATGAAAGAAAGGCGATCTTCCTTGTTTTCCACAAACAAGGTTTTAGACCAACTGCACAGAAAAAACAACCTGTGTGAAAAATTTTTGCTTGGTAAATTCAAAACTTCAAGCATGAACGGATTAGCTGACTACAGGTTGCTGAAAACTTACCAGAAACTGAGGTTATCCATCATCTATTATCTGTAGCTACCTGGGAGGTCAAGAATAGGTTATCCATCCCCACAGTAACAAAGTTATGCATGCCAGCTCACTCAAATGATTTGTATCTTTCTCAATTTTACACTGCTTATACAGTCTTTTTTTTTTCACATTTTGTTTCTATTACTCCTGATATTAGAGCATTTCTTTTCCCAAATTTTTTTATATATGTTCTCTATGTTACTTATAAACCTCTTTTCTCTCTTTCTCTCTCTCTCTCTCTCTCTCTCTCTCTCTCTCTCTCTCTAGCCCACTTTGTCTTCAGTTATACATATAAATACATATATATATTCATCTCTTCCACAGAAAGATTCATCCTTCTTCTTGCTCACCTAAGCCTGTTGGTTCCTCTGTTCACATTAAACAATGTGGAAAAATAAAGTAAGTAAAGCAGCCTTCCTCCATATTCTTAACACATTAATGCAAGTCAGCCCGGGAGATCGAGACCAGTCAATCGATTCTGTGTAATGTAGCAGAGCCAGGTTTCATCACTTCTTCATCAGTAAATGTGTGCTGAATTAATAGAGGATAGGATCAGATGGAGCATGTTCATCAAAGGCTATGCTTACAAACCCAAGACAAGATGAATGTGACTGGGTCTCCTATATGCCTCCGCCTAAATTCAGTTGATGGCTCAAACTATTCTTGAAATATTGTGATAACCAGAATAAAAAAGCCTCTAATTACATGTTAATTGACCTTTTATCATTTGACCTTACACCTTATAACCCAAAAGTCTGATCACTTTATCTCCTCCTAGTCATGAATACAAATAGTTGAGATATGGTGATAACAAAATTTAAAAAATTAATTTCACATACACCTGTAAAATGGCTATTTATGCTGTAACCTTTGGCCTACGTGAACAAAAATCTAA